>JANAVB010039538.1:20000-388148 GCA_029216955.1 Iris pallida | reverse complement strand
TTACTATTAAGTATTGTTATGGTTAGGGTCTCATACGTCTCCTAGATTTACCTTAATTTATATTGCTAATTAAGGTTATGGTTAGGATATTTAGAGTTAGGACTAACTATTTAGGTAAAATAAATATAGTTAAGTACACAGAAGAAATGTAATTAGATGGACTCGAAAAATTTACATAGGCTTTGGTCGCCTGATCATCTACGAGCTTTCCAGCCTCTTACTCACTTATGGGCCCATTCGAAAACTTTAGGAAAGTCGATGTGTTCGGGTCTCCATCTGCCCTGGTGACCTCATCGAACTGTAACAATTAAACATCAATTTATAACTAAATATTAAAGTTAAACAATTAAAGAAATAACAAATAAGAATACTCGTCAATCGTCGAAAATGCTCTAAAATTGGGATAGATCCACCCGTGTGGTGACCACCCTTAGCACACACAGCCTTTGCCTTCTCGCACTTGCCTTGTAGGCCGGAGTATCCATCTTTTTCTCATCCTCCCAAATTCCTCCTTTAACCACCCCTTGCAAATAGCGTTATTTAGTGTAGCCAACGCCTTCTGATCGTTGACCATATCCCTCAACCTCTTGTTCGCAACAGACTATAGTACTTCCAGATCGCCTGATCTTTGTGCGCCGAACACCAGTACAACTTTTGCAAGAACAAATGAAAACAAATGAGCAAATATTTAAGAAATGTTGTAAAGAAATACGATATTATTTAGGCATACCCCAAGCATCTCTAGTCAAATGAATCATCTATCAAGTGGGATGTCCCCGAAGTTCAGATAGAGACTATGGAATTGATGATACATCAAATCGCCCAAATCTCTACCAGCCAGGAGCGAAAAGAACCTGAAATTAACAAAATAATGTAACATTAGAAAATAAAAAGAGTATGAATAAATGTGTATAATAACAATTATATGCATATATCGATCCATCAGCCTACATCTCGAACGAATGATGTTGTCTAGCGCTCTGCTAGAGTAGGAGGGTCTACAAATCCTGGTCGACGACGTCCACCAAAAGGCCAGGATATGGATTCGTCCCAGTAGGAGAGACGGTGGAGAAGATGGAGTCGAACCAGGGGGCACCAGCACCAGTAGAGTAGATGCTGAGGAAATATCAGGGCTACATCCGCCTACCGATGAACGAGTGAACGGCGGAAATAAGCCATCCTCCTTATCAATGAAGTCGTCCTTGCTAACTCCTCTGTGATCTGTATCTGGAGTAGTGTAGAGGCGGAAGGCGGCGGGATGAAGATCCTCAACGTCATCCACGGCCACGAACCGCCATATGCAAATCTGAAAGAAATAAAAAAGGGTTAATGATACAATAATCAATGCAGATCTAATATAAATTAAAAAATGTGTGTTGATAAAATCTCAATTCTAATCTAATAGAAATAAAAAAGGTGTGATACTCATAATATAATACATACTAATCTTTTTCATCTTCTGATTCTTTTTGTCTTTCGAATTATCTTCATCTTCTACTTTTTCATTTTACTATCACTTCACCTTCATCTTCAAATATTTCTTACTCATCTAATACTCCATTTCAGACTCCCTCTCTATTGGGTAAGTCCTCTATATCAAGCTCTTCGTCAACTATATCATCCTCTACAGTAACACCAACCTCCATATCGTCAACGCTGGCTAAACTCATATATATCGGTTGAGACATGACTACCTCATCCTTCTAGATCGTCTCCAATATTATATATATTTCTTGCTTTAGTTTTACAGCCACCAATCACAGTAGTGCATCATCGACTAGGATAATTCGTGTAGTACATTTGGACCGTTTGACTAGCCAACACAAATGGTTCGAAACCTACATATCTTTTACCATATTTTATACATAAATCTAAATTGTTTGTCAATTCTCCATCCTTGCTTGGATTTGTCAAACCACACATTTAAACAGCACAATTTTGGAATCAAAAGAGTAATCCAGCTCTACAATATCTCTTAGAATACCGTAATAGTCAATTCTGGATCGACATCGTAGACTGAACCCCTTACACAAACTCTAGAATTCTTTGTTATAATTAGCCTATTCACGATAATGAGTGATTGATAGGCTTATCAGTGGTTCTAAATTTGAAGCCATTGATGGTATATCCATTCCAATATTTTGCCCTATTTTTGGTCCTAGCTAGTGCTCGAAGTCTTGGTTCTGCAATTAAGTGCCAAAAAAAACCTAAAACATCACTATCATAACGTCATTAGATAAAGCTGGATAAATTATTGAATTTAGAATAGTTAAATAATGTTAATCCTTACATAATTATGGAACCATGACGAAAATTTTATGTCAAACCTCTCTAGCAAGATCATCATTATCAATGTTAGGTCACCCATTTATTTCAGCTCTAAAAATACTGATAATGACGAGAAAAGTTAGAGAACTTATTTTACAAGTATAGCAAATTGGAATATATGTAGCAAAATTATGTCGCTTACTTCTCTAATCTTCCATCTCCTCTATACTACTATTAGGCATATATACTGATGAATGGCTTCAAACTCATTGTCCTCCAACCACTGTAACTTGGAAGCACTTGTAGGCTTGCCACCAACATTGAAGATAGTACGACTTCTACTATTCGGTGCATCAACCTCACCTTCAACATTTCTTGATGCTCTATTCAAGTTTGTTCTGACATGAGTATCGAAATAGATTGAGCATAAGTTGAGGTCTCCTCATAATATATGCTTCGCATATCGAAACTTCTACATAAGCCTTATTGTCCACCTTCTTCTTCAGGTGATGTAGATATCTATAATAATATATTAAATATTATAACTGTTTGAATAAAAAAATTATTAGTACTAGATAATTAATTATTTTATATCTCTCAAATGGATATATACATCAATAATGGATGGGAGCACCGATACGTACTTCGTATGCAAGATGAATCGACAAATGTTCCATTCTATCAAAAAAGTCGGAGAAAAATATCTTTTCTAACGTGCACAATGTCAATATAATTTTCTTCTCAAGTTCAAACATATGTTGCACCGTCAACTTACTTGAACACATATCTCTAAAGAATATAGATAACTTGGCCAACGGACCCCATACTTGAGAAGGCAGCATCTCTCTCAGAGCGATAAGAAGTAAACGCTCCATGAACATGTGACAATCATGACTCTTCATCCCTATCAATTTGCATTCATTAAGATCGACACATCTTACTAGATTCGACACGTAACCGTCAGGGAATCTCAACTTTGTAATCCAATTGCATATTATCAATTTATCATCTATATTCAATGTAAATGATGCTTAGGGCTTGACCTAGTTACCATTGGATTTTCGTGTTAGATGTAACTCTGGACGCCTGTAAATAATTTTCAAGTCCTTTCCTGCTTTGGGATTCTCTTTCATTTTTTTCTTGATATCCATCACCGTATTGAAGATACTATCGAATACATTTTCTCAATATGCATGACAACAAGATTGTGTCTTATGAGATTGTCCCTCCAATAAGGTAAGTCCCCAAATATACTCTGCTTTGTCCAATTATGACTATGTCTAAATCCTTATAAGTGATGGCTCGATCTCGGATCTTTTATTACAGTCGGCAAATCATCTACCTCTGCCCAAACGACATCTCCAGTCAATCTCAACGAGGGGTGGGGGGAGGGGGGAGTTAGTTCCTGTTTACCAGCTCTAAAGGTGTCCATGTTCCTTCTCCATGGATGCGACATAGGAAGGAACTGACGGTGACAATAAAAAAAGCTTTTTCTCCATTCTGAAGGCGAAATGCCTTACTCTTTTCCATATATATCGGACAAAACATAATACCATGAGTACTCCACCCAGATAATTCTGTATGCTAGAAAATCATTGATGGTCCATATCAATATCGCTCTTATCTGAAAGTTTTGCTCCATTGATATATCATATGTCTGAACGTCGAACTGCACAATTATTTCAACTCGTCCACCAATGGCTGCAAGTAGATATTTTGGATCGGGTATAATAAGTGTTAGAACATGTAAGAGTCCTCATGCACGTCTACGATGGTAGATTGTAAGGGGTCAAAATCATCGGCCACATGAGTACTGAGACCCCGACTGTCCGAAAGGAGTGGATCCATCAGAACATAAAGCCAATCGAACATTCCTAGGCTACGTAGCAAATCCAGGATGACTCAATCAAAATGCTTCCATGCCCTCCATCGAATGGATGAGATAATTCTCCTTCATCCATCTTTTGTTTTTGCTATGTCATGTCATGTGTTATGCAGTATTCGAGGACATATACATCCTATGTTGTAAAGCCCACATATTTACTATATGATTAATATTGATTGTCTGTTATTTTTAATTAGATTATCTTGGGCTTAATTTAATTAAGATTGGATGACCCTCCATTTCAGCCCATGGGAAGTCCAACCCATTTAATTCAACTTACCAATTTCTCCACTCACCCCGGTTCCCCGCTCAGATCCCTCCTTACAGAAGTTTTTCATTTTCCTTCTTCACTAAAAAACTCCATAACTTTTTCCTCCCTCCACCAAATCCAAATCCGAGACCACCGTCGCGTTCGTCTCGACGTCCTCTCCGAATCCAGACCCCACTTCCCCACCTTCCGAGCCCGTTCCCGCGTTGCTCCCGCGACAGCGTCGGCCGCCACCGCCCATGTCGTGCCCCACGGCGGCCCCTAGTGCGTCCGCGCGCTCCGCGCGTGCACCCCGCGCACGTGTCCGTCGTTCCGTCGACGTTCCGACGCTCCGATCCGAGCCCGAGGCCTCCCCTCGGTGCTCCGCCTCCATTTTTGGTATATCTTTGACCCAAAAACTTTCTGTTCCATGTACAGAACCTTTTTCATGTTTTGGCCAATTGGCAGAATGAAACTCTGCCAATTGGAATAGTTAGATTAGTTAATTGTGTATTATTGTGTAGGTTCTTTAATTAATTAATGTATTGCTTATTATTTATTAGTTGTGGAACTATATAAATTAGATTAATAACGAATAATTAGTGTATTATTAACTTTTAATAAATATTAGTAATATAAATTATTAAGGTATAGTTATATGGCAAATTAGTTTATTTAAGAATATTTGTCATTTTGGTTAATTATTATTAAGAGTAATTAATTATTGGTAATAAATTGGTATTTTTATTTTCTATAAGTAAATAGTTGTCTATAAAAGGTTCTTATATAAAAAAAAGGCATTTAGAAAGTTATATGAGTATTCTATAGCTAAAAGGTAATTATTTATATTATTTTCCAAAAGTTTGTAAAAGTTGGTAATTATTCTATTTTATCAAATAAATAGTTAAAATAAGGTTTTGCTATTAAAAATAATTTATTTATTAAATATTACAAGGATAACTTTTAGTAATAAGTTTTATTAAAATATTATGTTCATTATATAATATAGTTTTGGTTAGAAAATTAGCCCTTTACGAAAAATGATATTTTTGGTTCTAAAATAGTATTTGTTGTTTATAGTCAGAAAATGGTTGCTTTATAAATAGACTTTCGTGCATAAATGATAATTTTTATAAAATATCATAATAATATAAATGAAGTAACTATTTCCTTATTTTGGTAATGATAGTCAAATGTGTATTTTTCTTTAGTAAGAAATTATATTTTTGACATTTTGGTAATTGCATAAAAATACAAATTTCTATAATACGATTAAATAATGATTTTCTTATCCTTAATTACTACGTTAAAAGCTTGTATTTTTACTAAAACGATTATTTTGTAACTTAGTATCTAAAATATAAATTTTTTGCAACGCTATTAACAAAATTATGTTATTTTCAATCCGACCAGACTTTGCCCTAATCAACTAGTTGCGTTGCCCTTAAGGATTAGAGTGTAATTATTTCTAGCTGCTGAACCTAGTGTTACGAATCTGTAGGTTCGGGACCCTAAACCTTAGCGGTTACCTACTGGTTGCTGCCAACTCAAGGAACTATCAAAGGCAAGTTACGTTTATGTTTTTCTTGTATTTTATTTAGTAATTGTCAAGCTGCATGTTTAAACCACATTGCTACACAGAACCCTCTCCTAGGGTTCAAATATTGATTGATATTGATTGTGGGGATTGGGAAAATAGTGTAACATTTATGGCCAATACCCCCCATATTGCATGATTGTGCGAGCTTACCCCTCTTACACACGGGGATAAGCTGTATCGCGTCGCTAGGACGCTATTGTATAACCCAAGTCGGTCATAGACGGTTACACATTCAAATCACATTGGTTTTAATCGTAGAATTAATGAAAAATATTGTTTCAACTGTTTAGCCTGCACTTTTCCATTATTACTTGAAATATGAGATACATATTCGTACTTGCTCCATCCTGACTAGAGACAACATTTTTAGGTGATATTGAGGATGCTGAGCTTTTGTACAATAGCTACTATGACCCGATTTTGTATCCTGTGGTGTTGACGGAGTTCCCCTTGGTGGACACAGGACCTGAGGCCAACGAGCCGACCACTTAGCTAGTCGTTTCCAGTTTTTCTAGTTTTGTTGTTTTGGAGTTTTGTTAATTTTGAATTCAGCAGTTTATTTCAGTTCTTTTATTTCCAGTTGTACTTTTCAAATGTTGAATAAAAGTTTTAAAATTTTCGTATATTGAGTTGTGACAAATATATAGATGTTGTTGTGAATACCTGCATATAGAACAGCTTACTGCCGCCGTCTCACAACGGTGCAGGCTGGGCATGATCCGGTTCGACCCAATAATTTGGGATCGGGTCGTGACATATGTAGCCTCTTTGTGATCGATAAAAACTGCATGTATTTTTAGGGGCACAACCTTGCTCGTCCAGTTGATTTTTCTTTGTCCCGAATGGACTTGTACCGGTCCTCGTGATAGAAAATGCATCTGTCTTTATCATTCTTCTCTTTGTAGTACAACATGCAGTTGTTTCGACAACAATATATCTTTTCATAGCCTAATCCGAGTTTTCGTATCACCATCTTCGACTTGTAAATTTTTTTTGGCAAGTTATTCGCTTATTTTGGCAGCAACTCTCTAGCTAACAAACTGAATTATTCGGTCGTTGCATTCCTGCGGTAAGTTAAACTCAGACTTGAGGTTCACCCGCCGTATCACCACCGACAGGACATAATGAGAATCACAATCCGGATATAACGGAGTATCGGCATGGTTGAACATATCATAGAACTCTTTTGTAGTAGGATTCGGATCCTCTGGATCAAAACTTAGACCGGTACAAGCCGCATCAATACCAAATCATGTGCTAAGTTTCGATACCGATATTCGAAGTGGACTCTCCCACCTCCGTATTGAAGGAGGACTGATATTACAGACCAAAGGTTCTCTTTGAGCCGTCCACTCATTGTAGTTCAGTACGAAATTCTTCTTGTAGAGGTGCTCTCTCACGAGATCTACCTCTTTGAATGGTATATTATGACAATTGACACAAGGATACGTTATGAGCTTTCCGTCCATGAAATAAGGTTGCTACTGGCATATCTCAAAAATTTCTCGATGTCCGCCTTGAAATCATCCAACAAACCAATCTTGCTCTCATGTCATCGATTGTACATCCATGAACGGTCAAATAAGTATCGACTCGTTGTTCAAAATAATTCTGCACCACGTACCATATATTGTGTAAGTACAAGTATAAAAAAAATAAGAATATTCATAATCGGACGTATCGACTTGGTATCGACCGTATACGATAGGTATCGGCCGTATCGGTTGGTATTGGCCTTATCAAATTGGTACCAGCCTATCCGATAGGTATCGGCCGTATCGGATTGGTATTGGCCTTATCGAATTGGTATCGGCCTATCCGATAGGTATCAGCACTCGTATCCGATAGGTATCGACCGTATCGGATTGGTATTGGCCTTATCGAATTGGTATCGACCGTATCTGATAGGTATCGGCCGTATCTGATAGGTATCGGTCGTATCGAATTAGTATTTGCCTTATCGAATTGGTATTGGCCTATCCGATAGGTATCGGCCGTATCAAATAGGTATTCACTGTATCGGATTGGTATTGGCCTTATCGAATTGGTATCGACCGTATTCGATAGATATCGGCCGTTTAGGATTCGTATTGGCCTTATCGAATTGGTATCGTCCTGAATATGTATCGGTCTATCCGATAGGTAGGCCGTATCGGATTGGTATTGGCCTTATAGTAGTGATAACCCTATAACACCATCCTAGAGTTAAATAATATTTTGAATAATATTCGGATATCATAATTTAATATTAACGTCTTCGATAGCTTAACGTCCGAAAATATTCGGATATTCGATTCCAATATCACGAATTTCGAATAACTTACGATAATACAAAACCCTAGCTAGTGCCATGAATCCAAAACCCTAGCTACTCCATTGTGTCCGTGTCCAAAATCCTAGCTAATGTTTACACAATTAAATTACAATGTCACCATTTTCGTGTCCAAGTATATGTTAGAAATAATCTAAAACTTTGAGATATAACTATAACACATAATTTAAATATTAAAAAATGTGTCCCAGAAGCATATCGTGTCCATGTCAATAAAAAATATTAGAGGAGGAAAATTTAGGTCATTACCAAATGTGAATTGGGGGAGAAGTGGGGGTTGCTCTGTCATCGCTCGTCAGGGAGGAGGGGGCCGGATATGTGGGGCAGAGAGGGGGTCGAGGAGGGGGACAGAGAGGGGAGGGGGAGAGGGGGTCGAGGAGGGGGGCGAAGAGGGGGGGAGGGACGAGAGGAGGGGGCGGAAAGGGGGGGAGAGGGGGTCGAGGAGGGGGGCGAAGAGGGGGGAGGGACGAGAGGAGGGGGCGGAGAGGAGGGGGCGGAAAGGGGGGGGGGGGAGGGATGGCTATGAGGGGAAGCGGAGAGGGGGTCGCCGCAGAGGGGTCAGAGAGCCGAGGGAGCGGAGAGAGGGGGGCGGATTGGTGGGTCGGAGAGGGGGGTCGCCACACCGCCGCGCCGGAGAGGAGTCGAGGGAGAGGGAGCCGGTGGAGCAGGGAAGGTTTTTTTGGTGGTGGTGGGGGGGGGGAATGAATAGTTGGTAAAATCTTGAGAATGTGTAAGAAAGGGTTACTGTTCCACTTTTGCTCGTGGACAACGACGAATATTTCCGTCGCTAAATTGACGGTAAATATTTAGCGACTAACTGGTGACGGATATAGCAACGGAACTTAATATTGTATTCTACATATATTATTAGCAGCTAAGTAGTCGCTATTTAGCGACTGATTTACGTTTGTCGGTATTATCAGTCACTAAATAACAGTATTTTTGTAGTGAAGGACAAATTATGATAGTAGAATAAAAAATAGTGAGGACATTCCTAGAAAATATGTTTAACTATTTTTTTAAATACATATTATTTGTATCTGTATTCATGTTCGTTTTGTACAATATAGTTGATTACTTGTTCTATCTATATGTTGTTCTTAATTAGTAACAAAACCTAATAAAGTTGTCATGTTCATACGCCTCAAAATAATATGCGTAAGATTATAACATGTATTCTATTAAGATTAGAAAGCTAAGTGTTAGATATTTCCAATAACTCTGTTGTAGTCTAGTTGGTTAGGATAGTCGGCTCTCACCCGAGAGACCCGGGGTCAAGTCCCGGCAACGGAATATTTCCAAGTTTTTAATAATACAAATGAATTATAATACTAATTTCTTTGTTAACATACTTTTTCTAGGGCTAGTTTGGACCAAGTTTTTTATTCCTAGGAATCGATTTTTAATTTCTTTCCCATGGGAAATGAATTCAACATTTCCATACCCATATTTGGTTAGGTTGGGAATAGATAGTTCAAAAAATTTTAAAAAAATTATTTTCATGTTTGGTTCACACATGGATAGGAATCTTAATTTATTTAGTTTTATTTTAATACCTTTTCACTAATTTCATGATGATTCACATGTTTGGGATGAGAGTTGAAAATTTGAAAATAAAACGAGGATATAACCGTCCAAACAAAATAGTCAAACATCATTCTTAGGAAAGCAAATCTATTCCCAAGGGGGGTAGGAATAGCTTTCTCACATCCATGGACATAGCTTTCCCACCTAACCCCTTCCTATTCCCTCCTTATTTCCAATCGAAAAATTTTCGACCTTTTTTTTAATAGTATTAATCAGTATGAATTAATACTAATTTCATTGTTAACATTCATCTAATGAATTAATACTATTTCATTGTTATTTTCACTTATAACCTTTTTTGGGTTTAAACACCTAAATTAAACTTAATATTCACTAATGCTATCCTGGATTTTTATTTTCGGATTCTACCCTGGATTTTTTTTCCCATTTGTCTGTATTTGTGGAATTTTAAAAAAAAAAAAAAAGATTATAGACGATAACAAGTTATTCCATTAAGGGCCCGTTTGGTAAACCGTATTTGGAGGTGGGATTTGGATTTTTATGGATTTGGAAACAAATCCATGGAATTCTATGTTTGGTTGGAGATGGATTTGGATACGTAAAGTATGACAAAATCCAAAACTTGGATTTGGTTGGATTTTAGAGAAAAAAATAATTATTCTTTAATAATTTTGTTAAAATATTTATTATTTAATAATTTTGTTAAAAATTAGTAAATTAAAAATTAGTTAATCTTTAATAATTTCGTTAAAAATATTTATCCTTTAATAATTTTGTTAAAAATTAGTTAATTAATAAAAAAACTAACTATTTTATTAGTATTATTAATTAATAAAAAAAATAGTATTATTAATTTAAAAAATTAGTTCATTAGTTAATTTCTTTATAATCATAATTAATAATATTTTATTATTTAGTTAATAATCATAATTTACTAGTATTATTATATTATTATTATAATATTAATTAATAATTTATTAGTATTATTATAATATTAATTAACAATCATATCCTATGTTTAGTATTATTAATTAAAAAATTAGTTAATTAGTTAATTTCGTTATAATCATAATTTATTAGTATTATTATAATATTAATTAATAATTTGTTAATAACTATTTTATTATAATCTTAATTAATAATAATTTAATCACAATTAGAATCATATTTTATAATAATTTAATTAATAATTTACTAATCATAATAATATTAATTTATAATTACTATTTTAAATATTTAATTTATAGTTAATTAATCGTTAATTATTAATTATTAATTATTAATTATTAATTAATTATTAATTATTGATTTATAATTGTTAATTATTAATTATTAATTATTACTTAATTATTTAATTATTACTTAATTTAGAATTACTTAATTTATAATCGTTAATTATTAATCGATAATTATTAATCGTTAATTATTTAATTATTAATTATAATTACTTAATTTATAATCGTTAATTATTAATTATTACTTAATTATTTATTACTTAATTATAATTACTTAATTATTATTTATTATTTATTAATTATTAATTATTAATTATTAATTATTAATTTATAATTGTTAATTATTAATTATTAATTTATAATCGTTAATTATTAATTATTTATTATTAATTATTAATTATTTAATTTATAAATACTATTATTAATCGTTAATTATTAATTATTTAATTTATAGTTATTAATCATAAAATCAAATCCTATGTTTGGTTGGAGTTGGATTTGAATAGTAAAATCCATGATTTGAATTTGAAGAATTTCCAAATCCAAATCGTAATATCCGGTTACCAAACAAGCCCTAAGATTAAAGAATAATTGTTAGACCCTGCTAGCAGCTCCGTTGTAGTCTAGTTGGTTAGGATACTCGGCTCTCACCCGAGAGACCCGGGTTCAAGTCCCGGGAACGGAATGTTTTTGTATTTTTTAATACAATGAATTAATACTAATTTCATTTTTAACATATTCATCTAATGAGTTAATACTATTTCGTTGTTATATAGTCATCCAGGAGACCCGGGTTCACGTCCCGGGAATTTTTCCGATTTTTTAATACCAATTTCATTGTTAACATATTCTCTAATTAATTAATACTATTTCATTGTTATTTTCATTTATAACCATTTTTGGGGGGTTTAAACACCTAACTAAACTTCCTATTCACTAATGCTACATTTTGGTAATACCGATAGTTTATTTTCGGATTCTACCCTGGATTTTCATAAGATTCTAACGGTTAATTTTGATGGGCCTAGAAATTAATATAGAGGAGCTAGAGCACGCTCAATCTGGAGTCTTAACTTTCTAGTAATTTTGAAGTAACAACTGAGTTGTTTGTCACAAGATAAACCGACCACCACACCTTCATGACTGATTCTACAATAGCATTTTGGTTTTTCAAATATCAGGACATTAAAAATGGTAACTGTACATAGATGGGGCAGTATTAAGTTTTAGTTTAGGCTATGAAGAATATGGATTGTTTACTCTGTTTATATACTCTAGCTTTTATTTGCTAGGTTTCATCCACAAAAGGAACCATTTTCAAGGGCCTCCCTGTTTCTATGACAAGTGGGACACTGACAAATCCTTGGTCTGCTTGCAGCATAGCCAGTCCACAACTGTTGTACAGGCAGGGCTGCACATATAGTGCTTAGTTTTCCCTTATGTACCTAGAATCAAGACTTCCCACATCCTATCCAGATAAAATACAAGTACAGCAGATAAACCAAGGATTCTAGCCAAATGTTAAATGCTTTGAACGTAAACTAGTAAAAGAATGAAGAAAAACACAACAAAAGTAGCAAAACACCAAGCTCATCACTAGTTTTTTTTCCCCCAATAAACATCTATAGGTTCCCAATCGCAGATTCAGTGAAGAATTTGCTACATTTCTTGTCGCCTTTTTCCTGGGGCATAGAACTAACCCGGATGCATCACACTGGCATTTTGGAACATAATTAAGGTCTCACTGATACAGGCGGCCTTCAAACCCCATAATACTAAGTCTCACCTCACCCCAGTACTCGAGAGCTTTCGACATTTGCTCCCTGCCCGAAGCATATACAAGTATAATCAACCTCACATGAAATCATCTTCCAATTCCTGGAAGGATTTACTAGCAGAAGCAATTTGTTTATTTGAGGTCATCTTGTCTGAGACCATAAGGCCCTTGTAACTCCTCATCTCGGCTTGTTTCTCCTTCTCTAGCCTCTCCAGCTCTTCTCTTCGTTTCTGCACGACCATGCAGTCATTAGAGATGGTTTTGTGGAAGTTAATCAGTAACTAACAAAAAAACACTTTGAATTCATTCTTGACAGCAAATCAAGACATAGTAGGGTTACAAAATAGATCTCGTTCAGTGCCAAGGAACTATATCACAACTAATATCTAGCTCTTAATCTTCATACAAAAAAAAAAGCTTACTTTATCCCTCAGATGAAGCTTTCTTTCAGCTCTTTCCGCAACATTGACTCCTTCTCGCTCAGCTGTACAGGAGAACAAGCAAGAAAAAGAATTTGGTTGATTAATCTTAAATATCATAGGACAGAGAGAGCAGAAAAAATGCATACACTCATCAGCTATATTTAAACACATCTGTACAAGAACTATGAAATGGGATAGATGACTTCCATTCTCAAGAAGCTATGAAATAATTACAACTTATGGAGATGGTCGTATATTGAGAATGTATTTTTTCGAACATAACCCAATTATTTTTCCAAATGCAACTAAACAGAAAGGAAGTTGCTGCATGCATTCTGCCGAAGGACCAAATAACTCATGAAGAAACTCATACAAGCATCATCCCAATCACAGGCAGGGGAGGATCCACCCTAGGACTCTGTGCCGATTTCATTTGGAGGGGGAGTATGCATGCGATCTCCTGTGAGCAGCTCTGTCGTCCCAGGAAGGAGAGAGGAGTGGGGCTCAGGCCGTTGCTGGAGATTAGGAAGGCTTCTGCGCTTAAGCTGGCCTGGAGATTCACCAGCGGGGGATCCCTCTGGGCGGACTGGATGCACAGCAGATACGTGAAGCAGGGCAACTTTTGGACGTGTTCTACGGACAACAACCATTCAGTCACGTTCAAGACTGTCTTGAGACACAGGGGAGTGCTCAAGTCTGCTATCCGGAGGGTCATGAAGGATGGGTCGGGTACGGACCTCTGGCGGGACCCTTGGATAGATCGGCGTTCGTTTATGGACATCAGAGGAGCCCCGACTCATCAGGAGGACAGGCGTGGTCTGACGTGTAGTCGCATCATACGAAATGGGGAGTGGAGGCCGGAATCTTATCGGTTCACTGAGGAGCTGGGTGGGATCATTATGTCTACAGTCATTGATCCGACTTTGCCTGCGGATCGGTGGATTTGGGAGCCGACTGAAGCATCTTCGGGAACTGGGGAGTTCCAATTCCGTAGCTGCTTCAACCTTATCCGGCGCACTTTCCCTCTGAGTTCTGATTACGAGTTCGTTTGGTGCAAGGGTCTGGCCAGGAAGATGCAGTTGTGTTTACAAGCTTCTACTGGACCGCCTCTTGACTAGGGATCGTCTGAGTTCATTTGGAGTGCCGGTTCCGGATCCCAAGTGTGTGCTTTGCTGTTTGGAGCCTGAATCTATAAAGCATATTTTCTTCAAGTGCACTCTGGCATGACAGATCTGGTCGGAGCAGAATCGTGTTTTGGGAGTGTGCGCCTCCGGAAAATGTATTGGGGACATCATCACGGTGATCCAGGATAGCAGGGGTCGGGGACAGGACTGGTTCCAAACAGCCAGAGTTCGTCTGGCTGCTTCGGTTTGGCATGTATGACGGGAGCGAAACCGTCGGATCTTTGAGGGGCTGGTCACCCCTCCGGTTGGCATTCTCCATAACATCGAGTTTGATGTAAATGCTATGGAGAATTGATGAGTGGGAGTCGACTGGTGCGTCCCCGGGTACTGGGGAGTTCCAATTCAGGAGTTGCTACAATCTCATCAGGCGCACTTTTCCTCAGAGTCCTGACTACGATTTCGTATGGTGCAAAGGCCTGGCAAGGAAGATGCAGCTCTGTCTTTACAAGCTCCTATTGGGTCGCCTTCTTACTCGAGATCGGTTGAGTTCTTTTGGAGTGCCGGTCCCGGATCCCAAGTGTGTGTTGTGCGGTGTGGAGCAAGAATCTATCAGCCACATCTTCTTTGAGTGTGTCCTGACTTGGCAGATCTGGAAGGAGCAAAGTAGAATATTAGGAGGTTGTGACTCCGGGAAGAGTACTGGGGACATCATTACGGTGATCCGTGATAGTAGAGGTAGAGGGGAGGACTGGTTCCGGACCGCCAGGGTTCGTCTGGCTGCTTCGGTTTGGCATGTCTGGCGGGAACGAAACCGTCGGATATTCGAGGGACTGATTACACCTCTGGTGGGCATGCTTCATATCATCGAATTTGATGTAAATGTTATGAGATCTTGATGAGTTGGAGTCCCCACTCTGATTGTATGTTGTACGATTACTGTGTTACTTTGGAATAAAATTTACCTTTTTCCAAAATATATATATATATATATATATATATATATATATATGGGAGCGGATCAAAAGCCCCCTTAGAAAGCCCCCCAAAAACCCCCCTCACTCTAATTCGTAATATTAATGTTAATATTAATGTTAATATTAATTTTTTTTATTTTTTTTATATTAATGTTAATGTTAATGTTAATATTAATGTTAATGTTAATCTTAACGTTAATATTAATTTTAATGTTAAGTTTAATGTTAATTTTAGTATTTAATGTTAATATTAATATTAATATTAACATTAACATTAATATTAACATTAATATTACGAATTAGAGTGAGGGGGGTTTTTGGGGGGCTTTCTAAGGGGGGCTTTTGATCCGCTTCCTATATATATATATATATATATATATATATATATATATATATATATATATTCTGTTAGCTATATATTCAACTTTGTTTTTATGTATTCTAGATAGTTGCTTAGCTCATTTGGTCGAGTAACGTAAGTTTTACTCGAGGTCTCAAACTTGCTACCCACATTATCTTCTACTTTTTATACAAATTTTATATGATTGCTCCCCTTAAATTTTAAGTGTATTTTCGCTCCCTCCGAAAAAAAAATTCTGGGTCTACCACTGATCAAAGGGCTGAGAATAATGATGGCAGCACCATATTGACATGCTTGAAGAGGAAGAGAGCAGAATATGAGAAAAAGCAAAGTTACGATTTATGAGTGGCAATGATGGCATGACCATCAACAAGCTTGAAAAGGAAGTCGCCAGACTACGACCAACCAAGTTATGACCCAGATCGACACTTTTAAGCTCATTAGATGGGTGTTGGGCAAGGGTTCCAGTGGCAAAGATAAAGAGTGCTCATAAAGTGAGGAATAACAACCAGCATGCAGACATCATAAAGGGAACAAAATCATTTCTGCCTAATTTGCACTTTAATACCCTCAAATATTCCCGAATTACAGAACTTGCTACTCTTTAAGTATCAGAATTAACAACTTGTTATCCTAAACTTCCATATTGACACTTATACCTTCAATTTTAACCAATTTCCAACTTGCTACCTTACAACATTAAAAACAAAACTACTAGACCCCACATCTTCTTTCTTGTGCCTAACCAAAACCCTAATTTGCTACTTCCCCCTTCTCATGGCCACCCCCCTCATGGCAAATCCCTAGAGTCGATCCAAAACCTTCCTCCTACTCTATACAACACACTTCTCTTCCTCTTCCCAAAATATACTCACCCCTCATTTTTGTTCCAAGGATACACATTTTTCTCCAGTGGAAAATTATACCACAATGGCAGAGAGCTCGTCAGAGGACTAATGGAGAAGCTATGTATGGGTTTGTGCTGCTAATGGTGGGTTTATGTTTAGAGTTGAGGTTGGGGGTAGGTCTTGGGAAGAAAGGGCAAGTAGGAATTTTTTTTTATCTCTAAGGAAAAAATGTCCATATTGGTCATGTGTCGTCAAGATGGGGTATTAAGTGGCACAACCTACAAGTCCAGGGCATTCACTTGCCTATTAGGGTAGTAACTTGCAACTAGGGAATATTTTAGGGTATTAAAGTGCAACCTAGCCATCATTTCTTCTACTTCTTTCTTTCACCAGGATTTAATATTCAAAAAAAGTTTGACAACAACAACAACAACAACAACAAAGCCTTTATCCCAAATTTCTGGGGTCGGCTGTTTGAATCATCTTCTTTCTTTCGACCATGTCCTCTGTAAGGCTAACAAAATCCTCAAAAGGACCTTGAAACTATTAAATCTAGTAAATAAAACACAATATTTAGTTCTTCCAATGAGATGATATCATGATAAAACCAGCTAGCTTGTGTAGATATGTCAAGATAGTAAAAGTCTAATACATACACAAAAATCAAATCTGAGGCCCTTCTAAAGATTAAGTTTGAATTATGCATTTAACATCAGGAGGTAAGCTTGATTTGCTGAAGCATATGTATATTGTGTCTACACAACCTACATGGCATAATTTAAAATATCACCTTCTCCCATGATTGACTAGTTCCAATTATATATACTATTCATGTTACGGACTACTTCCTACAGAACTTTTGCAACCTCCCCATGCTGTCATTCTAATATAACCTAATAGGTTGTCAACTCGAGTATCGTATAGGTTATCGATTTGCTTGCATATTGTATTTGTATCATATGATACAGTAACTCTAGGAGTCAAGGACTATACTTATAAATCCATATTGTCTATCAGCCTACCTATATGTATCATATCGGATCAATGGATACATATCGTATATCATAAGATACTAACAACATAGAATATAATTTCCGATTACCAGACTGCAACTTTCTAGCTCTAAAGACTACCTGGAAACTAAAGCAGCTAACCCAGAAGATGGAAAATAACTCATCATTTGTTTACTTGAACTGAATGCTTTCCTACATGCAAGCAGGCATCCACAAATTTGAAAGAAGCCCTTCAGTGGTGTAATAATAGAATAAGATAGAAGGCTTTAAAGTATCTTTTTTCAAAATACATACGTGCAAAACCAGGATAGATGAATAGACAATAATTTTGACTCTTGAGCTTTTACCTTTCAAGTCTGGCTTCCTCTCAACTTTTGTCTTGTTCAACCTGTTAATAATCTCATTTGATCGCTTTTCTACTTTCACTGTGTGAACCTGCAAACAGGGGGTTAGCCACAACCCATCTCTCAAGTATCAAACTATAATTACTAGTTGTAAAATACTTGGAGACATTAGGAAATTATGGAAAGTGAGGCACACCCATGGTCTTCCAATGAAAGTAGACTACACAATTATTACTGCATTTTAACATATATTAAGATTCAAAGTCGAATTAAACAAACGATCGCAGATCCTAAGCCAGAATGATACTCCTGATGCCTAGAATGGTCGAGGCTGCAAACTTCTTCCTCTAAGTGTCACAAGGTAACACCTACAACACACTATATCTCGGAGGGGTATCCTTACAATAAGTTTCTTCAACTCTTGAAGAAGAAATGAAGAATTTTCTAGGAAGGTTCCTAACTTTCTGTGGGAAAAAAGAAATTTGTGTGGATAGTTGATCCATTTCACACGTCTCTAGTTTCTTACACGGATTCAAGAGGACGAGAAAGATTGTTGAAGGCAAAGTGGATATTTACAAAGATCTAATACCATTTTGTAGGGACGCTTAGATATGGCAGCGGAAGATTTACATGCAAATCAATCATTATGGGTCAAATAACCAACGAAAAATTAGAATTGCATACCTCCTTTGCCTATGATGCTTGTTGTAGAGATGTTTGGTTAAGTCATAGCAAAAACCAAAATGTCATTGTGTTTTTTATATATGATATGTGATGTTAATGTATTAAACCTTAGATATGATGTATAGGTCTGAGAAAAAATAATGTACTGTGAGGGGCCAGGTTCGTGAATCATGGTTTCCGTTTTCTTATATATTAATTTTACTTTTGTGACGGTGTGACCTTTTACCCTATAAGTCTGTAATCAACATTTTGGACTATGAGGAACATTGAAGGAGTTCAAGGTTACACAGATCACGAGATAAATATTTGAAGATTACCAAAGTCACATGTGATGTAAAATGTAGAGATTAAAATAATGGGATAACTTTATTAATGAAGGGGAGCTACATATATATAGGAGAGGCTAACCCCTCTCACTTCTGTTCTAGGCAATGTGGGACTAAAGCCCACTACTAATATTATTAATATATTTAACACCCTCCCTCAAGTTGGAGTATAGATGTCAATCATGTCCAGCTTGTTACATAGAAATTGAACCCGATAACCCAAAAGAGACTACGTGAAGATATCGGCTATCTGATAACTGGTCCTCGCATGGTAAAATTTTATCATCCCCTTTGTATACTCATCACGGACGAAGTGGATGTCAATTTCAATATGCTTCGTCTTTTCATGAAATACACGATTGGTAGCAATATGGATAGCAGACTGCATACTACATATCTATTGTGCTCGATCCTGCTTCTTCTTCCAATTCTTATAGAAGATGCTTCATATGTAACTCCTCTGTTGTGCAATGAGCAATGGCTCGATACTTTGCTTCTGAACTTGATCGTGCTATCACACTCTGATTCTTGCTCTTCCAAGATACCAAATTTCTGCCAATAAATACATAGTAGCCATAAGTAGACCGTCTATCTGTCAAACTTGCACCCCAGTCAGCATCAGTAAAACATTCAACACGAGTGTATCCATGATTCTCCATTCGAATTCTTTTTCCTGAATTCTTGACTATATAGTACAGGATTCTGAGAACTGTCTGTCAGTGTGGAACTCTTGGAGAAGCCATAAATCTACTTACAACACTAACTATACTAACTGCAAAAGAGATGTCCGGACGAGTCATGACTGCCAAGTAGTTGAGTTTTCCAACTACTCGTCGATACTGATCTAGATTTGTCATCATGACCCCCTCGTCTGGAAGTAACTTAGCCCCTGAATCCATAGGTAGATTGTCCCATTGGCTTGCATCACTTCTGCATCATTTAGTATGCCTAGTATATACTTTTTTTGAGACATTACAATGTCCCGGTTACTCCGTGTGACCTCAATGTCCAAGAAATAGTTCAATCATCCCATATCCTTGGTTTAAAATTGTTCTTTCAGAAACTTCTTGAGTCTTGCAATACCCTGGCTGTCGTCTCCCGTGATTACAATATCATCAACAAAGACATCAAGTAGTATCCTTCCAGCTGACGTCTGTCGATAGAATACCGAATGATCCTTCTTTGATTTACACATGCCAAACTGAGTAACAACATGTGTAAATCGCCCAAACCACGCACGAGATGATTGTTTTAGACCATAGATGACCTTCCGCAAATGACACACTTTATCCTCCTTTGCAACGAACCCAAAAAGTTGCATAATATATACTTCTTCATCAAGATTTCCGTAGAGGAAAGCATTCTTGATATCCAGCTGAAGCAATGGCCAGTCATAGCGAACAACCAAGGCCAAAAGGAGACGAACAGATGTCATTCGGGAAAAGGGAAAGAAGGTCTCGAAATAATCATTATCATAGGTCTGAGAATATCCTTTAGCTACCAGAGGAGCCTTCAGGCGATCAAGAGTATCATTCGGTTTCACCTTGATCATGAACATCCATTTGCAATCCATTGCATGTTTACCGGAAGGTAAATCGACTAAGTCCCAAGTATCGTTCTCCCGGAGAACTTTCATCTCCTCGTTCATAGCAGTACGCCAACCGGGATGTTTGAGACCCTTCTCGACATTTTAGGGAATCTTAATCCCATCAATAGTAGCCACCAGAGACTGAGTGTAGCAGGTAAGTCACTTATAGTTGTCAACATACAAGGGACGATCACGACAGGCACGACGAGGGTGAGGTGCTGCCAGAATAGGCGAAGCTGATGGAGGAACAGGCGACGACAAATCAGTGGAACTAAAATAGGATGATGGTTCTGTGACCGAGAGCACTATTCGCGATGTTCGATCGGACGACGTGGATACTGACTGAACCGGTATTTGCGAACCATCGGACCGAAATACTGGCTCGGTAGGGGAGGGCACCCTTACGGGAGGTTGTAGTGTTTGAACAAGTGTCACGTCCCGCTCCCGGAGGAGCGATCGTCCTCGCTAAGGCGTGATGCCGTACGAGCCTAGGTTGCGGCTCGTGCAAGGCCAAGTCCAAAAACGACCGATTGAAGCGAGGCCACAGGGTGGCACAGAGTATCCCCATTTGCAGCGGAAAGTAAATGAACACAAATTGAAACAACTCAATAGTCTTTATTGATATTCAAGAAGTATTACAAGCGGCGCTATGCCGAGATTACAATTCCCTCAAGCTCTCTCTAAAACATAAAAGGCGTGCCAAGTGGCTTACAAGATGGAAGGATTCATGGCAATGTTCCGATACATTATGTCCTGTATATGGTGCTTCAGTTCCTTTGCAACGCTCCAAGGCTCCAGAGTTACCTCCGCGCCTTAGCACGTTCGAGGGAAGTCTCCGCACCCGAGGAGGTTCTCCCGCACCCTGCAAGCAGACTATATGGTTATCAATACATTGTTATACACTTGTGGGAAGGCTAGCTCGTCCACTCGCTATCATTACCAAACACGTTCATTTACTTTTGTGCACCATCTACCAGTTATTGTCATACTAATTTTGCCTTAGAATCAGTTTCATGGCATATGATTTAAAGCCTATCTCGTATTATCGATGTCAAGTATCGCATAAGAATAACATGCGCAACTTACCATACTTACCGTACAATCTTCCGTATTCAAGGTAAACCAAGTTAGCCAACATATTATACGTAAAGACTTAACGAATTGTATAAGCATTCAAGATGTGTCGAGGGCGTGTTCCTGCCTCAGGTGGACGAAGTATTCGAGTTTGTCAAGTTGTGTTGTACTCAAAAGCTTTGTTCAGATGTTCATATTCACTCAGTTGTTCAGTTTAGTTCATCCAGTTGTTCAGCTTAGTTCATTCAGTTGTTCAGACTTATCAGATTTCTTGTTTCAATGCAAGGTCTCGCACGCGAAATGCCGCAATCGAGCCAACTTAATCTATATGCACCGGTCGCTCGCACCACAAGCCATTTTGGACTATCCATCTTGGTATCGTGGTTCCCTATCAGCCGGTGATGGCTGGTACACCCTGTTAGGCCACGCAATACCCGACTTACATCTCTTGGGTGGCCGAGCCCGCACCTAAGCCGCCCGTAAGCCATGATTCCGCCTAGGCCGGCCACGATGTCGTGATCGTTGCCTTAGAATCCTTATTCATTTCTTTCCCTCGTGCACCGAGTTGTCCGCGACCATTTCGTATTGTCTTGTCATTTTTAACTTAACGGACTGTCATTGAGCCATAGGCTGTCTTTGAGCCATAGTCGATTACCGACTAGGTTGGCGGCGGCATCCGTGCAGCGTGGGTAGCGAGCCCCGTTGCACGTTCCCGTCGTACCTGTCGCTAATCATTCTTCTCTTCTTATCTTTCTTTAATTCATTCTTAACTCTTCTTTCTTTTACTTGTTCATTCATTCGTTCACTTATTCATTCATTTATTCGTTGATTCATTCATTCGCTTGTTTGTTCGTTTGTTCGTTCATTCATTCATTATGCAGCTCCCTGTACAAGAACCGCCTTGGCGACCCAACTATGCCGAAGCCTTTCGATGTTTCTATACTCTGCTCGAAACGTTGACAGTCTTCCTGTCTCATTTTCGTGAACCATTCATTGTTTTGTGCTTCAAGTTGTAGTACGATCTAAGTGACAAGCATTTCGTTCATAAGTTAACGCATAAACAATTCTACTCAAGAGCAAGTTGTGCCTTGGCACGAGCGTAGACTTGTGGTGCAAGGTTCAAGTAACATTCCATGTTCTACACAAGCATACAAGATGAGATTATTTCCTTAGCTATGTGCGTTGAGTCGTTTATTAGCATGCACGGTGTTATCGCCTAGCGATCTAGCACTATTGTCCGCATTATGATGTGTCTAGGCTAAGCAAAGACATGTTCATCGGAGCCACCCACCTTAGTGATGATCGCATTGGCCAAGCGAGACTCCGAGCATGTCTTTGAAAGTTTAAGTCTCGATTCTTCTTGAAGGGCCAACTTAACACTTGCATCGATTCGCATTGATACTTCATCGGGTCGACGGAACTCTTCGAGTCAACGATTCATTTGAGTCGTTGCACATGTCGTTTGAATCTGCGTTCCACTAGGACGGAGCGGGTCGTTACACCAAGAAGTCCTCTTCTAGGTAA
The DNA here is from genome assembly GCA_029216955.1 of Iris pallida. Taxonomy (NCBI): domain Eukaryota; kingdom Viridiplantae; phylum Streptophyta; class Magnoliopsida; order Asparagales; family Iridaceae; genus Iris; species Iris pallida. The sequence goes on along the minus strand of JANAVB010039538.1, from coordinate 364,974 downwards.
ACATGAGGAACTGGATCCGTAGTTTGTGAAAATGAAGAAAACGTAGTTTCAACGAAGGTAACATCCCGAGAGAAAAAAATACCTCTTCAAGGTAGGGAAAAACTACCGATACCCTTTTTGATTTTTAGAATACCCAAGGAAAACTTATTGAATTGTATTAGGATCTAATTTAGAAAGAGTCGGTCGGGTATCCCGAATATAGCACAAGCAACCGAAAATCTTGAGGTAGAGGAAACGGCTCTCGGTCGGGATATAACCGAAAAAATGTAGTACCATTGAAAATTGATGATGGCATGCGATTAATAAGATAACATGCTGTAAGAACCGCATCGGACCAAAATATCTTGGGGATACGTGCTTGAAACATAAGAGCACGCGTTGTTTCCAAGATATGGCGCTTCTTACGTTCTACCACATCATTCTGTTGTGGTGTGTAAGGACAGAAAGTTTGGCAGATGATGCCATTGTGGGACAGATTAAAAGTGAAGTCATGAAATACATACTCACGACCATTGTCACTTCGAAGGCATTTAATTGGAACACCAAATTGTGTTTTCATTTTGACATAAAAATTGTACCAAATGTCAAATAATTCGAAACAATTTTTCACCGGATAGGGAACCCGATGATGCTTAGCCAAACTACACGACTCACAGTGAAAGAAAGCATGAACATCTAAAGAAGGGTACATTTTCTGGAGAATTTGGATTAATAGATGGCCTAACTGATAATATAACTCGAAAGGATCGAGTTTCATGCCGGCACAAACAACAGAAGAATATACATCAAACAGGTACAAGCCTCCAGCCATATGTCCCTTACTGATAGTCTTTCCAGCCTTGAGGTCCTGAAAAATATAACAATCAGAAGAAGAAAAATATATAACCTAGCAATGCATGTCTCGAGTAGTCTGACTAATTGAAAGTAAACTGAACGGGTTTCCAAGTGTATGTAAGACGGAATTGAGGGTTTCCAAGTGTATGTAAGACGGAATTGAGTGACAGTCTGGAAGAAAGACGAGCACTTCCACGTCCACGGACTGTTAGTAAAATACCACTGGCAACAACAAAATTGGAAACACGACCTACCAAAACATAATTGTGAATCATACCTGTGTCACCAGTCATACGAGCAAACGCACCAGAGTCAAGCACCCGTTGCTTCGATCTGACTATACATGCTGCCGAGTACCCAGCTGTGGATCCCGATGTGGATACTTCACCACGACGTTGAGCTTGAAAGTCAAAAAAAATCTGTATATGACTCTGCAGTCATCTGAACAGATCGAATGCCATCATCAGGAACATCTGTTGTAACATTGGTGGCAGGAGCATTAGGACACTGCCACAGGAAATGACCATACAGACTACAGTTGAAGCATGTGTGCGGTCTTCCTCCATCACGACCGCCACTGCCTCGTCCCCCATCACGACCAACATTTCAGCCACCAAGTCGTCCACCACGACCACCACAAAATCCAGCACGAGCAGATCGATCAGCAGGAGCATCACCTGGAGTAGTCTCAACGGCTTTCGCTGCCCGAAGTACACGATAGTGAACTTCTATCAGAGACGGAACATCAGATCCAGCAATAATCTGAGAGCGAGCAGAGTCCGCATCAAGACGGAGAGAGGCAAGATATGCCATGACATGAAGCTGCTCACGTTGAGCCCTTGTTTCATTGATATCCGCTGTTAGAGGTAATACGTGGTTGATCTCCTCAGTTATAGTCTTAAAGGTCCAGAAATGGCCCTTATGAGATTTGTCTTCCTGATTTGCTCGGTATACACCAACGACCGAGTCGTAAATACGAGACAAATCGCATTTTCTATCAAACGGTATGGCCAGAACCTCCTATAATTCCTTCACAGAATCCGTATTCTGAACCATGTCTTCCACCGATGGTTCCATTGAATTCATCAACTGTGTAAACAGTCGACTATCATCTCCCCATTGCTCAAATATGAGATCATTCTCTGCTGGAGGGTTGTCAGTCAGATGTTTGGACAACCGCATTTCCAGAAGTGTCTTCTCGACCTTCTTCAGTCATGTCGAGTAGCTCTCTGGTCCATCCAACCGTCGATCGACAAGTCAAATCGATGAAATCGTCGTGCTAGTGCCTGTTGGCCCCGCCATTGCGTTTCTAACATTAGTGTTTGTAGCACTGCTATTCGTCGTAGTATTTGTCATCCTTCAAGATTCATGATTCGACTGTCAGTTTGATCTTTCCAACTTGATTATCACATCAACTCTGCCAATGTGCTAGAAACGTGGCCAGAACCGACACGTACATAGGAAGTGGAGATGAAAGTGGATCACACAAGCCAGGACAGAGAGATAACCCAAGTTACCCTCTGTTAGATCCTGTTGTGAAGATCAAGAAAAGAAATAAAGATTCATGCAAAACAAGCAACTTGTCTGCCTTTTTGTTAAAATTTTAAAATTAACATTGAGAATCAGAGGTTCCACCAAACAAACCAAATGTTTACCCCCTAAGAATCCCAAGTCAATTGTTGAGAGTCTGAGGTTCCTGCAAACAACAAAATGTTTACCCTCTGAGAAATCCAACAATTTTTTATAATTAGGTTAGGGTTTTGAGGGGGTTGGCGGCGGCTATGTGAAATGATCTAGGGTTAGGGTTTGGACCTTGATCCATGAAGTTGGAAGGGCTAATCGGGGGGGGGGGGGGGGGGGGAAGGCGGGGGAGGGGAGGGGGGATGACAGGGGAGGAGGGGGGCAGGGGCAGTAGCAGGGGGGCAGGGAGGCTGACGTGGGCAGCAGCAGCAGTAGGAGCTGCAGCAGGGGTGGCAGGGGGGTGACTGACAGGGGGTGGCAGCAGTAGAAAGGGGCAGGCGGGGGGGGGGGGGGGCGGCAGTGGGGGGTGGGGGTGCTAGGATTTTGTGGAGAGAGAGGGAGGGTGGATGACGGCTAAGATTTTGGCTCTGATACTATGTAGAGATTAGAATAATGAGATAACTTTATTAATGAAGGGGAACTACATATATATAGGTAACGCTAACCCCTCTCACTTTTCTTCTAGGCAGTGTGGGACTAAAGCCCACTACTAATATTATTAATATACATAATAAGAGAGAATTTGCCACTGCCATGTTATCTTGCATATATTATTGATATGTGTGTTGATAATAATATAAATAAAGACCTCGTAACTATACAATTAATTATGAGAAAATTAATTGTTTTTCATGACAATGAACATATTTTGTTCCTTCTATACGACTAGGGTTGTGCACAATTAAGTCTAACCGACCAAGTCGAACCAAACCAAACCGAATCGATCGATTTAAAACCGAACCGATGGTCCAGTCAGTTTGGTTCAGCTGGTTCGGTTCACGGTTTGGTTATGCCAAAAACCGTTTAAAATCGAACCGAACCAAACCCTATGTGGGTGTTAAATAATTAGGGTTGGGTTACTAACTTACTTGGGTATTGGACTGGTTTGGTTCATTCAACAAAAGACATCACACTTTGAAAGAGCCTCTCTCTCAAAGAGGAGTGGCGGCTCCAATTTACTATTACAAATTGTTGTGCAATGCTGCAAAGTACAAGCTGAAGCTGCTGTTTATTGAATGTACTTTCTCACGTTCCATCACTGTTGTGCTGTTGTTGGTTGAATGCATATTTTTTTCCATGTCATTGTTTGACACTTATTCCATTTTTTTCCTGTGATGACTGAAGTTTCACACAACAAAATAAGCATAAGTACCCACAAAAATAATGACAGTCCATTTTTTTCTGTGATTAAAGCCGACCAAGTCGAACCGAACCAAGTCGGTCGGTTTCAAAACCGAAACGACCAGTTAGTTGGTTTGGTTCGATTTTGCTTATTTTCAAACCGATTAACTTCGATTCGACTTCGGTTGTGACCAAATAGGTCGACCACCGACCGATGCACACCCCTATATACGACAATGAGTTAGACCGAGTTATGTCCATGAACTTCAACTCGGTGGCTTTCATTACCCATATTGTCGAGGTGTTTAAAAGGTGTGTAGGTAAGTAGATGCCCCCAGCAGTGTCCAACTCCCCCCTACTATCTCTGACAATACGCATCTAAGTTTTGAACTAATTCAATTGGAGCTATATTCCCCTAGGGTTGCGTTCCTCTCAAGCTTGGTCAAGTTACCACTCGACAAAAATAGTTGTCATATACCCCAACTACCTTACTTTTTGTCGAAAGGCAACATTTGCCCCAAAATTAAATCTATATATATTGTACAAACTGTAGAATGTTAAGTAGGACAGTTGACTTGCTATTGTTGTGATATGCTTATTGAACGTGTGACCTCAACTCAAAACACAACAGTTCGTTTCCAGATATTATTACTTTAGCTCTCGAAGATCAGACTGGTTGTTTTACTAACTTTGGACTATATACCGAATGATTCTTAAGAGGAGTGGTACACGTAGGATGTAGAATTTATAAGCTATGAACTTCAATGAAAGAGAATTGCTCTTATGCTTATTGGCTATTGCATTTATAGATATTGTTTGTTAAGAATTTGAGTAATTTATTAGAGTTGTTAGTTGTTTTTGGTATTTGAGGCTTACAGTTAAAAGACTTGAATTGTGCCATGTTGCGATCCCGTGTTATTTTAATATGCCGCTTATTTCCGGACGTGACAAGAGGTACAATCATATGAATTGAAATTAGGTGCAAAAAAAGCTTTCCTACGAGTTTTTTTTTACCTCTTGTATTTCCTTGATATTCTTCTATCAATTTTCCCCCTTTAATTTAGACATAGATGTAGCAAATCCTTATGTTTGTATCATCATCAAATAAGGATACATAACCCTTAAACTCATGTAACATTTGCAAACTTGCTCAACTAAACATGAAACCTAGTTCAAATTTTTCACACAACTCTCTAGATATTGATAAATTTCACCTTTCAACTAGGTCATTAATATAGGATGATACCTCACAATGCAGTGAAGCAAATGGTCAATGAAATATACAATCACAAAGAATTAATCGGCAACTTCTTTTAAAAATATAAAAATATTATCATGTCAAGTTATCATGTACTACAATCGAAAAATCATAAAAAAAAGGTAGTTACCATTTTAGAATTGTGAAAACCAACTTGCCCAACATCCATAGATGGAGTCTTCCTCAAGTTATACCATGGAGTGTACACAACCTCAACATTGTTCACCTTGTTGCCTGCAAATGTAGGAGTTTCAAAAGAAGCACAATTTGCCCATACATTTGTATAAAAAGGAACAAAAAGCATAGAAAAACTGCAAAATAATGATAACAAAAAGCATAATGCAGATAGAAATTGCCTTGTATCGAATTGGCTTTGACGAGCTGAGCACAATCTTCCAATAAGCCTTCGTTCATATCGTCGATCGTCTGGCCTTTGTTCAATCTCAAATAAACATGTGCTGAGGACATCTTATCAACATGAAACCTTTGACAAATGGATAAAATTATCAATTGTTTCAAAATACAAAATAAACATGTACAACTAAACAATAAAAGCTAAAAAAGCAAGAATTTGGTCATGAACAGAGACCATAATTTAAACTAAAATAAGCAAGCTTGCACAATAATCCAAAGAGGAACCAAAAATCTCATGTCGAAATTAGAACTGGGTCATGAGCAAATACTAAATTTAAGCCGGAATGACGCACCTAACACGAAATTAGAGATATAACTTTTATTTCCGGGACGTGATTTTAAGATGGAAAAAAAAAAACGGATTTTGGCAACACTTCGAGAAAGGTGCACAACTGAGATCCCCAGAGGATTCAGAGAAACGAAATCAACTGTAACACTTCGAAGAAGGCACAAAAGATTTCGTAGCAGCAACTGTGAAAACCCACAAACAGTTTCTGATTAGATCAGAAACGAAGTTGGATGAACAGAAGAAGAAATGAGCAAAAGTATAGATGAACAAAAGAAAATGATGGCCTGCTGGGGTGACGGATCACCGGAGCTCAAAGCTAAATTCGTCCCACACGAATAGCTTCCAGAAACCAGCAAGTTCGAAGACGAACTGTGGAATACTCTGCTCTTCTGACTCCTCGAATGGATAGAACTCCCTATGTTTCTCTCGTCTCTGTTCTCTAAAAAAATTTCGTAAGGAACTTGTGGAATGAACTTCGAGCCCTGAGAGAGAGGAGAGGAACTTACATAGGCATTCATAGTAACCGTCCAGTATACGAAACGTTTAGGACGTGAAAGGAACCGATTTCGAACGTTTCGTAACCGTTCAGATCGTGCACAGACATGACAGTGCCAACTGCACCAACCGTGCCAGTGCACACCGCGCACAACGCGCACAGCGCACGCTGCACGCACTGCGCACCAACTGGCCGCACGAATGGCAGCGTGAATGCAGCGTGAACGACATCACGAATTGGTCGTGCGATCGGCAGCGCAGAGGCTCGTGCAACGAGCACAACTAAAGCACACAATGCGCTTACCGACGATGCTGACGTGCTAAGTGCAAAGTGCGCCAACAAAACGCTACATTACGTCTCATGAGCCCATGAGCCATAGTCTGAGTCGCCAAGTCCCTACGGGGCTTAGCTCCAAAGGAATAAATTCCAAGAGCATAACAAAAAACATTAATGTTTCATTGTTGAGCTAGCCTTCTTTCCACTAGAAAAATACCCCCACATGGCACCCATGTGCCACTCCACACCACATGTGCATCTCTAAACACAAGCAAAGCTTATATATAGAGATACAAGTCATTTGGCGTAGGCAATGTAGGACTATTTTTCTAGTCTTCAAGGCCAAACACCAACAATCCTCCATATATCTTTATATATGGGTTCGAGTATTCCCCACAGTGATTGTCCATCATGCATTAGGATAGATATCGCGGACGACTTGAATCTTTTTCGCATGGGTTAAATAACAGTATGATACAAGAATAGACTAGGCCTTGAATTCTACACCATAGCTGCAATTCTTCCCACTCACAATGTAGTCACATGTGTTTCTGACTGCACATTAAAGGGCCTGTGTCAGCCTGGTTTCGATGTATGTATTTTGGGCGTCTACAAGTTTACCCTCAAAAGACGGCCTACTATTTCTGTTCATACACTCTAGGTGAGAATTTTAGTAAAAAGACATGGCATGAAGCCTTGCGCTTCCTTGCGGTGCTACGCCGCTATGACATGGCTTAAAGCCAAGGCTTTACTCCTACCCGGGTACCTCATCGTAGTGTCATACTACTGTAGCATGAGGTCACAAGCCTCTCTGTAGTGTCAAACTACCCAGCATGAAGCCTTGCGTTTTCTTGCGGTGTTACGTCGCAACGACATGGCTTGCGAAGCCGAGGCTTTACCCCTACCTGGGTACCTCTTCGTAGTGTCGTATCACTGTAACACGAGGACATCGTCCCATTTGTAGTGTTGTCTACAACTCTTTAATTTCAACATACAACATTAGATTGCCTGCCTATTTGCAGTGCTACGCCGCTGTGACTTGGCTCGCAAAGCCGAGGTATTACCCCTACCTGGGAACCTCATGGTGGAGTCACCCCACTGTAGCATGGAGTAGTAACACTCCTTGTAGTGTTGTGCTACCGTACTTCCTATAAAGCACAACAGGCATTTACTCTGCCTGAGAACTCATTAAAGCGTTTAAGCCATCCTCACCACAAGATCTGTTCTCCGTAGAAAACATATAGTAGACAACAGTGGTTGTGGGTCTGTATCCCTTCTATGTCACAGAGGACATGTATCTATTGTTCTTGATATTTTTCCAGTTAGTGGTCCTCCCTTGAACCAAAAGCTAGATGCCTAGTAGATTTCTCTTTGAACTAATAGCATAAAACTTTATGGCAGGATTACAATAACACAATATTAGAATACCTTCAAGTTTATTTTACTTGATGTGTCTTCGACCAGCTGGCGCTTGAGGTCCTTTGTGAACGAATCCGTCAGATTCTCCCGACTCCGAACATCAATCACTACATTGGCACATCTCTTGATGAAATCGTGCACTACTTTGTGCTTTAGCCGCACAATTCTTTTCTTTTCGTTGAAGAGGTTATTTGATGCCACCGCAGCAGTCGCTTGATTGTCGCAGTATATAGGTATCCCCGATATCTGCGCTCCAACCGCTGGAAGATCATACATGAGCTTCCGAAGCCATTATGCTTCTTCTGCTGCGGAATCAAGTACAAAGAACTCAGATTCCATGGAGGTACAAGAGAGCATAGTCTGCTTCTTCTACTTCCACGATATAGCAGCTCCACCCATGGTGAAGATGAATCCACCTGTGGATCTCTCACTCTCTACCTCTGAGCACTAGCTCGCATCACTGAAGCCTTCTACTACTGGCGGATCTCCGCTATAGTGCAGCGCATATGTCTGAGTCTTCTTGAGATATCTCATTACCCGTTTCACAACTTTCCAGTGCTCAACGCCTAGGTTGCTCGTGAATCTACGCATCATTTCCACGACGAAAGCTATGTCAGGCCTAGTGTAAATAGTAGCGTACATCAAACTCCCGATGACGCTTGGATGCTCCAGCTGCCTAACGTTTTCCCTCGAAGTAGTCTTCAGCTTTAGGTCACACCTGTAAGGCGTATCGATCACTGGAAGATCCTGATACCCGTAGCATGTGATCATCTTCTCAATATAATGAGACTATGACAACGCCAGTCCAGTGTCCGTCCGGATGATCTTGATGTCCAAGATCACATCAGCTTCCCCCAAGTCCTTCATACTAAATTTGGTCGAGATGAACTTCTTTGTCTCCGTGACACAGCCCATATCCGTGTCACGCCCCGCTCCTGTAGGAGCGATCGTCCTCGCTAAGGCGTGATGCCGCACGAGCCTAGATTGCGCTCGTGCAAGGCGGGTTCCATAACGGCCGATTTCGGCGGCTGCGACGGGGTCGTCGCACAGAAGTCCCAAGCAGAGACATTGCATAATAGCAGCGGAAATTAAGAACAAACACAAGTTATTCAAAGAAGCTCTTTATTGATATTGAAACAACGGTTACATTGGGGCGCAAGGCCAATATTACAATCACTCAAGCTCACTCTTTACAAGTTCACTCAGCTCTCTCTCATCTCTCAATTACAAGTCTTGATCCAGCGGAAGCTCCGGAAGGCGACGTCTATACATTATGTCACGTATAAGTCTTTAATCCATGCGGCCGCACGCTTCGAAATCGCCAAGGAACTCCATGCCTCGACGCATCCAAGCGAGCTCCGCGCCACGAGCTTCTACCTGTGCCTGCACATGTAAACTATGTGGGGGTCAGTACTCAACTGTACTGGTGGAATGAGCTTCTCGCCCACCCATACAAACCCAACGCGTTTGATTTACTTTGTGCAACATAGTCACTTCTTATCAATTGTCTTTCTAATCTTGCCTTAGGATCGGTTTTAGGACAGACGTCTTGCCTATTTTGTGTCTTTAGGCCATCCCGTGCTTGCAACATTCAACGTTAACCTATCAAGTCGTGTTTGCCTTACGGCACTTAATCAGAGACGCAACTACGCGATGAGGCTCCATTTCCATGTGATCGTGCTACGAATCCTTTGTGCCGTGCCTCGCAACTATGTGAGACTTAACCATATCGCCGCCTCGCGGCCCTTGCTACTTTGATCATCAACTGACCCAATCGAGACTTGTGAACTTAGTGTTACTTAACCAACTTGCCTTGCGGCGATTCCCGACTTAAACTCGAACAACTCAAACCCAACTTATACAACTCACATGTCAACACTTGAGACTCGACGCCACGTCTCATGCCGAAGCACGACGCCTATGTTGAAGCCAAATCTTAGGCCCAAACTTTATGTTTTAACTGTACACACCTTCAACTCGACTCATTCCAAAGGCATACACGCGGATAGCCGCTATTTTGCCGACATCTATATGAACTTGGCCACTAGCATCACAAGCTATCCTGAGACGTATAGCTTTTTGTTAAATCGGGGACCTTCCAACGCAAATAGCTAGCATCCGTTGTAAGCCCCCGCTTTAACCCTGTGCTCAAATCTTATGCACCACTATACCCTGTTTCCTCCTAGGCCGAGTCGGTCCCATGGCCCAGGGTTGCCGCTCGAGGAAACATCGCCCTTGTCGACAAGTTGTCCATGACCATGCAAGACTCGACTCAAACTGACGTCTCACACAGTCATCATTCTTTCAGGGTTACTCTTTCTTTCAAAACCATGTTCAAGACTTCTATCATTGAGATCCCTCGACGACCCACGGTCGCGAGCCTTCTCCCTTGATGCAATATCCTTTTTACTCAACTTAGAAATGCCCATTTGATAGCCCTTTTTCTACACTCGACTTGAAAACAACTGTAGCTCGTGCCTTAAACACGAAGTCCGTGCATTGTGCCTTAAGCCAACCGTGTTCTACGCAACACTCCTACCCAAGTCGACGGGCCTTGAGATCGTGGGGCTACTTAACTTGATAACCGCAGAATGAGCGGGACAGCACTTGGAATGACTTAGGTCGACCGCATAACTTTGCCTAACTTACTCAAGCTTACAACTTAACCCGAGGGACGAGCAAAGGCTATGCCAAGCCTTGCGTTATGGAGGCGTGCATGCTTTATCGAGCATTTACGCGGGCAACGCCTATGACTTAGGCTAATTCACAATTTTGTGTCGAAGACCAACTTTCCTTCTCCCAAGCCACGGGACGAAGGACCGAGTGTCATTTTCAAAGCACGCCGTGCACCAACTCTAAGACGGCCGTTGGACCTTTCCATATTCTAACTTAATTCGACCCGTCGGGATTATTCCCTTTAGCTATGTGGATTCGTCTCTTTTATTATCAAGCCTACTTGTGCAAGTTGAAAACATGCGATTTATTATGTGAAGGCTAAGATGAGGCAAGTTCACCGAAACTACCCCACCTGAGCGATGTCTTCGAGTCGCCGTTGCATGGCGAAGTCCGAACGCCGTCGGCGTTTCGATTCCTCCGATTGACTGAGCGGGACGGGACGCTACATCATACACCACTCAGAAAAAGTTTCGTCCTCGAAACTAACTGAATACTTACTCCTTGACTTATCACTCGAACGTTCAACGACTCTCGCGCACACTCCTCCTATGCATTTCCTAATTTCGAGCCACGCTCGTGCTACCCTCAATCTTTTGTTCAGAACTCGCTATCTAGATATCCTCGATACTTTCCAGTTCCTCAAGTCTCACTTGATTCAACGTATCACTTAGTTGGATCGTGCACGCAGTCTAGGCGTCCCTAAAATACATGCATTTCAGCCAAGCCTCGTGATAGAGAATCCGCCATCACCACTCGAGTCGGATCGTGCACATATTCAAGCGTCCTTGATATACATGCATGTCAACCGAGGTTCATGAGTAGTGCTTCCACAATTCCTATCGCTCCGCACCGGAACGTCTGCCTAACCGCTAGGCTATGTCTTTTAGTTAAAGTTATTCGCCAGTATTGGAATCATAGTTCCCAAACAACGATATCAACACTGACCCCATCCTAAGGTCAAACCAAGTTTGATAGTACGGGGTTTTCTACCCAAGCTCGCATCACTCCAATTTCTAAACTTCGAGCATAGATTTTCTATACACATCCCAACGTTTTGTCGCACGGGGTCCGAGTCATTCAGCAAAGTCATCCTACGATAACTCACGTTTCAACTAATTCCTTGACATATCAATATCGCTCGTCCAACAAACCATCTTCGCATAGTCTATCTCTTCGAACATGTTCGACATACTCTGCTTATCAATCCTTCTCGAATCAAACACGCTACGACATAATTCATCGCTAAACCATAATTCACATTTCACATTTCCTAAGTCATCTATTCCAATTCACGTAATCGATCACAAGGTCGTCTGACTTAACAATATGTTACGCCCCGATCTCACGCGAGTCAGATTATACACGGTGGACATGAATCACCATGCACGCTCCCGCGGGATAATCATCCTCATCGGGACGTAACTCTTGTTTTGCGTCTAGACTAATTCATTTTCGATGCGCGGATTGGACCTACTCAATCCTCAAGTTTATTTCATTCATCAATCGCAAGTCTAAACATCCTTGAATTTTCCTTCACATCAAACCGACAAGTCGAGACAATCAAAGTTGCCGCGTCCTGATTTTCTGAGTTCGACCATTCCCGCGACATGAATCACCATGTCAGCGCTCACGCGGAACGATCGCCTCAAATCTGACGCAACGCATGTGCGAGGCTAGAGTTGCGCTCGCGCAAGACAAGATCGTCGACGTTGTGGCTATCAACGTAACCATCAAGACACGATCATTTTCATCCGGCATTCCTCTCAATCAAAGTCCTAAGTATTGCATCCAACCGAACAATAACACTTGCACGATTGTCATTCGCCGAGTCAGAGTACCCCCGAGTTATCGCATATCGATCTTTGATACGCCTCAATACCATCGATGATATGCGTAACCTGACGATCTTCTTTTGCAACAAGTTCCGAGTCGTGCGAATAATGTTATCGTCCGACTGGATAATCTCCTCGACATTCAATTCAAGTTCGATCATTATCCCTCGAATCATTCACAACATCAATTTCCTTAAATCGCATCATTCCTTGCTAACTCAAATCATCGATCAACATTCATTCCAATCCTTAGAGTCATTACGTAACTTCAAAATTCCACTTTTCATGCACGCTATTTTCCCATCGTGCTAACTTTTTCTATACGATCCGTACCAATTTTCCTCGATCAAGTCATCCGTTCATACACCCTAAGTCTTCCTCGATCCGATTTCCTACTTTATCATTTTCGCGTTTTTTATACTCGCGTAATCCACAATCCCGTGCACGTCGTCCCGTGCACGTCAATTTCTAGGTTGTTTGAACCAACTCGTCCAATTCTCAAGACTACCACTTATTCAATCGTACTCAATCTACGGCTTTGCATACACGCGACACTTGCTGATAGACTCATTGACACCCCAAATCCTTAATCGACCGATCGACATCCCTGAGCCTATCGCATACACCACTCAGGAATGAAGTCATTCAACAAATCCTCAAAACTATCATTCGAATCAAAATCGACTTCTTCGAATCCCGTTCGAACCATTCCTTTAATTTCCAAGCACGCTCATCTATATCGCATCGACGATACCGTCGCTCGATAGCACCCCTATCGACAGTCATCCCACATTTACTCAATCGAGTTTAACTCATTCTAGCTCAAACAGTACGAATCCCGCACTCGACTTTGCTAAGGTCGACACAATCCTTGGTGTATATGCCCAGCCCGACTTAGCCAACCGTGCTTACGCAAACCATCTTTTTGTTTTCTTTGTTAAAAACTATTTTCCCATATTTTGCAAAATAGTTAGACTTATTGTATGGACATCCCGTGGAACATTTGAGAGAGAGCGCACCAACGATATCAATATGCGGAAGCAACATTCAGAGTTCGCGAAAGCATCGGAGTTAATGAATTCAATCGATAGTCCAAGGACGTAAAGCCGTGCTCTGATACCATTATGTCACGTCCCGCTCCCGTAGGAGCGATCGTCCTCGCTAAGGCGTGATGCCGCACGAGCCTAGATTGCGCTCGTGCAAGGCGGGTTCCATAACGGCCGATTTCGGCGGCTGCGACGGGGTCGTCGCACAGAAGTCCCAAGCAGAGACATTGCATAATAGCAGCGAAAATTAAGAACAAACACAAGTTATTCAAAGAAGCTCTTCATTGATATTGAAACAACGATTACATTGGGGCGCAAGGCCAATATTACAATCACTCAAGCTCACTCTTTACAAGTTCACTCAGCTCTCTCTCATCTCTCAATTACAAGTCTTGATCCAGCGGAAGCTTCGGAAGGCGACGTCCATACATTATGTCCCGTATAAGTCTTTAATCCATGCGGCCGCACGCTTCGAAATCGCCAAGGAACTCCATGCCTCGACGCATCCAAGCGAGCTCCGCGCCACGAGCTTCTACCTGTGCCTGCACATGTAAACTATGTGGGTGTCAGTACTCAACTGTACTGGTGGAATGAGCTTCTCGCCCACCCATACAAACCCAACACGTTTGATTTACTTTGTGCAACATAGTCACTTCTTATCAATTGTCTTTCTAGTCTTGCCTTAGGATCGGTTTAAGGACAGACGCCTTGCCTATTTTGTGTCTTTAGGCCATCCCGTGCTTGCAACGTTCAACGTTAACCTATCAAGTCGTGTTTGCCTTACGACACTTAATCAGAGATGCAACTACGCGATGAGGCTCCATTTCCATGTGATCGTGCTACGAATCCTTTGTGCCGTGCCTCGCAACTATGTGAGACTTAACCATATCGCCGCCTCGCGGCCCTTGCTACTTTGATCATCAACTGACCCAATCGAGACTTGTGAACTTAGTGTTACTTAACCAACTTGCCTTGCGGCGATTCCCGACTTAAACTCGAACAACTCAAACCCAACTTATACAACTCACATGTCAACACTTGAGACTCGACGCCACGTCTCATGCCGAAGCACGACGCCTATGTTGAATCCAAATCTTAGGCCCAAACTTTATGTTTTAACTGTACACACCTTCAACTCGACTCATTCTAAAGGCATACACGCGGATAGCCGCTATTTTGCCGACATCTATATGAACTTGGCCACTAGCATCACAAGCTATCCTGAGACGTATAACTTTTTGTTAAATCGGGGACCTTCCAACGCAAATAGCTAGCATCCGTTGTAAGCCCCCGCTTTAACCCTGTGCTCAAACCTTATGCACCACTATACCCTGTTTCCTCCTAGGCCGAGTCGGTCCCATGGCCCAGGGTTGCCGCTCGAGGAAACATCGCCCTTGTCGACAAGTTGTCCATGACCATGCAAGACTCGACTCAAACTGACGTCTCACACAGTCATCATTCTTTCAGGGTTACTCTTTCTTTCAAAACCATGTTCAAGACTTCTATCATTGAGATCCCTCGACGACCCACGATCGCGAGCCTTCTCCCTTGATACTCATTGAGATCCCTCGACGACCCACGGTCGCGAGCCTTCTCCCTTGATGCAATATCCTTTTTACTCAACTTAGAAATGCCTATTTGATAGCCCTTTTTCTACACTCGATTTGAAAACAACTGTAGCTCGTGCCTTAAACACTAAGTCCGTGCATTGTGCCTTAAGCCAACCGTGTTCTACGCAACACTCCTGCCCAAGTCGACGGGCCTTGAGATCGTGGGGCTACTTAACTTGACAACCGCAGAATGAGCGGGACAGCACTTGGAATGACTTAGGTCGACCGGCATAACTTTGCCTAACTTACTCAAGCCTACAACTTAACCCGAGGGACGAGCAAAGGCTATGACAAGCCTTGCGTTATGGAGGCGTGCATGCTTTATCGAGCATTTACGCGGGCAACGCCTATGACTTAGGCTAATTCACAATTTTGTGTCGAAGACCAACTTTTCTTCTCCCAAGCCACGGGACGAAGGACCGAGTGTCATTTTCAAAGCACGTCGTGCACCAACTTTAAGACGGCCGTTGGACCTTTCCATATTCTAACTCAATTCGACCCGTCGGGATTATTCCCTTTAGCTATGTGGATTCGTCTCTTTTATTATCAAGCCTACTTGTGCAAGTTGAAAACATGCGATTTATTATGTGAAGGCTAAGATGAGGCAAGTTCACCGAAACTACCCCACCTGAGCGCTGTCTTCGAGTCGCCGTTGCATGGCGAAGTCCGAACGTCGTCGGCGTTTCGATTCCTCCGATTGACTGAGCGGGACGGGACACTACAATCCGTACCTAGGATCAGCATGTCGTCTACGTAAAGACAAACGATTACACATTTTCCATCAGCGAACTTCGTGTAAACACACTTGTCCGTTTCGCTGACCTTGTAGCCATTTGACCTTATGACTTTGTCAAACTTCTCATGCCACATTTTAGGAGTTTGTTTCATACCGTACAAGGATTTCACCAACTTGCAGACTTTGTCTTCAAGACCCTTGACGACAAATCCTTCTGGCTATTGCATGTAAATATCTTCGGTCAGCTCGCAATTCAGGAAAGTTGTCTTTACATCCATCTGATGTATCACCAACTTACGTATTCCTGCGAGAGCAATTAACATTTTGATGGGGGTCATTTTGGCTACTGGAGCATACGTGTCGAAGTAGTCAATCCCCTGCTTCTGAGAGAACCCCTTGGCTACTAGCCTAGTCTTGAACTTGTCAATAGTTCTATCGGCTTTCATCTTCTTTTTGAAGATCCATTTGCATCCGATGAGTTTCGCTCCTTCAGGAAGATCAACCAACACCCAAGTGTTATTAGAGGTAATTGAATCAATTTTATTGTCCATCGCCTCTTTTCAAAAAACAACGTCTCTGGTCTTCATCGTCTCATCATAGGTAAGCGGATCTGCTTCCACATGATAGGTGACAAAGTCATCTCCTAAGTCCTTCGATCTCCTCACTCGCTTAGTTGACGGCTCAGCGAGTTCTGGTTCAAGTGTTGTCTCCTCTACAACATCTTCTTGGACTACGTTTTCATGAGAAACTTCAATTTTCTGCGCACTCTCATTATTCTCCGGAATGTCCACAAGAACAATGTTCTTGTGCCTTGCAAATTTATCTTCAAAGTAGTCTGCGTCGCGAGATATGATTTGATTCTATATCAAGAAATCTCCGAACATCACTCTTCTCGACATATCCCAAGAAGATCGTCTTCGTAGTCCTTGTCCTGAGTTTCTGAATCTTTAGATCTAGGAGATTTACATATGCCAAGACACCCCCACACTCGAATGATATTCAAGTTAGGTCTGAGTTTGAACCAGAGTTTATGAGTGATGTCCAAAGTTGCATACGACACTCTGTTCAAAATAAAAGTGGTCGTTAATGCAGCTTCTCCCCAATAGCAATTTGGAAGGTCCGCAGTCAACAACATTGAGTTTATCATTTCTGTCAACATTTTGTTCTTCCTTTCTGATTTTCTATTAGATTGAGGAGAATACGGCGCAGTAGTCTCGTTGATGATTCAATGTGCTTTGCAGAACGATGCGAATTCATAAGACCGATACTCTCCGCCTTGATCTCTTCTTATTCTCTTGAGTTGTCCAGTTTGTCGTTCAGCCTCGGCCCTGAACTCTTTGAACTTCTCAAACGCTTCGTCTTTAGACTTTAGCAAGAAGACGAACGCGTATTTTGAGAAGTTATCGATGAAAGTTATGAAATACTTCATCCCGGCTTTTGTAGAGAATTGTTTTTGAAGTCACAGATATCGGAGTGTACCAACTCCAGAAGATCTGTGCTTCGATTAACCCGATGAAAAGATTTTCTTGTGATCTTTGTTTGAGCACACACTTCACATTTTTCTACCTTACCCTCATATTTGGAGATAAGTCATAGACTAGACATTTTGTTTATTCTTTTACAATGAACATGTCCTAGTCTATTATGCCACAACTCAAGGGTATAATCAGAATGAGTGATTGCATTAATTTCATTAGACTGTGTTACAAGCTGAAGTTTAGACATCCCTTCGGTATAAAAGGCTTTTCCGAAGTATGTTCCTTTTATGAACATCACCATCTGGCCAGCATTGATGTCCATCCTTAGGCCTGCTTTACAGAGTAGGCCTCTAGAGATCAGGTTCTTTGCAATAGCAGGTACATACTTCACATCTTGAAACGTCAGATACTTTCCTGAAGTCAGCTTCAACACCACCATCCTGATTCCTTACACTTCAGCTTGTGTCTGATTCGCCACAATAACATTTTCAGATGTTGGTTTGTATGTGGTGAACCAATCCTTGCTTGAGCAGACATGGCAGGTAGCACGAGTGTCTACCCACCAGTCAGAGTCAGCCCCCACCGCACCTGAACAATCATAGCAATTACGTCAGTAACTATGGAAGCCTTACTAGGCTCACCTTGCTCTGATTGCTTGGACTTGGATCTGCATTCACTCTTCTAATGGCCCTTCTTGCCACGGTTGAAGCAAGTCACATTGGACTTTGGCTTCTAGTGCTTGAAAGAAGACCCATTCACTTTCAGATTAATGAGGTCCTTCTTCTTGTTGTGGGAAGCCTGCTTTCCCTTGGATTCCTTCGTGTGGACTAAGTTGGCCTTAGCCATCGGTTTGAACAGAGCGTCCACCTTCAGTTGAGCCCTCATCTCGTCCTCAACATATATTTCTTGCAGGAGATCTTCCAGACTGATCTCCAGTTTCTTTCTATGCATATTCGCATAGAATTTGCTCCATCCAGCAGGGAGCTTGGAGAAGATCCCTCCAACAACGAACTTGTCTTTGAAGGGTATCTCCTCATCTTCCAATTTCTGCCACAACTTTAAGAATTCCTTTACCTGAGGCAGCATCGTCTTCTCGTTTTCAAATAGCCATTTGTGATATTTCTCGACGATAAATATCTTGCTCCTGTTGTTGTCATCTTCAATCGCGTTCGCAGTCCCAGTTTCTGGAACCTTCGGTTCTTCCTCAGTTAACACGTGGTCGACGTCCACGAGTTGAAGATTGAGGCTAACCTTCCTCTTCCAGACTTGGTAGTGCTCTCCATCAAATTTCTCTAACTTGTTAAAGTTGGGATCGATGAGTGCAGCACGAGTTTTCCATCTTGTAAAATTTAGCTTTGAGATTGTTATTCCCGTGACGTGACTTTAAGATGGAAAAAACGAATTTTGGTAACACTTCGAGAAAGGTGCACAACTGAGATCCCGGAGGATTCAGAGAAATAAAATAAACTGTAACACTTCGAAGAAGGCACAAAAGATTTTGTAGCAGCAACAACGAAAGCCCACAAACGGTTTCTGATTAGATCAGAAACGAAGTTGGATGAACAGAATAAGAAATGAGCAAAAGTATAGATTAACAGAAGAAGATGATAGCCTGCTGGAGTAACGGATTACCGGAGCTCAAAGCTAAATTCGTCCCACACGAATAGCTTCCAGGAACCAGCATGTTCGAAGACGAACTGTGGAACACTGCTCTTCTGACTCCTCGGATGGATAGAACTCCCTCTGTTTCTCTCGTCTCTGTTCTCTGAAAATTTTCGTAAGAAACTTGTGGAATGAACTTCGAGCCCTGAGAGAGAGGAGGGGAACTTATATAGGCGCGCGCAGTAACCGCCCAGTATACGAAACGATCGGGACGTGGAAGGAACCGTTTCCGAACGTTTCGTAACCGTTCAGATCGTGCACAGACACGACAGCGCCAACCGCGTGCACCGCGCCCGTGCACAGTACGCGCTGCACGCACTGCGCGCCAACAAAACGCCACATTACGCCTCATGAGTCCATGGGCCCGAGTCCGAGTCACTAAGCCCCTGCGTTCCGAAGGAATCAATTCGAAGAGCATGACAAAAAGCAATAATTCTTCATTGTTGAGTTAGCCTTTCTTTCCACTAGAAAAATACCCCCACATGGCACCCATGTGCCCCTCCACACCACATGTGCATCTCTAAACACAACGCAAAGCTTATATATAAAGATACAAGTCATTTGGCCTAGGCTAGGACTATTTTTTCTAGTCTTCAAGGCCAAACACCAACAATAACAACCAAATCAACCAATAAAAGGGAAAAAATAAGAATTTGGCAATCAAACAAAATCCAAATTTTACACAAAAAAATCAAGTCTCGATCATTAATTTAACGAAAGTAAAAGGAAAAAAAGAGAATTTGAAGTTTACGACAAAGGAATCAACTTTCTGCTAAAATAAATTACCAAACGTCCTCGGGAAACCCATATTTGATGAGCTCCTCGTTCTCGAACTTGTCCAGCCCCATGAAGATGGTGTAGTCGCCGACCTCCGGTCGTGCTTTGAAGTAGAAGACCATCCTCTTCCAGCTCCTAGCTGGACCTAGAATCGAAATTTTAGGGTTTGAAGAAAAATATCGAAAATTAGGGTTTGGTCTCGATCGAATTCTAGGGTTTGAGCAGATATTTGAGGACGAGTCCCGAGAAGAAGTTTCTTGGTTGGAGAAGAAGAGGAGGGAGAAATATATAGCGCAAGAATTACTGCAAAATCCAATGTTGGTCTTATTACTAGAGTTTCGGTGCCTTTTAAAGCTTATCCATCAGCCTATTCTGCTCCCTTTTTCTTTTCTTGTTTTTTTAATTGTTTTTTAATTTTTTTTTTAATGGAGTAGTGCACATAAGTCGAGATGTGTAGTGGGTCTGGCGGCCGAAATCTGCTCGTCCTGATCAAATCCGAGTTGGGTCCGACTGGATTAGACATGTCAATAGATAATCGAAAATTCGACTTCGATCCGATTCTGTGTCCGAACTTTCGGATATTTTTCGAAATTTCGGATATCGGATTCGGATATCCGAATATTTTCGAATATTATCGTTTTTCGGATACGAATTCGGATATTAAGATATTTAAATTCGTTAATATCTGATCCGACTTTAAATTGCAAATTTCGGATATCGATTTCGGATATCGGATTCGGATATCCGAAATTTTATATATATTATAGTATAATGTATATGTAATATATATTAATTAATAGAGAAGATTAAAGTATTTTATTCTCAACTAACTTTTACATAAATTAATTATAATATAATTTATATATAATAGTAATATATATTAATTACAATTTAGAACAGAAGAAGAAATGACTCAAATATGTAGAGAAATTGAATTTGATTTTCGGATAATAACTAAATTTTTAATATTCGGATTTCGAATATTCGAATAATAACTAAATTTTTAATATTTGGATTTCAGATATTCGAATACTAGCATTCGAATTTTTTAGCTAATCGGACCAGATATTATCCGATATCCGTTAAACTAGACGGATACGAATTCGAAATGTCAAAAAAGATATCTGTTCGGATATCGGATCCTATTCGGATATTACAAAAAAAAAATCGGATACAGATACGAATATTACCCTGTCCGTACCGATAAGCATCCGTTGACATCCGTAGACTGGATGTTCCTTTCTACCATCTAGTTCGGCCCGGTCCGGCTTCCCAATCGGTTTGAGTCGGACTTAGACCCCTCGTTTGGTTCACTCTAATATAATTGTAATCGTAATATAACCAAATAGAAAAAAAAATTTAATTTGATTATATTGTTATTGCGATTACATTACAGTATACCAAACGAGGCTTAGTTCTAAAAAATGATCGATCCGATCTGGACTGAACGGTAATCCGGTCAGGTTCGGATCGACCCGGTTCCTACCCCTTTGCGAGTCCCACCTCTTTAATTATAACCATTTAGGGCTGGACATGGGCCGAGTCGTGTCCAAATTTAATGAATCCGTATCGGACACGTTAGTTGACGAAACGGGACGAAACCAACAAATATTGGAACCGGACCAGACTCGACCCGTTCGAAACGGTCGGAACCGGACCGAGCCGCAGGTCCAAATGGATCCAAAAAATAGTAAAAAATATTTGATCTTTCAAAACATCAGAAGTGCACAAAAAGTTAAAAAGAGTACAATTTGCAAAAGCCATAACCTTTCCTAGGAGATAATTCTCATTGCAAAGGTAATCCAGTTCAAATAACACCAAAGTATGATTTGCTACAAGAGGTTCAACCTAATGAATATTCTATAACCCAACAAATAGGGGTGAGCATTATTTGGTTTTGGACCAAAATCGGACCGAACCGAATAAGTTTTGGTTCAGCCTTGAAAAAAAAATCGGTTCAGTTTCGGTTTTAAAAGTGCTAAAAAAATTATTCGGTTTCAATTTCGGCCCAAAATCAAAATAAAATTTATAAAATTATGTAACACCCTCAATTCTATGCATATTTTATAATAGAAAGCGTATATTGAAAACAACAATTCTTTGTATGTATTTTTAAGTCCAATTATGATAATTTAACAACTAATCCAATTTTGAACACAATTTTAAAATACAACAAATGTGTATATAAAAACTATAATTTTAATATAATTTAACTATGATCTCAACGTTGGACTGGATCCATTAAAAATAGAAATAGTTCAATCGAACAAACCGAATTAATTATTCAATTCGGTTTCTGTTTTAGATAATTTTGATTTCGTATTGATTTCGTATTTTTAGAATTTAGATTTATAGGTTTTGACTATTTCGACCGAATGCTCACCACTACCAACAAACAAGGAGAGAAGTCAGTTCCAAAGAATTCACATATCAATTCATCTCTAATGATCATAGCATAAAAAGTTAATTATATTGTACTTCAAACTCATGTTTTCTACTCCATACTTGTGCTTATGACAATGTATTATCTTCTTAATTTGCTCCATATTGTACTTTTTTTGTTTTGAGGTTCCATAATGAAATTGGCTGAATGGAATGTCTTGTAAACTGGTAGAAATATGTTGGACAAGTCACAACAAGAACAAAGGGAACTAGTAAAGAAATATGTTCGACAAGCCACAACAAAAGGGAACTTGATGCCTCTTTACAATTTAGGGCCGGCTGAAATTTTAGAAATATAACTAAATTTTCTATCCTACCACGGACTAGAGTCTTGTTTGTTTCAAAAATATGACTCATTTCGATTCGTTAATATTATACTATCCGTCTCAGTCGGTTCCGTTTAAATTCTAAATGTTAGGAACATGCTTCTTTGGACATTTTACGTTACGGACCGAGTCGAAAGCGCGGGCGTTGAAAGCGTACGTCCAGCCCTATAACCATTGGGATGTTATTTTAAGGTTTTAACCCTCCCTAAACTATTAATAAAACGCTAGGGTATATTTTGTTAAAAATAATCCTCCTCCAACAGCCATATTAGTCTTTTGGAGGGTATTTTACCAAAATATTCCCATTTTCTAGTAGTTTGTAAACATTAATAAGGAGTATTTTGATTAGTTTGCTAAAAATGATCCAAATATTCCTATAACAACCATATTTTAAAGGTTTGGTGATCATTTGGCACCCAAAAAATCCTATAAATAGGACTAAATTTATCCAAATTTACCACACAAAAATCCTTTCATATCATCTAATACTTACAAGTCATCTCGTGTTCTATTCGATGAAGTATCTATTTTCTGGCGACTGAAGTCCAAGAAGAATCATAAGAGCAAAAACTTTGGAGGCTTCAATTTGATCGACCACCACCAAACTGTAACAATTCTACATCCGACTTGGGAGAAAATCAAATTGAGTTTTACGTATATTTTTTATTATAAAAATTATTAATTTTGATATTGAAACTTGATTAGTTCTTTTACAATTTTTTGAAAAATTACAGTATGGATCGTAGTTTGCTACTAGTTCTAAAAACCCATTTCCGTTGTGAAAATGAGAGATACAAAAATATTCATAACAGAATAAATCCTTACGTAATTTGGATTTATCCAAATCACAACACTCTCCCTTGGATGCTCACCTCTATTATTGTCTCATTAAAAACTTTTCTAACGATAAACCTATCTTTTGGAAAATAAATCAATAGGAAGAAAAGAGTACCATAATACTCTTCAAGAATATGATTATTCAGGAATTTAAGTGGGTGCGACTTACACTGCCTCGTTAAAAATTATTTGAAGGAAAAAAAACTCACTGGAAAAAATCTCAACGAAGGAAAAGAGTGCAATGGGCAAAGACATACTTCGAGATGTCTCCATGAACATCTTTAGGATCCCCCCCCCCCCCCCCCCCCCCCCCCCTCCTCAACTTATAAAAATTAAATTTAGTTCTTACATCAATATAAAAAAGAAAAACAACCACCCAATATCGCAATAGTTTGTTTGCCTATACATTTATACTCATATCTTTATGAATAGTTTGCAAGCTTTATTTGTGATTCCTGGAAGCTCGTAATTTCTCCTGATATGTTGAACTGTTGAAATCATAGCCATGCACATTCACTGTTTGCTTAAGAATAATTTGATGAAATTGTTGCAATAATTTGTTTTAATTCTCTCTAAACTACATGCAACATAGTGTATAACAGATATACCCTTGTTTGTGATATCCACTTAAGGAGGATCAGATAAATATCATGCATTTGTATCTCATTATATATAAAAATGAATTAAATCAAGAATGATATGTCATTATAGTGTCTATTTGTAAATGCATATCAACAGGTGTAGATGTGTATTAGCAGGTTCACATAAAATATTGTGCTGAGTGAATGACAATAAAAAATTTTATATTTATATTCTTTAAATATGGTACTTTAGGACCCATAACATGTTCTTTTATTCATTCCGTCGTAATGGATCCTATAGACCTGACAATTATAAGTATGCTACTCATATTAAATCTCTTCAGGAGATTTATCTGAAAGATTATCTCTTCAGGAGGTTAATATTATTTCTTCGAAAGATTATCTTTTCAGGAGATTAATATTATCTCTTTGGGAGATTATAATAGGTCTCTTATGAAAATTTATCTATTATAGAGATTATTTCTTCAGGAGATTATATGATATCTCTTCTGGAGATTTATCTCTATTAAAAATTTATCTTTTAGGATATATTTTCAAATCTCTTCAAGAGATACTATAATATTTTCTATCACTTCAGGAGATTCTCTCTTCAGTAGGTCTTCTATTCGGGAGGTACTTTCAATCTCTTCAGGAGATCTTCTCTTCGAAAGTTCTTCTCTTCGTGAGGTAATTTTATATACATAGACGGTTGTTTTGGCAAATCTGTTCAGGTATTTCTTCATAAATATGATTGTACATTTATAATTATTACTAAATCATTTTCTAGATATATAATCAATGAGCCTATCACATTCTTCTGGATGGTTTTAGTCATATATGGCTAATTTGCAAACCCTTTGGGAATAACATGGTAATTTTAAGTCCTTCAAGGATATACCTGAAAATTTAAATCCTTTGGGGATTCATATATTGTTTATCATCTATGTTAATGTGCTCGGAGAATATACTTATTCATATTATATTCATGATCATTTCGAGAATCCTTGAGCGAACATTACTCTGTACATTTGGATCTCTATTTGTTATTATCACTGATTCAAAATCTATCGGGTTTATTCCTTTTGGGGTTTATAATATAGGACCAAATACTCTACATTTTATGAGAGATATCGCATTTTTTCATTAGATTATTAGTGGTTAATGTTATCCTTCAATTCTATCATCTTTTTTTATTCTTATTTGATAATTTCATCTATGACAAACTTTTTTATTTCAATTTTCTATTGACTATGTATCATAGAATTTTGGGTATGGGTACCTCTTTCTCAGTCTCTTCTAGGATTTGAGTGAGGTATATTCTCAACCGGAGCTATATACTTTAAAAAATTAGATCTTTGGTTCATGACATCTTCTATACCGTCATGATTTTTTTTCTACATGAGATGCTTATTGTCACGACCCGCACCCAGTGTAGGGCATGAGAAGTGGATACGTCCAGCTTACGCCAGTGTCGGCGGTAGAACGTTGTCCTAGGTCACAACATCTAACACAGTATAATGTAACTGCACAAGATATACTCTCCGAACGGAGGACAATATAGAAGGTACATCTCAATCACAATATAAGGTAGAAATAGCACGATATAATAGATATGAAATCTCCAAAAGAAGTACAAACAAAAGAGAAATAAGTCTAAGTGTCTATACGACACAACAACAACAACATCCAAAAATAATACATCTCAGAAATATCAAAATAAGACAAGACAACAAGAAATAAGATAACTGTCTAGCTAACTAGCCTAGACTAAAGGGATGGTGTCATCAACTGCTGCAGGGTCCTCCTGTGGTATCAGCTCACAGGTATCATCTATGTGGGCTCCGTAGTATGTGGTACAGAAGTTCTCATCATCCTCTGTAATATTTTCAACAGGTCCAGTCAGGACAGGAACGAACATAATACATCTCACGCAGTTCATATCATGACAGAAAATATAAAGCATGCAAAAGAGTAAGATACATGAACTGTAAGAAGATGTACATAAAAATAAGAGAGATATTTGTAAACTGAAAATATATACATGATAAGTAAGAACTGTAAGTGACTAGTGATTTAGAGTACAATACGGTTATGTAAACAGGATTGGATTACACATGAATAAGCTATGAAATTTCACATGAATACCTACTGGGGATAATGATCCACATAACCACTTCTACTCACCCATGTCCCAAACAATATACAAGGATCAATTCAAGTTATGTTACGTACATGATTTCACGTGGGCTCAATAAATGAGTGCACATGAATAATATACATGATGAGCTTAGTGAACATGAGAGTACATGAATCACATGAGTGCACATGAATAGTGAAAGCACATGAATACATGATGTCACTACTAAAATATTGGTATTTAGTGACGGACCAATCCGTCGCTAAATACGTATATCCCGTCGCTAAATTAGTTTACTGACGGATAATTGACGTCGATAAACATAACGTCACTATAAAAAATACGTCGGTACTCCGTTGCTATAGCGACGGATTACCGACGCAAATATAGCGATGGATTAGCAACGAATAGCAAACGTCGGCAACCACAGTGACATATTAGCGACGGAATACCGACATTTTCTAGTGAGCCAAAATATAAAATTTTCCAGAAGCTCAGCGACGAAAATTTCTATCGCTGACTCGTCTGATACGGTTTTAGTATATCGATAGATGCGCAACGACGAATATTTTCGTCGCTAACCCGTCGTTAACCTGGAAATATTTCCAAGATTTCGTCGCTAATCCGCCGCTGGTTAGTCGCTAGCCTGCAAATTTTCCAGAATAACGTCGCTAATCCGTCGCTAAACGTTTTATTTATACCACATTAAATTGTTCCAGCTTTGCTCAAACCTGGGAATACATACATAAACTCATTCCAAAAGTCAAATATGTCCAACAGTCATTCCAGAAGTCATACATAAACTCTATAACCCCAAATATGTCCAACTGTCATACATAAACTCTATAACCCCATTATATACAAAATAAATCCAAGCATCTCGATCAAACACATCCAACAATCAAATATGTTCACTAGTCAAATGTAGTACATATACAAACACTTCCACCAGTCAAATAATAAAAACACGTCCAACAGTCGTAATAGTACATATACACAAACTCATCGTTAAATACAACTCATCGTCAAATACAACCAAAAAATAAACAAAACTCAAACTGATGGCGGTGGACGTGGAGGAGGTGGCGGAGGCATAATCGGCCGTCCGCATGAATATAACTGCCCTAGGACCAAAGTGAGGATCCACTGTACGTCCTCGGCAGGAACGACGTTTGGAAGAGTCGGCGGCATGAAAAGAGCTACTGTGGTCGGAGGAGGAGCCAGTGTAGTGGGCGCTGTGGTCGGAGGAGCAGTCATTGGCGAAGGCGTTGTGGTCGAATCAGGAGCCAGTACAGTAGGGGCAGGCATCGGAC
This sequence comes from Iris pallida, assembly GCA_029216955.1. Lineage (NCBI taxonomy): Eukaryota > Viridiplantae > Streptophyta > Magnoliopsida > Asparagales > Iridaceae > Iris > Iris pallida. The sequence continues at coordinate 337,673 of JANAVB010039538.1, read as the reverse complement.
CTGCTGTGATCAGAGCTTCACTCATCTGCCCCACATGACCCTAGAGGGCCACCAGAATCTGTGTAATCTGCCGCAAGGTGTAGGCGTCGGCAGTATCATCAGTCTGTGGAAGTAGAGGTGGAGGTGGTGGAGATAGAGGAGCTCTAGAATAAACGGACGGTTGGGATGCCAACGGTCCGGTACCGTACACGCTGCCCCATTTCCCTCTACTTACGACTTGTATCCACAAGTCGTTCCTCACAACCGGCGACGGTGGCTGACTAGTCCCAGCTCCCCCCTCGGCAGTCCCTCCCTCACCGACTCGAGTCTCTAAAGTCTCATAAGTCACCTATATTTATATAGGTGAATAGATTTAGAGTTAATATTGGTATTTTATTTTCGATGTAAGTATTGTTATGGTTACGTTCTCATACGTCTCTTAAACTATTCTTTGATTTATAATGCTACTTATGGTTATGATTTAGAGTTAATATTCATATTAGAGTTCAGACTAACTATTTCGCTAAACCAAATATAGTTAAGTACGTAAAGACGAAGAAAAAATATAATTAGATATAGGACTCGAAAAACTTACATAGGCTTTGGTCGTCCGACCATCTACGAGCTTCCCATCCTTCTTTCGCTTATGGGTACGCTCAAAAAATTTAGAGAAGTCCACGGCGTTCGGATCTCCGCCTGCCTTGGAGACCTCCTCGCACTGTAACAATTAAACATCAATTTATAACTAAATAATAAACTTAAATAATTAAAAAAATAACAAATAAGAATACTCACCAACTGTTGATAATGCTCTGTAATTGGGATGGATCCACCCGTGTAGTAACCACCCTTAGCACGGGCAACCTTTGCCTTCTCACACTTGGCCTTATAGGCCGAAGTTTCCATCTTCTTCTTCATCTCCTTCCAGAATTCCTCCTTCAACCACTCCTTGCGTCGATCACTACTTAGTGTAAATAATGCCTTCTGGTCGTTGACCATATCCCTCAACCTCTTGCTGGCGACGGACTTGTAGCACTTCCGGATCACCTGATCTCTATACGCCGGCCATCAGTACGACTTCTGCAATTAATGACAAATAAAAACAAATGAGCAAATATTTAAGAAATATTGTAAACAAAGACGATATTATTTAGACATACCTCAAGCATCTCGAGCCAAATGAATCGTCTATCAACTGGGATATCCCCGAAGTTCAGATAGGGACCATGGAATTGTCGACGCATCAACTCCCCATGGATGCAACATAGGAAGGGACTGACGATGGCAATAAAAAAAGCTTTTCCTCCATTCTGAAGGCGAAATACCTTACTCTTTTCCATACATATCGGATAAGACATAATACCATGAGTACTCCACCCAGATAATATTTCGTATGCTGGAAAATCATTAATGGTCCACATCAACATCGCTCTCATCTGAAAGTTTTGCTCCATCGATATATCATACGTCTGAACGCCGAACTGCCACAATTGTTTCAACTCGTCCACCAATGGCTGCAAGTAGATATCGATGTTCTTTTTTAGATTTTTGGACCAGGTATGATAAGTGTCAAAAACATATAAGAAGTCTTCATGCACATCCACGGTGGTAGATTGTAAGGGGTCAAAATTACCGGCCAACAAAAGTACTGAGCCCCCGACTGCCCAAAAGGAGTGAATCCATCAGAACATAAAGCCAGCTGAACATTCCTAGGCTCTGCAGCAAATCCAGGATGACATCGATCAAAATGCTTCCATGTCTCTCCATCAGATGGGTGAAATAATTCTCCTTCATCCATCTTTCGCTCTTTACTATGCCATGTCATGTATTCTGCAGTATTCGAGGACATATACATTCACTTTAGCCTCTTTGTGATCGGCAAAAACTGCATGTATTTGTAGGGGCGCAATCTTGCTCGTGCAGTTGATTTTCCTTTGCCCCGAATGGGATTGTACCGGTCCTCGTGACAGAAAATATATTTGTCTTTATCATTGTTCTCCTTGTAGTACAACATGCAGCCGTTTCGGCAACAATCTATATTTTCGTAGCCTAATCCGAGTTTTCGTATCATCATCTTCGACTTGTAAATTTTTTTTGGCAAATCCTTCGCTCCTTTTGGCAGCAACTCTCTAACAAACTGAATTATCCGATCGTAGCATTCTTGTGGCAAGTTAAAATTAGACTTGAGGTTCAACAGCCGCATCACCACCGACATGACAGAATGAGAATCACAACCCGAATATAACAGAGTATCTGCATGATTGAACATATCATAGAACTCCTTTGCAACAGGATTCGGATCCTCCGGATCAAAACTTGGACAGACACAAGCCGCATCAAATACCAACTCACGTGCCAAGTTTCGATACTGATATTGGAAGTGGTCTCCAAGAGTGGGGTCTCCCACCTCCGTATTGAAGGAGGACTGATATTACGGAACCAAAGGTTCTCCTTGAGCCGTCCACTCGTTGTAGTTCGGTACGAAACCCTTCTTGTAGAGGTGCTCTCTTACAAGATCTACCTCTCTGAATGGTATATTACGACAATTGACAAAATAACACTTTATAAGCCTTCTATCCATGAAATAAGGTTGGCTACTGGTGTATCTCAGAAATTTTTCGACGTCCACCTTAAAATCATCCGTCAAACCAATCTTGTTCTCATGTCGTCGATTGTACATCAACGAACGGTTAACTAAGTATCGATTCATTGTTGAAACCAATTCTGTACCAAGTACCATATATTGGGTAAATACAAGTAAAAATTAATTTAGTACCTAATTATAACAAACAATGTTAACAGTAATAGTATCGAAATTGATATCATACCATTCCTTTGAGTATCGATATCGAAATCAATATCAGACCATTCCTATGAGATCTCGATGACGAAATCAGTAATATCGACCATTCCGATGAGTATAGATATCGAAATTGGTATCAGATCATTCCTATGAGAATCGATATCGAAATTGGTAATATCGACCATTCCTATGAGTATCGATAACGAAACTGGTATCAGACCATTCCTATGAGTATCGATATCGAAATCTTTAATATCGAAATTCGTATCATACCATTCCTATGAGTATCGAGATTGGTATCGACATATCGGTTTTGTATCGGTCGTATCCTTATACCATATCATATCGATATTAAATTGGCCTTATCGGATTAGTACTATCAGCCATATCATATCGGTATCGGTCTTTTCAAGCTGAATCATATCGGTGTCGATCTCTCAAATAATACAATATGCCAACATTTTTAATAATGCAATATGTCCTCTAATTTTTGTTTTTCTCCATTCCCTTTCAACTTTCATCTATTCGGATTCGAGACATGTCGGTTCCCTAAGCCTTACAAAATTATTAAAAATACACTTTATAAGATTGTTGCCACAAATATGCCCTCTAACCTTTATTTTTCTCCATTCCCTTTCTCAAATTAATTTTTTTTATTTTTTAGTGCTTTCATTGAGCCAAACTTTTTCATATTAACATAAGTTTACAAGCAAAATTTACAAAACCAACTACATCACCCAATTTACAAGCAATTAAAAGTATTCATATTAACATAATTTAAAAAAATAACACAAAATTAAAAAAAATTACCTAGACTGATTGGAGGAAGGAGGGGGTTGAAGGCTGATTGGAGAGGGTATCTCCAACAGGGCCGAGGAGGAGGAGGGGGCCTAGGAGCAGTAGGGAAGAGGAGGGGGAGGGGGCCGTCGTGGGGGGTCGGGGGAGGAGGGGGGTTGCCCGCGCGTGAGGGGTCGAGAAGGATGGGGTCATCGGGGAAGGAGGTGGGGGGGTTGCCGCACCGGAGATCGCGGTCGAAGGAGGAGGAGTAAAGGGTTTAGGGGGTTTTAGAGGGAAGTTAGAAATTTGGGCAAATTTTGAGAATAAAAATGAAAGGTTAGCTGCTACAGTTTTATTTATCGCCAGCGACAAAAATTTTCCGTCGCTAAGATGTCGGTACTAACTTAGCGACGGACTAGCGACGGACTCCGCGATGTATATTGAAATTTTATTATGCATAAAAAATCGGTCGCTATGAGGTCGCTATTTCGTCGCTATTTAGCGACGGATTATCTTCCGTCGCTATTTATCAGTATTTTTGTAGTGTGTACATGAAAAGCACATGACATAACGTATCCGATGCTTCCGAGGGGGATAACATGTCATGAAAAGATCCATATAGTACCAATCCGTGATAACATCATGACAACATTAAGTAAAGTGATCTAGAGTAAGAATATAAATCCTAACAAGTATAAAACGATCAGAAAATGTACTCGCCTAATATCCTGAATGTCCGATGAGAATAGATGTCCAAATCAGAATAACTGAGTCCTATTTAGAGCAACACAGGTCACAATGTATCCACAATGGTAAAAATAAAGTTTACAATATATTCTATATGATTCTAGGTCAATCTAGGCCAAAGTCAACTCTTGGTCAACTATGGTCAACTATACAGTCAAACTAGGTCAACTATAGTCAACTGTGGTCAAACTATCTAGGGTTTGGTCAACAATGATCAACTAGTCTAGGTTAGTCAATTCTAGGTCATAAGTCAGCACTAGTCAACTATGGTCAACAATATAGTCAAACTAGGTCAACCCTAAGTCAAATAGTCTATTATTCCAAACTTAGGTCAAACTCAAGTTATCTAGTCAAATCTAGTCTTAACCAATGTCTAGATATAAATGTATATCATATATATACACATATATCTAAACCAAGACTATACTACCAAGTACAAGGCCTATAGCCCATATCACATAGCAAAACCAATGTATAACATGAATATACCACATATTATATATAAAAAATATATATACAAACACAATCCACATCATATATATATATATATATATATATATATATATATATATATATATATATATATATATATATATGTATATATATATATATTAATATATATATATATATACATATGTATATATATATATATATATATATATATATATATATATATATATATACATATATATACATATATATATATATATATATATATATATATATATATATATATATATATATATATATATATATATATATATATATATTTTATACATATATAAAATATATATATATATATATATACATATATATATATATATATATATATATATATATATATATATATATATATATATATATATATATATATATATATATATATATATTTTATATATGTATAAAATATATATATATATATATATATATATATATATATATATATATATATATATATATATTTATATATATATATATATATATATATATGTATATATATATATACACACACATATATATATATATATATATATATATATATATATATATATATATATATATATATATATATATATATATATATATATATATATATATATATATATTCCAACAACCACCCATTTTATTCAAAAAGGCGTAAACAGCCTAGTCCTTTACAAGTATACCGAAGGCGCAAAATGCAAAAGCCTATACACGTATACTAGGCAAAAAAGAAAAAGAGAAACCTAAACGCAAAACAAAACGGCTAAGCCAGGGATAGGAGAGAGTCCCATAAGGAAGACTAGCCGTAAGGATAGAGAGATCTCCGTTTGCGACACTGCCGAATGGTCTCCCAAATCAGCTGGTCGGTGGAGTACTGGTGGCCTTCATATCTCGTTTTATTACGGTTCTTCCAAATAACCCATGTTGTGGCAGCTGTAACAATTTGGTGGCCATGGGAAGCGGATGCCCAGGCCTCTACTAGGTCGTTGAAGTTGTCGACCCCAGGGTTAATATGGCACCGCTGGGAGAGAGCGTTCCATACTTGGTCCGGAAGGGTCCCCTGACAGAAAATGTGGTTCACCGTTTCCGATTGCCGATCTAAACAGCATGTGCATGCTGAGGCAAGGCTGAAATCGATAGTGTTGAGGGTGTCATCCGTGGGAAGGATGTTGCGTAAGGCTCTCCAAATGAGGAAGGACCACTTCATTGTGATGCAAGTCTGCTAGAAGGATGCTATTATGGTAGGCGTAGCGGCGTTGCCAAGGATCACTTTTTTTCGGATTTAACCGAGAATAATCCGGTAGCAGTATGCTTCCATTGGAGCTTGTCTGCGTCCGGCCCTAACGTCAGCCCGCTACGGCGGATGCACTCGACCGCTTCTGGTCCGGCCCAGATCCGGACCTTGTTCCAATTCTAGTTATTGTCGGAGGGGTCCCACAGTTCCTTGATAGTGCTATTCCTGGGGGCTGCTGACAGGTTGGGGAGCAAGGAGTCTCCCACCCATCATTCTTGAAATGGCGACGACTCACCGTTGCCTATGTGAAGGCAGATCTCAGGTTTGGCCAGAGCTCTACCGATGAGAATACGACGCCAAGCCGCTGAGGATATGCTGTGGAAGATGGATGTCGACGGATGGATGTGCTTGAAGTATCTGGCCTTCATGAACATAGTCCATAAGTTCTGACCCGAGCGCAGCTTCTACCATAGTTTCATAGAAAAGGCATTAATGATGTGGAAAAGTTTGGTAAAACATAGGCCCCCCTCTCCGGTCAGACGAGCTATGGTATCCCAACTGGCTCAATGATGCTTGTCTTTGCCTCTGCTGTGCCCCCAGAGGAAGTGGCTAAAGTTGCTTTCGATGGAGGATAGTACTTTCTTGGGAGGGGAGCACGCAGCCAGGGTGTAGATGGGAATGGAAATGAGAACGTGATTGATGAGAATAATCTTGCCGCCCGGTGACAGAGTAACGTTTTGCCAGCCCTCGAGTTTTTCCCTGACTCGGTTGATCAGGTTCTCAAAAATGCCGACGTTGGATTTTGTAACACCCAGTTTTCCAGATAAGGGTATTTTTGAAATTTTGTATTTAAAGTTATTATTTATTGATATTTATTTCATATTATGATTTTTGGTGATTTTTAATTATTTCTAAACTATTTAAAAACTGGTTTAAGTCACGACTTGTGATTTTGATGTGCTGCTAGTGAAACCTGAGAGACTGCATAACCTAGAGCCTAACCATGTTATTAGGATGACTTAATTATCATTTTTGGCCTAGGGTTAATTTGGTCATTTTGACTTATTTGAATTATTTGGTGATTTATTGAATTGGTGAGTTCTAGTTTGACCTTGACTTGTTGAGACCTAGTGAGCTAGCCTAGAAGCTAACCCTAGCTATGGTAACCCTAGTCTAACTTAGGTTAACCTACATTTAGTCATTAGAAACTAATTTTAGAATGAGGGGATTTGGTTTAGTGCAATTAAGTCATGGTTTATGGTTTCATGAAATGGCTTATGACTTCATGACTTGATTAACCATAACTTAAGCCCATGGGCCAATTTTGGAAACCCTAACCCTAATTTTCCACTTTGTGACTAGCCGCTAGGGTTCCCCCTTCCCTATAAATATTCTCCTCCATGTTCTTGCCTCTTTTATTAAAATTTTTACAAGTTTGAAGAAAGAGGTAAGAGCCTTCTTCCCCAATCTATAACTTCCTCATTTCAACTCCTTTTTGGCTCAAATCTTTTGCATTGGTTTCTAATTGATCCCTACTTTATGTTCATGGAGAGAAATCTCAGGTTTGAATCAATTTGGGGATATTGGCTAGCAAGGAGATTTCCCTCTTTTGAAGCTTTTCTTAGGAATTTCACCAATAGGTAATTGAATCCTAAACTCAGTAATTTCTAGATCTAATTGCATATTTAGGAAGCCCTAGGTGTCATCTAGCTGTAGGACTTGGTTTCGTGTCAAGGTGGATTCATTTCGTGTCCGTATCGGACACGTATCAGTTGTACTGTTGAGTGTTTGATTAAATGCCACAAAGGATTTAAAATTGGTATTTTTGGAAAGTGTTTAAATAGATTTGTTGTATTATATATACATATTGATTTTGTGGTTGACTGAGCATGAATCAGTGTCCTTGTCGTGTCCAAATCCGTGTTGGACACGCTGCGCACTGGCTCGGTTCAGTGCCCTGCTGATCGGGGTTGACATAGGACACGACACGGTGACTCAGGCCCTAAAAATTGGTGGACACGGAGGCCTAGTGACTGACACAACACCTACAAAATTTCATGGGTTCTTGTTTTGTGTGTACGGAGAAAATCGACCCGCACTGTTTTCCTCACTGTTGCACACACGCACAGACACTCGTCTGATACGCACTATTTTCTTGGATACGACACAATTTGGACTCGTTGCAGGCTGTGGGACACGTTCCTCTACCCTGGGCAAACCCACGTGCACGAACACGAGATACGTGTCGCTTTGTGTCAAGAGCACAAGGGCTCGACACCGCTCGACGATGCAGCCAGTGCACAGTGCACTCGTGGGGTATTCGAGTGACTTGGATACGCCTGTGTCCACTGGATTGGACACGAAGGCTTGGGTTGACACATACATACTCGACTCTTAGTTTACCAACCCTCACCTTGGTGTATTAACTTGTTTTAGTATTCAGATTTCGAATTTTCCCTGTTGCTCTGATACGCACTTCAGTTTTAAATTTCTGAGATTTGATTCCCAGTTTAACCCATTTAATTGATGTTTAATCGCCGCAAATTGTTTCCTATATACGTATTAGCTACTGATAGATAGGTTTTTCTTGTTGGCTTGGTTTGTTTGCAAGAGAAGGGGGTTTTTGATTTGAGATGGATCATTGAATATGTAGACTGTTTTCTGAGATTTTTTTCTCTGTTAGCATCAATTTTGATAAATTAATCTCTGGTTAAACTGAAGTTGAATGACAATTGGTCCAGGTGCATGTATTAGACCCTTACAGAGTTTGTTTACTGAATGGTGTGGGTTTTTGGAGTTCAAGTAGGTTTTTGGTTGCTTATTGAGACTGTCGAGTGGACTGATACACAGTTCACCATTTCATTTATGTTATTTAAACCTTGATTAACTGATTGGTCATGTTTTGATTACCACACCCTAATCTAGATTCATTTTGGTATTGGAAATGTTATGAGTTCGATTTTGGTTGATTAAGGAAACTCCCATACAAACACACCTAACTGTCCTTTGATTTTTCCCTTTTCAAAACTGAATTGATATCAATAAAACTGTCATTCCTGTTAACTGTACACTCTATATACACACACACACACACACTCAATGTATATTCACACACACACTTTCTAACTGTCATATACACCACTGAAATTGAATATTCATGTGATTTCCAATGTTAGTTTACTGGCATTATTCATATTCTTGTCCTTGATTTCTACACCAACCTGAGATGTATATTCATACACACACCACTCTTCAAAACTGATTTCTGAACACCTATATAAACTGCCAAATCCTGAGAACATTGACACTCACACAGGACACACACACATGGCTGTTCCTGAGAATACATTACACTGAAAACTGGGAACAGTCTTGTACACTATTTTCTTATATGTATTGCATACACAAACATGTGAACTGATGACCTATATTACACTGTATCCTGAGATTTAAGGTAATTTTAAACTATTTTTCCTAATGATTATTGCAATGTTAATTTACCTATATGTGTTTGAGTACTAGTCTCATGGTAGTTTCATATTGGCATGGGGAAATTGGGTTTCAAATTGAATATGGACTGTTAACTGAAATCCTAAAAACTGGGTATGTGAACACTGTTTTTCCTTAACTGTTAATTGGATTCAATGTTAGCTCATTCACACACCCTCTATCCTAGGAACCTGTCACACATTTCCTTCCTCACACATATGTCCACACATGCCTCACATATATACACACATATTCTGATTCCACACACACACTCATCCCTACATGTTTACACACACATTACTCACACACATTCACATATCCTTCTTTTTCACTCACACACATTGAATCCCCTAATGTATATATATATATGATGATATGCCTATATACTAATGTATGCCTATAAGCATGTATGTATATATATGTATATAGCTAATGTATATATGTATATAAGTAAATGTGCATGAATAGATACATGAATAAATGTAAGTAAGTATTATGTTAGCCTAAGTTATAATATAGGATTTTGGTATATGGGTTTGTATATTGTAATATTGTACATAGGCCTAGTGTATAGTATTGCTCTATAGGCTAAGTTCTATTGTTAGGCTATATTGGTATAGGTTGGTGTAGACCTATATAGGCCTAGTTTGACCAGTTGACCAAAGTCAACATTGACCTAGACAGTTGACCCAGAGTTGACTAGAGTTGGACTTTGACCTAGATTAGCTTAGAAATCATGTAGTTTATATTGTAGCTTTCAATTCTCTTGTATTTTACATATCATGACCCATATTACTCTGTTTAGGACATTGTGACTCTGGTGCAGGCATCTGATATTACACTACTCTTCTCAGAGTACCAGGCGAGTACATTCTCTGATAGTTCTCTCAATTACTTGTCAATTACTGTATTTCAGTTCTAGTTAGTTGTATGCGATTCTCTGTTATAACACGTGTGGATATTTCTGGATTCATGTATACGACACATATTTATTTCTGGCCTCTATTACTGGTATCATCATTCCTGGCTTCTATTACTGGAATCATTTACTGGAATCATTTACTGAAATCATTTACTGGTATCTTCATATTATTGGCTGGACTCATCTTGAATCATTGTGTCGGAATTCTGGATTCACTTGCTGGGAGGGGAAATACTAGAGTAAGACATGTAGACATACCCCATTACTGGAATCATCCTTTGCTGGAATCAAACTGGAATGATAGCCATCTCACACCCGGCCAGGTGTGTGATGTGCCGGATTACCCATAGCCGTTTACATGTCGATCTCGATATTTTAAAACACACTGCTAGAGTATAGGCTAGACTCACCCTGGAATCATTGATCACTATAACTGGAATCGTCCCTTTCTGGATTCATCTTGTATTAGATTCATCCTGTACTGGACTTACATTGGAGTTACACTGGTCTACATTGCTGCCTGGACTTTATACCATATTACCCTGGTTCAGCTAGTTCTATTTTTACAGTCTTCATTGCTATGATTCTTCTCTTGTTTAGTTATTTACTTTCCTTGCACTTTATCTGTCTTTCTTACCATCACCTGAATATAAACTGCCATTTTTATCAATACAACTGCCTATAACTGCTTTATAGTTCTCTGTCATTTACTTGGGTTTTCTAGATGAGATGTGCTCGTTCCTGTCCTGACTGGACCTGTTGTAAATTTTACAGATGATTGCCCTGAGGACACATGCCCTACATGTTACAGACCAGAAGATGGTTTAGCTACCTTTGGTCCTGACACTCAGGAGTGATCGGGAGTTTAGCTAGTCTGTCTTGTTTTAGTTTTCATGTTAGAACTGGAGTTGTATATAGAGATTTAAGACTTGAGATGTATTTGAGATTGTTTGAGTTTGTTGTTATTATTTCAGTAGTTTGTAGTCTTCAATTTCTTAGTAATATTTCTGTGTTATCTTATCGTGCTTAGACTGTGATTGAGTTACACCATATCTTATACTTGTCCTCTGTTCGAAGTTGATCATGATGAGTACATTATATACTGCATGAGTTGATGGTTAGTTAGAGACTTAGAACAGCGTTCTACCGCCAACACTGCGGTGTAAGCTGGGCGCTGTTACGTACTCGTACTCTCACAGTGGGTGCGGGTCATGACACGTTTTTAGTGGTGGCCCATACAAGTCGAGAGTCGCATTAGTGCGATATCGTAGTAGTACGGCGACTTAGTTGTACTACTGCGAGCCTGCGATAGGACTGAGAGATAGGCTTTACCGGAGAGGCACTCAATTACAGTTAGGAAAAATTCTGCTTTGAATCATGCCATCTACATATCGTACTGATTTGTCTTCTTTGAATTAACTGTCCTCCTCTGATATATCGATTCCTGCTCAGTATTGACTCCCTTGTTCGATCTGTCTTCAGTATGGTGGAGACACGATCATATTGCTCTGGTGCAGCAGTTGTTGTAGAGGGGACTGCCACCTCTCAGCCAGATCAGCAGGGTCAGGAGGCTACAGCTCCTGCTACCTCTGCCCATATTGAGACTTCAGCAGCAGCAGCAAGGGGTATGCCTTCACCAACTCGGGGGCAGGACCCAGTCATCCCAGAGATACAGTTCCAGCAGCCGCCGCCTACAGGACACGTGGATGCGGAGCAGATGTTCGCCTACTTCCAGCAGTTTATGGACCGGCAGCAGGCCCGACAGGACCGAGGCATGGAGTTGGCCCTTACAGCAGTCACAGCTCGACCAGTGATCCAGCAGCCGAGGACACCGGGGATAGAGCAGTTCCAGAAGATGAGCCCCAGAGACTTCCTGGGGACAGAGGAGATTTTATATGCTGACGAGTGGATCGAGCATATTGAGGAGATCTTTCGCCTGGCTCGGATATCGACAGATCTCCAGATAGAGGCAGCAGCCAGCCGGATGCGAGATCTTGCTCGCACCTGGTATCAGTCAGACCCCAGGGTGGGAGTAGCTGGACAGACTTGGAAGGAGTTCAGGGGCTTCTTCAAGAAGAAGTTCTTTTCAGATTCAGCGCTCAGAGCCTTGGAGTCACAGTTCGAGAGCTTAGTACAGGGGAGCCTGTCAGTGGAGGAGTACGCCGGGGAGTTTGGCTGCCTCAGCAGATTCGTAGAGGGCTTGAGCGAGGCGGCGAAGGCCCAGAGGTTCCGGAAGGATCTGGTCAAGGAAGTCAAGTCCTTGACCAAGGGCAACAGGGATACCACGTTCGAGGAGATTTTGACGGGAGCTTTACTGGCTGAGGATGATCTTAAGCTGAGGCTCAAGAGGGGACGAGACGCTCACGGTACCAGCAGCAGCGGAGGCCAGGCCAAGAGGCCTCACGTGCAGTTTCAGCAGACACAGACACCAGTAGGAGTTTGGCAGGTACAGCACCAGTATCGTGGTCAGGACCCGAAGGCGATCAGTTGTTCCTATTACAAGAAGCCGGGACACATCTGGGAGCAGTACAAGAAGAGGTTGAAGGTTTGCTATTTCTGTGGGTCAGTTGCCCACCAGAAGATAGATTGTCCCATTGCACCTCCTTTTGAGGGGGCTAGGCCACCTGTAGCTCAGCACCAGAGGGGTAGAGCTTTTGTGATGGCAATCGAGGAGGCTGACATTGCAGGTGATGGATTAGCAGGTTTGACCTTCTTGTTCTTCCTCCCCACTTCCATGTGTGATTTCTTTTAGTACCTGCCAGGATATTGCTTGCGTTTGCTAGATAGTATAGCTACCATGTTCGAGACTGTGGAATCATGACCAGTAGGATTGTATTGCTTCGACTTTGATTGATTGGGGGTTTGACCTAGGCAAGGTGCGATCATCTTAATTTCGAGGACAAAATTTTTATAAGGTGGGTAGGATTGTAACACCCAGTTTTCCATATGAGGGTATTTTTGAAATTTTGTATTTAAAGTTATTATTTATTGATATTTATTTCACATTATGATTTTTGGTGATTTTTAATTATTTCTAAACTATTTAAAAACTGGTTTAAGTCATAACTTGTGATTTTGATGTGCTGCTAGTGAAACCTGAGAGACTGCATGACCTAGAGCCTAACCATGTTATTAGGATGACTTAATTATCATTTTTGGCCTAGGGTTAATTTGGTCATTTTGACTTATTTGAATTATTTGGTGATTTGTTGAATTGGTGAGTTCTAGTTTGACCTTGACTTGTTGAGACCTAGTGAGCTAGCCTAGAAGCTAACCCTAGCTATGGTAACCCTAGTCTAACTTAGGTTAACCTACATTTAGTCATTAGAAACTAATTTTAGAATGAGGGGATTTGGTTTAGTGCAATTAAGTCATGGTTTATGGTTTCATGAAATGGCTTATGACTTCATGACTTGATTAACCATAACTTAAGCCCATGGGCCAATTTTGGAAACCCTAACCCTAATTTTCCACTTTGTGACCAGCCACTAGGGTTCCCCCTTCCCTATAAATATTCTCCTCCATGTTCTTGCCTCTTTTATTAAAATTTTTACAAGTTTGAAGAAAGAGGTAAGAGCCTTCTTCCCCAATCCATAACTTTCTCATTTCAACTCCTTTTTGGCTCAAATCTTTTGCATTGGTTTCTAATTGATCCCTACTTTATGTTCATGGAGAGAAATCTCAGGTTTGAATCAATTTGGGGATATTGGCTAGCAAGGAGATTTCCTTCTTTTGAAGCTTTTCTTAGGAATTTCACCAATAGGTAATTGAACCCTAAGCTCAGTAATTTTTAGATCTAATTGCATTTTTAGGAAGCCCTAGGTGTCCCCTAGCTATAGGACTTGGTTTTGTGTCAAGGTAGATTCATTTCATGTCCGTATCGGACACGTATCAGTTGTACTGTTGAGTGTTTGATTAAATGCCACAAAGGATTTAAAATTGGTATTTTTGGAAAGTGTTTAAATAGATTTGTTGTATTATATGTACATATTGATTTCGTAGTTGACTGAGCATGAATCAGTGTCCTTGTCGTGTCCAAATCCGTATTGGACACGCTGCGCACTGGCTCGGTTCAGTGCCCTGCTGATCGGGCTTGATATAGGACACGACACGGCGACTCAGGCCCTGAAAATTGGTGGACACGGAGGCCTAGTGACTGACATGACACCTACAAAATTTCGTGGGTTCTCGTTTTGTGTGTACGAAGAAAATTGACCCGTACTATTTTTCTTACTGTTGCACACACGCACAGACACTCGTCTGATACGCACTGTTTTCTTGGACACGACACGATTTGGACTCGTTGTAGGCTGTGGGACACGTTTCCCTACCCTGGGCGAACCCACGTGCACGAGCACGAGACACGTGTCGCTTTGTGTCGAGAGCACAAGGGCTCGACACCGCTCGACGATGCAGCCAGTGCACAGTGCACTCGTAGGGTATTCGAGTGACTTGGACACGCCTGTGTCCACTGGGTTGGATACGAAGGCTTGGGTTGACACATACACACTCGACTCTTAGTTTACCAACCCTCACCTTGGTGTATTAACTTGTTTTAGTATTCGAATTTCGAATTTTCCCTTTTGCTCTGATACGCACCTCAGTTTTAAATTTCTGAGATTTGATTCCCAGTTTAACCCATTTAATTGATGTTTAATCGCCACAAATTGTTTCCTACATACGTATTAGCTACTGATAGATAGGTTTTTCTTGTTGGATTGGTTTGTTTGCAAGAGAAGGGGGTTTTTGATTTGAGATGGATCATTGAATATGTAGACTATTTTTTGAGATTTCTTTCTCTGTTAGCATCAATTTTGATAAATTAATCTCTGGTTAAACTGAAGTTGAATGACAATTGGTCCAGGTGCATGTATTAGACCCTTACATAGTTTGTTTACTGAATGGTGTGGGTTTTTGGAGTTCAAGTAGGTTTTTGGTTGCTTATTGAGACTGTCGAGTGGACTGATACACAGTTCACCATTTCATTTCTGTTATTTAAACCTTGTTCAACTGATTGGTCATGTTTTAATTACCACACCCTAATCTAGATTCATTTTGGTATTGGAAATGTTATGAGTTCGATTTTGGTTGATTAAGGAAACTCTCATACAAACACACCTAACTGTCCTTTGATTTTTCCCTTTTCAAAACTGAATTGATATCAATAAAACTGTCATTCCTGTTAACTGTACACTCTATATACACACACACTCAATGTATATTCACACACACACACACACACTTTCTAACTGTCATATACACCACTGAAATTGAATATTCATGTGATTTCCAATGTTAGTTTACTGGCATTGTTCATATTCTTGTCCTTGATTTCTACACCAACCTGAGATGTATATTCATACACACACCACTCTTCAAAACTGATTTCTGAACACCTATATAAACTGCCAAATCCTGAGAACATTGACACTCACACAGGACACACACACATGGCTGTTCCTGAGAATACATTACACTGAAAACTGGGAACAGTCTTGTACACTATTTTCTTATATGTATTGCATACACAAACATGTGAACTGATGACCTATATTACACTGTATCCTGAGATTTAAGGTAATTTTAAACTGTTTTTCCTAATGATTATTACAATGTTAATTTACCTATATGTGTTTGAGTACTAGTCTCATGGTAGTTTCATATTGGCATGGGAAAATTGGGTTTCAAATTGAATATGGACTGTTAACTGAAATCCTAAAAACTGGTATGTGAACACTGTTTTTCCTTAATTGTTAATTGGATTCAATGTTAGCTCATTCACACACCCTCTATCCTAGGAACCTGTCACACATTTTCTTCCTCACACACATGTCCACACATGCCTCACATATATACACACATATTCTGATTCCACACACACACTCATCCCTACATGTTTACACACACATTACTCACACATATTCACACATCCCTCTTTTTCACTCACACACATTGAATCCCCTAATGTATATATATATATGATGATATGCCTATATACTAATGTATGCCTATAAGCATGTATGTATATATATGTATATAGCTAATGTATATATGTATATAAGTAAATGTGCATGAATAGATACATGAATGAATGTAAGTAAGTATTATGTTAGCCTAAGTTATAATATAGGATTTTGGTATATGGGTTTGTATATTGTAATATTGTACATAGGCCTAGTGTATAGTGTTGCTCTATAGGCTAAGTTCTATCGTTAGGCTATATTGGTATAGGTTGGTGTAGACCTATATAGGCCTAGTTTGACCAGTTGACCAAAGTCAATATTGACCTAGACAGTTGACCCAGAGTTGACTAGAGTTGGACTTTGACCTAGATTGGCTTAGAAATCAGCTTTCAATTCTCTTGTATTTTACATATCATGACCCATATTACTCTGTTTAGGACATTGTGACTCTGGTGCAGGCATATGATATTACACTACTCTTCTCAGAGTACCAGGCGAGTACATTCTCTGAGAGTTCTCTCAATTACTTGTCAATTACTGTATTTCAGTTCTAGTTAGTTGTATGCGATTCTCTGTTACAACACGTGTGGATATTTCTGGATTCATGTATACGACACATATTTATTTCTGGCCTCTATTACTGGTATCATCATTCCTGGCTTCTATTACTGGAATCATTTACTGGAATTGTTTACTGAAATCATTTACTGGTATCTTCATATTATTGGCTGGACTCATCTTGAATCATTGTGTCGAAATTCTGGATTCACTTGCTGGGAGGGGAAATACTAGAGTAAGACATGTAGACATACCCCATTACTTGAATCACCCTTTGCTGGAATCAAACTGGAATGATAGCCAACTCACACCCGGCCAGGTGTGTGATGTGCCGAATTACCCATAGCCGTTTACATGTCGATCTCGGTATTTTAAAACACACTGATAGAGTATAGGCTGGACTCACCCTGGAATCATTGATCACTATAACTGGAAACGTCCCTTACTGGATTCATCTTGTATTAGATTCATCCTGTACTGGACTTACATTGGAGTTATACTGGTCTACATTGCTGCCTGGACTTTATACCATATTACCCTGGTTCAGCTAGTTCTATTTTTACAGTCTTCATTGCTATGATTCTTCTCTTGTTTAGTTATTTACTTTCTTTGCACTTTATCTGTCTTTCTTACCATCACCTAAATATAAACTGCCATTTTCATCAATACAACTGCCTATAACTGCTTTATTGTTCTCTGTCATTTACTTAGGTTTTCTAGATGAGATATGCTCGTTCCTGTCCTGACTGGACCTGTTGTAAATTTTACAGATGATTGTCCTGAGGACACATGCCCTACATGTTACAGACCAGGAGATGGTTTAGCTATCTTTGGCCCTGACACTCAGGAGTGATCGGGAGTTTAGCTAGTCTGTCTTGTTTTAGTTTTCATGTTAGAACTGGAGTTGTATATAGAGATTTGAGACTTGAGATGTATTTGAGATTGTGTGAGTTTGTTGTTATTATTTCAGTAGTTTGTTGTCTTCAATTTCTTAGTGATATTTCTGTGTTATCTTATCATGCTTAGACTGTGATTGAGTTACACCATATCTTATACTTGTCCTCCGTTCGGAGTTGATCATGATGAGTACATTATATACTGCATGAGTTGATGGTTAGTTAGAGACTTAGAACAGCGTTCTACCGCCGACACGCAGCGTAGGCTGGGTGCTGTTACGTACTCGTACCCTCACAATGGGTGCGGGTCATGACAGATTTACCGTACACAAGTGGGCATCCAAGGTAGTGGATAGGGGGGTGCTTGATGGAAAAAGAGGTGATGTTGGAGAGGCTGACCACATGATCTCTGTTGATGTTGTGGTAGGTGTAGATGATACTTTTGTTCGGATGGACTTTTTGGCTCGAGCATCTGGTATATCTCTGAAGCATGTTATGGACCACTTCCATCGACCCGCTGTCCCCTGATGAGAAAATAAGGAAAAGCCAGGTGGGTGATGATCGGGCATCCGCTGGCGGTATGATAATGCTGGAAGTTCGGGGTTGTAACACCCAGTTTTCCAAATGAGGGTAATTTTAAACTTTTGAAACTATAATTATTATTTATTGATATTTATATCACATTATGAATTTTGGTAATTTTTAATCAATTTAAAATTTTTTAAGTCATGACTTGTGATTTTGATGTGCTGCTAGTGAAACCCTAGAGACTGTCTGACCTAGAGCCTAACCATGTGATTGGGATAATTATTTATCATTTTTAGCCTAGGGGTACTTTGGTCATTTTGACTTATTGAAATTATTTGATTAATTATTTGAGTGGTGATTGTTATTTTTGACTTTGACTAGCTGAGACTTTGTAGGCTAACCTAGATGTTGACTCTAGCTATAGTGACTTGGTTAGCATGGTGAGACCCTAGTCTAACTTAAGTCAACCTAAGTTAGTCATTTAGAAATCAAGATTTAAATAGGAGGATTAGTGATTTGGTGCATAGGCTTGAGACTTAGGAATTGGTTCCATGACTAGTGCAACATGGCCCATAGCCCATTAGTAAAACCCTAACCCTAATTCTTTCCTTTATGACCAACCACTAGGGCTCCCCTCCTTATAAATAATCTTCTCATTTAGTTCTTGCCTCTTTTGTATCATTCCAACACTTAGAGAAAAGAAAGGTATGGCCATTCTTCCCCAATCCATAGATTCTTCATTTTAATTCCTTTTTCACTCTAGTTTCTTGCATTAGAGCCTAATACTCTCATATTTTCTGTTTGTGGAGAGTAATCCCAGCTTTGGGTCAATTTGGAGCATTTGGCTAGCAAGGAGGAACCCCCCATTTGAAGCTTTTTTTGCTATTTGTACCTATAGGTAAAACTCCTCAAATTGTGCTAATATTTTGATTTATTTGCATATTAGGCTAGATCTAGGTGTCTCCTAGCTGTCTCTAAAATTTGGTTAGAAATCGTGTCCGTTTGGTGTCCGTATCGGACACGTATCAATATGTCTATGTGTGTGTTTGACAAAATGTTTCAAAGAACTTTTTATTCATATTTTTGAAAACTATTTAATCAAATTTGTAGCCCTATGCATGTGCTTTGGATTTTGTATGGACTGAGTCAATTTTTGTGTCGTGTCCGTATCCAAAACGGACACGAACACGTAGCACGAGCAGCCGCACGCGTGCCCTGCTGCTCGGGGGTATTTTCTCGCAGCACAGGCCATGTGGCCGCATGCCACTTGGCATGGACGTGGGGGCCACGACTGACAAGTCAGCCTCCAAGTCCCAAAGCTGTTCGCGTCGTGTCGGACACGCTACGACACGTGCACGCATTTTTGCCTACACTGGTTCAGGCAGAAAACATGCACTAATACGGTGTCCGTATCGAGTGTACGCGTGTTGTAGACATGTTGCAGACACTCGAGCACGTTCTCCTATCCTCGACAAACACGTGGGCACGAGCACGAGTCGTGTCGTGCCCTGTGTCGCGTGCACGAGGCTGTGTCCTCGCTGCACGAGGCTGTCTGTGCTGTTTACTGATATTTTAGTTTTTAGGATTTTTGGACACTTTGTATCCTGTAATTTAGACACGAATGGACACGTGAACATGTCACATATGTCCCAAATTACTGCACACATGTTTCTACTTTAATTTTGAGATTTTTGTGTTATTATTTTAGGTTTTCATTGAAATGTTCATGGAAATAGTTAAATTCAGTCTCAGTTTTTGTTGACAATTGAAATTAGTTTGGGTTTTGGGTTGTATATTTATATATGTAAGTTTGCTGATCTGATTTCATTTGGTTGAATGTTGAGTAACTGAAATCGATTTACTTTTTAAACTTGGAACTGAGGTGATGGATTACACTGTTTAGATACTGAACAATTGTTCTGTCTTCACATCACCTTGTCCAGTCTTTAGCATATGAATGGTTAGACTTTGATTTATTTTGTTGCAGTCCACTTGTTCTAATTAAGCCCTACACAAATGTATGTTATATCCTTTTTGTATCCTAATATTTAGTTAACCTTTAGAGTATCATTCTTGGGATGTTGCCCTGTCCACTACTAGATTGTTCAGTCCCTTGAACATGGATGTATCAGTCGACTGATACTTGAGGAGTATCAGTACATGCTAACTTGTTTCAATCCACAATTCTGTCTACTGTTCAGTCCATGATTCTTGTTGCAGTCCATTTATCTACATCAGTCCATACCTTAACCTCATGTATTTGTTCTGTCCAACTCATATCATTGGTTAGCATTATATATGTAGGATCTTGATTCGAATAGAGAATCCCAATTCCTTTAGTTCAGTCCATGCCCATAGGTTTTGTTCAGATCCTTGAACCCAAGTTCGGGTATTAGAAAGCCAGGTTTGGGTTCAACCCTTGAGGGACATGTACCAGCTTGTGGCAGTAGCATTTGCTACTTGCCTAGCTTAGTGTCAATCCCCATTTCCCTTATTGTTCAGTCCTATAGGTTTTAGTTCAGTCTTGGATTTAAGATTGGGAGGTTGAACTGATATGAGTTATAATACTTTGAAGAACTGTGAATTGGATTTAATACAAGATAACTGAAATGGAACCCCTTCACATGACTGCTACATGTATGAACCCCCATGCCATTCAAAACCGAATCTGAGAATTTGAACACATTAATCCCTATGTAATTACACACACACAGGACACACACTTTGCACTTACATAAAAACTGGAACCTGGAACCTATGATTCAAATCTAAGAACTGAGATTGATATACACCATGTACACATTGTTTCCTATGTATCTATACCCACATGTATATGCTATATGGACACACTCACACACTTTTACACTGTTGTGAATACTGAGAACATGTACACTAACACACACACACACACACACACATGTAGTCCATATCATTCATACACATTCCTACTGAATTTCCTATACCTTGTTTCCTGGCAACACTGAAAACTGAAATCTGAGTTTGACACACACATGAGACACACATACACACTGTCACACACATGACACTCTCTACACACTGTCACACATATGACACTCTCTACACACCGTCATACACATACACCTATCTACACACTGTCATTGCACACTGGTTAAATTACTGAGAGCACATATAGCCTACACACACACAAAATTTGAGATTGACACATTGATTCCTATATCACACACATACATATGCATTGCCCCTATCTTTCTATATGTGTGTGTATATATATATATATATAAAATATAGCCTAGTGTGATATATGTGATGTTATAGATTATGCATATTGCCTATATGTGTATGGCACAGTATAGCCTATGGCATATGGAGTGTGTCCACATGAGTGTTGGGTTATGTTAGGCTAGTGTGACTTGTATTGATGTGTGTTTGCTAGCCTAGGCTTGGTTAGGCCTAGTGAGACTTGACTGGAGTATGATGGACCTAGTTGACTAGAGTGTTGACCATGGTTGACCCAAGTTTGACTTTGACCTATTTTGACCTAAAAATCATGTAGTTTGTATTATAGCTTTCATTTTCCTTGTATTGAACATGTCATAACCTATATTACTCTGTTTAGGACATTGTGACTCCGGTGCAGACATCTGATATTATACTACTCTTTTCAGAGTAGCAGGCGAGTACATTCTCTGATAGTTCTCTTATTTACTTGTCAATTACTATACTTCAGTTCTAGTTAGTTGTATGTGATTCTTTGTTACAACACGTATGGATATTTCTGGATTCATGTATGCGACACACATACCATATTGTCTGGCCACTATTACTGGAATTATTCTGGAATTATTGCTGGTATCATCATGTTTGGCTGGACTCATCTCGATTCTCGTGTCGTATTCTGGATTCACTTATACTTGCTGGAAGGGGAAATACTTGAGTAAGACATGTAGACATACCCTAATTCTGGAATCACCCCACATGCTGGAATCAAACTGGAATGATAGCTATCTCACACCCGGCCGAGTGTGTGATGTGCCAGATTACCTATAGCCGTTTATATGTCGATCTTGGTATTTAAAAACACACTATTAGAATATAGTCTGGACTCACCTTGGAATCTTTGATCACTGACTGGAATCATCTTATACTGGACTCATCTTGTACTGGAATCACCTGGTATCAGATTTATGTTGTCTGGACTTACTTGGGCTTTACATTTGTTTACATTTACTGTCTGGACTTATATCATGTTACTCTAGTTCAGTTAGAATCTTATTTTATAGTCTTCATTGCCATAATTCTTCTCTTGTTTTAGTTACCTTACTTTCCTTGTACTTTAACTGTTTCTCCATACCATCACCTGAATATAAACGGCCATGTTCATCAATACAACTGTCTATAACTGTTTTATAGTTCTCTGTCATTTACTTGGATTTTCTAGATGAGATTTGCTCGTTCCTGTCCTGACTGGACCTGTTGAAAATATTACAGATGATAGCCCCGAGGATGCTTGCCCTACTCATTATGGACCTGACGAGGGATTAGCCACCTTTGGTCCCGACACTTAGCAGTGAACGGGATACAGTTTTAGACTTGCATTAGTTCTTATTTCGGACTTGTTGTATTGAATTGAGACTTGTGTTGTATTTCAGATTGTTGAGATTTTGTTATTATTTCAGTAGTTGTAGTTGTCTTTCTATTTGTAGTCATTTTCTGTGTTATCTTATCATGCTTAGACTGTGATTGAGTTGTACCATATCTTATACTTGTCCTCCGTTCGGAGTTGATTATGACGAGTACATTATATACTGCATAAGTTGATGGTTAGACAGAGACTTAGAACAACGTTCTACCGTCGACTCTGTGGCGTAGGCTGGGCATTGTTACATACTTGTGCCCTCATAGCGGGTACGGGTCGTGATAGGGGTGGTCGCCATCTTGTTGAGATTTCTGCTCAAGGCATCCGCCGTAATGATAAAGATGGTGGATGATAAAGGGTCTCCTTGCCTAACTTCGCGAGTCAATTTTGAAGAAGCCCTCAGCCTGACCGTTGATAATCGTGGAGAACCACGAGTTGCTGATCGATCTCCACACAATATTGGTCCAGGTTTCTGAAAAGCCGAATGCCCTGAAGACCTAGATCATGAATTGCCAGTCCAGTCTGTCATAAGCTTTCTCCATGTCCAATTTGATGGCTATATTGCCTCTTCTAACTGGGAACTTCATGCATGTAATAAGCTCTTGGGCCAACATGATGTTATCTTGGATATTTCTCCCCTGGACGAATCTACTTTGCTCATTCGAAATAATCTTGGGGAGAAGATCGGACATTCGCGAGGCGATGATCTTGGATATGATCTTGTTCGTGAAGGTGCAAAAACTGATAGGGCGGAAGTCACGGAATGTCTCCGGGTTATCTTTTCTCGGGATAAGAATCAGATTGGTACTCGAGATGGCTCTAGGGTAAGTAGCTCCTTGGAGGAAAGCATTGACCAGTTTGTAAATATCTAACTTGATGATATCCCAACAAATACAGAAAAAAAACCCCGTGAATCCATCAGAACCGGACGCGCTGTGCTCGTCAAGGGCCCAGACGACATCTTTCACTTCCTGCTCGGAGGGAGGTTGTAATAATCGAGTGTTGTCGGAGTGTTAATAAGTTGGAGGACAGCCTCCAGGAATGTGTTGTCTCTGTGAACCATATCCTTAAAGAATAGCTGAGAGTAGAACTTTGCGGCTTCTGCTTGGATACCCTTTTGGTCGATGATACTGCTCCCGTTCTCATCAGCAATCTGGTGGAGGGTGAGTTTCTGTCTGCGACCGTTAACGCAGGCGTGGAAGTAACTCGAGTTTTTGTCCCCCTCGCTATCCTATTTAAGCCTTACTTTTTTGCTTCCAGAAGTCGGTCTCGACTTTCAGTCTGAATTTGAGAATAGCTTTGGTGAGGTTAAGGGCGTTCCTGGAGGCGGGCGATCTGTCGTTCATGTACCTGAGTTCGCCGCGAGTAACGTCATCCTCCGCGACCCGAATGACTTGGAATATATCCCCATAGGCTTGCTTGCTCCAGACGGAAATAACTTTTCTCGTGGCCTTGAGCTTGTTAGCAATCTGGGTAAGGGGATCCGGGGAGTCCGAGCTGTTCCAAGCTTCCGTGACGACGTCCATGAATTGGGGATGCTTGCACCAGAAGTCCAGGAAGCGGGCTCTTAGTGGGCTGGTTAGAAGTGCCGGTAATACCCACAAGCAGGGGCCGTGGTCGGACTCGGTGGCATTGAGGTGGGAGAGCTTGGATATGGAATCCATACTAAGCCATTGGCGTTCGTTAATGCCCTGTCAAGGCGGGAGTATTGCCGACGTTCGCCTTCTTGCATATTGTACCAGGTGAAGGCGTTGCCCGAGAATGGGAGGGAAGAGAGGTGGCAGTTGAAAATAAACTTGTTGAAATCTAGCATGCCTGAATGCGGTGGAGGGCGGCCGCCGGTCTTCTCTTCTCTGCAAGTGATTGCGTTGAAGTCCTCGATGCAAAGGCAAGGGATGTTGAGGTGGTGTTGGTTGATTTCCAGAAGGTCGTCCTATAGATGTTTGTGATCAACACTGTCGCAGCTGCCGTGAACCGCCGAAAGAATGGCGCGCTTGGGGATCAACGGGTGTTCAACCCAGCAAGAAAGGGCTTTTTCGGAGTCCCGGATGACTCCGATCTTGACGTCCTTCGAGCTGAGGATCCAAATGTCGTTACTACCAGCAATGGTCGACTGAAAGTCTAACTGCAGATGAATGGACTTGAGTCTTTTGTAGGGGATTTTGGGTTCAATGATGATCAATATGTTGATCTTGTGGGTTTTCTTAAGGCTGGTGATTCTCCTCATGGTGGGTTTGTTCACTAGACCGCGGACATTCCAGGAGAGGATGTTCAGCATTAATGGTGCTTGGGGGGGTTGGTTGGTTCGTTTGGAGACAGACCTGGTGTGCATGGTCGGGGTCTTGGTTCCCCCTTTCTTATCAGATTTCCTCAAAGTGGTGGAAGTCTCTCCTATGGAGAATGAGCCGGGGATGGGGTCTTTGGGTGTGGTGAGAGGAGTATCAACGAGAGAATCGACCGATTTTCCGGCGGAGTCGAGCTGGGGTTCAATCGGAGGGATGTGAAGGGTGTCGTCGGAGATGCCAATCTGGTCGCCTTCTGACTGGAGAGGGAATCCAGCAGCAAGAACTTGAAGGCCTTTGAGAACTTGATCCAGCCCGAGAATGGCTAGGGCTTCTACGACGGCTGCTTCGTGGTTGGCTAGGCAGTCCGAGTTGTGATGGATAACTAGAAGTGCCCATTCGTCTACCTCTGGTGGGGGGTTGCTGATGTCATCTGGGTCCGTCCTAGTGGTGATGACATTTTCGGCAGGTGAAGGTAGCCCCTTCGTCTACCTCTGGTGGGGGGTTGCTGATGTCATCGAGGGCGTTGAACTGGCTGGAAAGAGGTATGCTTGGTGGGTCGTAGGGGACCATCGTTTTGTCTGGGGAGACTCCTCTACTAGGTTTGCCTTCACTGGAGCTGAATCTGGTGTAGGAGTTCAGAAGAGGGAGCAAGGGGGGTTGGTCGCGATTACGACTTTATAAGCTTCCTCCTTTGGGTTAGGGTTCTTTTGTAATGCCTGTGTCCATATCACGTATTCTTGGAATACGTGTACGTATTTTATTCTTGTATTGCATGATTTCCTGGCTTGGCATTTCCTTCTTGGCTTGGTCTATTCCTGGTTCGGGTTGGTTCGTCTTGGCTTGGTTTTGATTGGGTTCATGATGAACCCAAGGTGAACCCCCTACCTACCACCACCATTTGTATTTATTAGCCCTCTTCATTCTCTCTCTTCATTTATCATCTTCTTCTTCCTCATTTACTTCCTTACCTACCAGAGAGAGGAGAGAGAGGTCTAGGCAAGTGCAACTTGCTTCATGGAGGAACTCTGATTTTATTGCTCCATTCTCTTCTTTACAACATTCTAACTTACTTTAGAACTTGGCATTTTCACTTTCCATGGCTAGATTCTTATAGATCTATATTTACATTATTTTCGGATTTTCTGGATTTTGATCTACTTAATCTTGTTATTTTCAAGTTTTGATGGTTCCATGTTGTAGAGAATTTCGTTTTACCCCATTTTGACCTATGGAAGTTCGGATTTGGGTTCCGGATGATGGGGTTATGGAGCTTGAGGACTTGGCTCTCATGGTGTTCTTCTTCTCAGAAATTGGAGAAGAAGAACAGTACTTGACTTGACCGCATGAGCATTTCATGCGACAAGTGTTCTCTGAGCCGTATGGACTTTTCCCCACTTAGCCGCATATGCGCCTGTCATTCCCTAGCCGCATAAACTTGCTCTCTCCCAGCCGCATGAAGCCCACTCTTCCGCTGGCCACATGAGGCCCAACCTCTTGGAGCCGCATGCGCCCTCGTCCCCCTGGCCGCGTGCGCCCTTGCACTTCCAGCCGTATTCGCCCCCTTGTCTTGGCCGTATGGGACCCAGTGACCCTAGCCGCATACGCTCTTCTAATTGGGCCGCATGAGTCTTACCCTTTCCTGACCGCATATGCTTTAGCCGTATGGCTCTTCTATAGCCCTTTTTTTATGAACTTGAAAATCATGAATTTATTTAATATGTTTAGAAATGATAATTGAGCACGACCTGACAGTGACCCGTAGTGGTGCACTCCTGACATGACTAGCCTGACATGACCTGATAGTGGCCCGTCGTGGCGCACTCCTGACAAGTACACCTGACATGATTATCTCGAATAGCTGTTGCGACGGCTACCTGACATGACATGACCTGTATAATTAATCCTGGATACCGTGGGCGATTGTGCTTGTACAAATAGTTCAATCCTGTCTTACATCATGTCTAGGAGGGGACTCCTGGGTACCACGGTCAGGAGTACCCATTAAAATGGACTAAGGCTAATAACTAGATTAATACACTAGTCATAAAGAGATCCTCCAGCTACATGCAATCCCGTTACCTGGGCACGCCTTGGGATCTGTAGCCTGCCGTCGAGTAGGGCACATTTCCAGCACACTGTCATGTGTTGCACCCTTTAAGCTACCTAAGGGTACATTCGTTTCCTGGACGGTGTACCCACTTGAAATTGAACTCTAATTCTTTTAACCCGGGTAACCTGGATGGTCTGCAGGGCTTGTGGCTGTGGAGTAATCTCACTACATCTTGTTAGTAATTAGGCCTGTGATAACCCTAGTTAGTTAAAGTATCAAGCCGTAATTCTTGCTTGGCCGTGATATGATTGAATGGAGTCTAACCTGTCTAGCCTTGTCCTGATCCTGTTCCAGACTACTGCATGACCAGAATGCTTGTATTTATTTTACCGATAAATGGTGAGAATTCCAAGTTCTGTTCAGACGAAGGGTTACAACCCCGGTCCTTGTTTGGTTTACGGGTTGTAACCTGGTTCTCTGAATAGTTCCATGGTTATCTCGTCGTATATCATCCTGATGTATTTTCTTTATTTCCAGTTCTTACTTTTATTTATACCTTGTGCTGATTGCTGGTTTTAGTTCCTAAGTGAAGCTTCCTTTGTGGCACTTGCTCTTTCTGGGGTCTGACCCAGCTGGTTTTGTGTGGCCAGATTTCGGAGCAGCTCCGGAGGATCTACCGACCTTCCAGCCAGATGGTGGCCACTAGACGGAACCCTGGCAACGAGTGGGTTATTTTTGGCTCTCCCACTCTATTGTAAAAATATTCTTTTGAGGCGTTTAGCCGACGAGCACCTGTTTAGCTCGATTGCACCTTACTTACTGTCTGCCTACAGGCTGTAACATGATTGACAGATCCTAGGGTTGATCATGTATGACTAAACTCTTGCTAGTCCTAACATTTTGTAACGACTAGCTTCATGATCAGCTGAATATGTAATATTTGGGACGCCTTATTATTGTATATTTAATGATCATACATCTTGTAACATTTACTTACTTGCTTGTGATTGAGACACTAGGCTTGTTCATGACCATAGGAGACTGTTGGCTTGTAGTAAACCCTCATGTATCTAGACAGCCGTGACCCTATAGCGAGATGGAGTCCATTTCAATATACGTAGCTGGCTATGTCCGCCCCCGCTCTCCAGTATTCTGGTTCTGGGGCGTGACATCTTTCCGCACTGCTTTCTTCTTGAGATCGGGATTGAGGCGGAAGCAGTGCTTAGTAAGGTGACTGCGCAAATGGCAATGGGAGCAAAATAGGATGTGGTTATCATAGACGATCTGCTGGGTGTGAGTCTGGTTTTCGAGTTTGATGAGGATATGGTTGGGTGGCTCTTTGGTAAGATCGAGTTCCACACATATCTTGGCGTAGTGTGCTTTGGTCAGGTTGCTTGTTTCTTCTGCGGTGGCGACGTATGTCCCAAAGGAATTGGCTATACGTTAAGAGCTGCTGGGACAAAGCAAATGAGAGGAAGATTGGAAAGGGTCACCCAGGCAGCCACCGTTGCTGAGTCTTCCTTAGTGTTGAAGTTCGCTGACCATTTGATTATCTTCATCGGGTGGGAGTCAACCCTGCTGGTGCCTTTGGACCACATGGTCCTGTGGTCAATGTCGGAGGATAGATAGAGCAGAATATGACTCGGGTCGAGAGGGGCCACCCTGTATTCTGCAGTAAGCCGCCAGCCGGCGATAACCTCCTGAACCATGGATAGTTTGGGGCAACTAGAAGAGAATTTGAGGACGAAGGAGTAGGGAAAGGAGATGGCCAAGGAGGACAGTTTCTGGTCGGTGAATGGCACCGTGGGCATGATATGTGCCTGTGGGTACTCCACTTCGGGGAGGGAGATGTCGGGGAAAAGGAGGCCCTGCTTGACCGATCTGTCAGGGCAAAGTTTGTCGGCGAATGACGGAGTCGGGTGAGATGACTGAGAGGAGGGGCACCGAACCAGGCCGGGAGCTAGCTGGCCTGGAGGCGCGGGGAGGGGATGTACGACAACCGCAAGGGGAGTGGGAACAGAGCAGGGGATGAGTGCGATAAGGTCGTCCGGGATCGCATTGGAGGGAGGAGAGACTGATCCGGGGGGGCCGTCGCGCAAGCCCGAAGAGGATAGGGTAATAGAGGCAACAAATACGCCCGGTGCATAAGACGAAGGGCCCACAGCAGCGGGAGCAGGGGGGCCCAGCATGCGCCCTGGGGTCCGAGGGGGGTGGAGACATATGCGCCCGGGGGGACGGAGGGAGCCGAAGGGGGGGCCTGCATGCGCCCTGGGAGCCGGGGGGGTGGAATCATCTGCGTCCGAAGGGGGTTGAGGGGGCCTGCCACAGGCGCCCGAGAAATAGGGAGGAGGGGGCATATGCGCCCACGCCGAGGCCATCATATGCGCCCGAAGAGTCGAGAGGGGTTGAATAACATGCGCCCGAAGGGGGGTCATATGCGCCTACGTCGAGGCCACCTTATGCGCCCGAAGAGCCGAGAGGGGTAGAATCACATGCGTCCGAAGGGGGAAGAGGGGGCCGGCCGCATGCGCCTAAAAAATGGGGGGCATATGCGCCCACGCCGGGTCCACCATGAGAGCCCACTGAGGGGGGGTATAAGCACCCTCGTCGAGGCCACCATGAGCGCCTCCTTAAGGGTATGCGCCCATGCGAGCATGAGCGCATTGAAGAGCACCTCCAGGCAGCAAAATTGTGCCGCTTAGAGGAAGAACGAGAAATTCAAAATTCAAAACCGAATTTTAAAAAAGTCCCGCACAGACCGAACCCGAGGATGGAAGAAGGACGGGAATCGCAGCTGACGGCGGCTGGGGGAAGGTGGAGACTAGGGCGGTGGGCTGCTGATCGCCGCGCCCAGAAATGGTAGGGACGGGGACGATCGGGGGGCCAGCGATGGAGGGAAGGAGGGCCGCTTGACGATGAAGCGCTGCAACAAGCAAGGGGGAGGTCAGGGAAGGTGGCCGGGGGGTGGGGGCGGAGGGGGAGGCGGGGAGAACGGTAGTGAGCCGGGGGAGGACGGGGAAGGCAGGAAGGGCGGCGGCGGGCGGAAGGGCGAGGCGACGGGCCGAGCACGGCAATTAGGTCGGCGGAAGTATCCGCCATGCGCGGAGGAGGGAGGGGAGGAAGGAGGGGAGAGATACGAGGGAGATGCCGGCCGGGCAGGACGTGGAGGCCGCCACTAGCTGGAAGAGAGGAGGGGAGGGGGGGAGGGGGGACCAGAGCGCAGCATCGGAGTATATATATATATATATATATATATATATATATATATATATATATATATATATATATATATATATATATATATAGAGAGAGAGAGAGAGAGGGAAAGGGGGTTGATTAGTATGTTAGTGTGTGTGTGGTATACATGTAGTGGTAAAAGATTGTGTGCTATGTGATAGTGTGTGTACAGTTAGATATAGGTGTGCACACAAAGTGAAACTCAGTTTTGTAAGGTGAAAGTGTGAGTGTGTCTCAGGTTTAACATGTCAAGCATCACATATTAGTTTATCATTAACCCCAGAGTACCATACCTACATTTCAGTTTAAAACCCAACATCAAGCCCCATATCCAAACTCAGATACCATTTTTTTTAGTTAAACTCAATTCTCAGTTTCAAATGAACAGTTAATATACAAAGGAAATATATATATGTATGTACATACTATGATACATTCAAAATATACATGTATATAATCACTTAAAATTGGGGGAAAGTGTGTACAAAGGTATCACACACATGTGCATGTGTCAGGGGGGTGTCTACGTGTCCAGGAAACTGGACACGAGCTGTCCAAAATACTTAAACTGTTGACCATCAGTAAACTGTGCAGTGCAGTGTGGTGGGGATGTGTCGGGTAGGTTTGGACATGACACAGGGCACTAGAGGCCATGTTCTCATGTCCACGTGTCGCTGGGGTGTTGATCTTCATGGTCGACACCTCACTTGGTGTCCACGACGTGTCCACGAGGGACACGAGATATATATCAGTCGAAGAAATTCGATTGTGCACAGTCAGTACAAAATACGGGCACACTCGATATCGTATCTGACATGACACGATAGGTCACGAGACTTGGGGGGTGACACGTCAGTCATTGCCCCCACGTCCATGCCAAGTGGCATGCAGCCACGTGGCCTGTGCAGCACACAATCGATGCACAGCAGCAGGGCATACACGCGTGGCCTCGTGCAGTACGTTCGTGTCCATTTTGGACACGGACACGAATCCAAATCATGCTCAGAGTTTAGGATCTGTGATCAGTATGCCAAGGGCTATTCAAATATGTAATTTATTTCAGAAAACAAGAACAAAAAAATCCTACAGAGGCATTTCATCAAACACATTAAATAGGACACTGATACGTGTCCGATACGCATACCAAATGGACTCCAATTCCTACCAAACTTGGTCTACAGCTAGGGTATACCTAAATAAATGCATCTATGGAAAGAAGATAGGAATTTGAATGAATTTGAGGGGTTTTACCTATTGAGAGTAAATCTCAATGCACAAAGCTAGAATGATGGCTCCATTCCAATTTGCTGTGGTCCAAAGCTCCCAAAACCTTGCTAGCAAGCCTCCACTAGCCTTCTCTACTATTAGGAATGATGATGCAAGAGTCTAAGATCAATTTGGGGTCAATGTGGATGAAGGAGGATAAATTAGGGAAGAACTAAATTAGGGCTTGTTGTAGGTATTAAAAAGAGGCAAGAATGATCAAGTGTTGATCTTTATAGGGGGAAACTCTTGTGCCGGCCAAGATAATTAGGTTAGGGTTAGGGCATTGTGGAATGGTGGCTATGGGCTTCTAACAATGAAAACAAAGCTTAATTCAAAGGCCCAACCAATTTCTAGGGTTTTCTTCTAAAATATCTCTCTAAAAATATCTCACTAGCAAATATCTAGATATTAGTAATCTTGACACTTAGTAGGAATGTTCTAATCAAATATCTAACCTCATGGTCATATCTAGATTATGTTAACTTCTAGGTTAAGGCTCAATTAAATAATTAGCACATATTTAATTAATAAAAATTTAATTCCACAAAAAATCAAAAAATGACCAAAGTACCCTCAAGCTAAAAATGTGGTAGTGACACTTATTTATGAGCTACTTTTTCAAGAGCATTAGGGTGTGTTATGTTATTCGGCCTCTTCTTCTGGTTCGCTGAATCTTTAGAACATTTTTAGGTCTTACATGTTCTTAATATAGAACGTATTCATTTGCTGCATTTATTTGGTTCTTTGGAACTTACTTATATTAGAAGATTCATTCATAGTTGGTATAGCTATTTATGCAACATAATTAAATGCATCGATTAAGCATCTAATATTTATTTATAGTAAAAAATAAGGGATAATTTCTCCTAATTTAGTCAAAATTAGATAAAGTGGAAGTATGTCATGATACGTTCTTCTGGAAAGATGTATTACGACATTGTTCTAGAACGATGATTGATGAAGTTCTTCTAGAAAGATATTTTACGACGTTCTTCTGGAATAAGGCATTAATTTTTTTCCTATCTCCTCCCAATTACAAGAATTCTGTATTATTTAAATGATAGATCGTTAATTGTCATGTCTCTAAAATTTTTTTAGTAATCGGACGAGATACAATAATTGAACATAAATACTCAATCGACGTTGGATGTCAATTATTAATAAATTTATTGTTCAAAACATTGATGCAGAAACTACCGATCCAAATAAATACCAACATAGTCTAAAAAATTCAAGAATATTTCTACTCTTAATCAATAAAATCAAGTTACTGTTCAACCTCAATAAAATCTGCAGATGTCAAGTTGGTCTTCTCTTATGCCTCAAATTCTTATCCAATGAGGTCATCATGGTCCATATCAAGGATGACATTTGTTTCAACCTTCTGGATTTTCTAATATTTGGCTACAACTTTTTTTGATGCACGACAAGTGCCGGTCCAATGACCTTCACGCCCATATTTGAAGCATGTATCTCTTGGTACTATATTATTCTCATTTCTTGATCTTCGGTTGGAGTATGTTTTTTTTTCTCTTTTTTCCATTGTTTATTATGTCTACCACTGTTGGGGTGACCACGCTTCTCTCTTCCTCTAAAACCACCTCTGCTGGAGTTTTTAGAACGCCTTCTACCTCTGCCTTTACCTCTGGAATATACATAACTTGCATTCGCTTCATAAAATTCTAGTATTCCGGTAGGCTTAGTATTATGATTCTTTATGAGGACCTTGTTATTTTTTACAGCAACTAGGAGCACAGAGGAGTTATAAAATCTTATAATAGTTTTGTTGTATATATTGTTGTTGCAACACTATATTTGTGGCATAGAATGTTGAGAGGGTTTTGTCAATCATTTGCTCATATATAATCAATTCTTTACACAACTTAAGTCATGATGCAATATTGAACATAGCTGAGGTGTATTCGGATACTGTCTTAAAATCCTGGAATTGAAGATTGATCCATTCGTTCCTCGCTGCTGGGAGAATGACTGATTTTTGGTGGTCGTATCTATCTTTCAGGGATTCCCACAGAATTTTTGGATCTTGTTTAATGAGATACTCATTCTTCAAATCCACATAAAGATGTCGACCCAGTAAAATTGTCGCTTTAGCCTTGTCTCCAGGACTGGTTGGCTTCTGTTTTGTAGGAGTACTCAGTGTGTGTACCAGGTCAAGAGCTGAGGTGAAGCTTACCACCTAACTTCCAAGCGAGACAATTATTTTAATTAACTTCTAGGGCAGTGAATTCCAACTTGGTAATATTTGAAATATGGGGAGAAGAATTTTTTTGTTACAATGTTATTAATAACTTGGTAAGGGAATCCATATTTGGATTTATCCAAATGACAACAATTTCAAATTTTTTCAAAAATAGTGTTACAATGTTATTAATAATTTTGATAATTATTATGTTAATATGCCAGTATGAATTGAACAACCACCACCTACACAAATTTTATCTCCAGCAAATAGAAGTATTAATAATAATATTTCAACTAGAAGAAGATATATTTTATGGGAGTATTTTATTAAATTATTTGTCACAAATCATGAGAAAAATGAAGTCTTATATCCCAACAACCAAAATTCAATACAAGAGATACACAATGCAAGAAATACAAAAAAATATTTAAATGGAAAAATAATAATGGCATGGAAACTTTGAAGATACACCATAAAAGTTGTTAAGGACACAATTAATGCTAGACAAACACAATTAAATACTGGTCCTTAAGTATCTTCACTATGAATATTTACTTATTATGATGCTCGTAAGAAAATCAACTTAACATAATATAATATTTGTAATGAATAACCTTTTATATTTGGTGAAAGTGAATCATATTATGACTATGCATATATTACACTACATCCTTGTTTTACTAAATTTTCTAAATCTACTACTTATAACCCCTCTTTTCATTTTTTTATTAAACAGATTATTTTGTGGTTTTTATTTGGTTTAATTATTTAAATGGGGAGTCATGGCAAGAGGGAATGGTAGTTTGGTAATTATAGGGGTGGCATGATTAGTAATTTTAGAAAAGCTTTTGAGTGGGAAGGTTCTAGAATTAATTAATTAATAGTCATGTTTAATTAAAAATCTAGGACATTCCCTCTAACTAACATAACTACTTTTCTAACTAACTCCACCATCCTCATAACCACCCTAACAACTTTCTAACCACCCACTAACTAACTTTCTAACTAACTCCTAACCACCTCTTTCCTAATTAGGAAAGGGATGAACCTAGCCATAATTAAGTCTAGGTTAATTAGCAGTTTTATATAGTTTTGTAATTAAATCAAATATTTATGCAAATAAAGTAATTGTTTTGCAATTTCCTAAATTTTCTTTCAAAACCTATAAATAAAGACCAACTGCTATCTGTTCTTCACTCTGATCCACTCCGGCGAAGCCTTGCCCAATTCACTCCTTACTTTTTCTTCTTCTTCCTCCTTTCATTCCATCCATCAAGGAACACAACTATGGCGATAATAATAGCAGTGGTATAGTTCGCCATGGCGATGACATGATCTCTTGGGCACGAACAAGTTTCTCTGACGATCAACGGTCTCGAGGGGTTTCTCTATTGTCCCTTCTTCGTCTATGAGTTTCAGACGACGACACGACGATGCACATCGTCTTGACAACAAATACTTGGCGAGCGACGTTTCAGCGCATAGGTTCCTCGGTGGTGTACGACGTGATTCACCGAGCACGGACCAGTTGTTTGCAAAAACAAAAGTGTTTTTTATTTCACAAACTTTGTAAGAAGATTACAATTGAATTCTGGAAAAGTACAACTATAGGAATCCGATCTGAAGACGATCGCTTTATCCTTTGGACGATGTGAACTTTGAAGACGGTAACCTCTGAAAAATACAGCAGCACTTTGGCAAGAACTCCTGATCTCTGGTGATGATCTTGAATGATCTGATCTTGATAATGAAGGACTTGAAACTCTATTTATAGAGTTCTGGAAAATAACTAATTAGTAGTTATTTCTGGATTGTGCAGGCTGGATTGCACAAGCAACAAACTGCACTGGCAGTTACTCGATCGTGGGCCAACTGTATGAGACGCATGGCATTGTTTAATTGAAATGCGCTTAGTCGTGTACAGATGGTTGCCACGTGATGAGCAATTGATGGCATGTATGCCACGCACAAAATGTCAGTTATTTTGATGGATTGTGCCACTTGAACTGTGCTAGCATCAGACTGCGCTTCCAATGGATTGCGTAAAGACTCGGATTGCGCTGAGGTTGAGCTATCAGACTGCGCTGGTTGTATAGCTGTCATCGAGTGCGGCACGGCTCGAGAAACGAACAGACTCTTCGCTTTTCGTGATGTCAGTTGTCAGAAGATCTAATTTTCTGTCAGATAATGATGACGTTGCCATGTCAGCTAGCACGCTTGGATGGGTGCGCAGTTCAGCTTGCGCAGTTGAGTTGTTGCACAATCTGTCTCCTGTGCAGTTCATTTGAAGGGTGCACAATTTGATTTTCATTGCTTTTTTGATGGGTGCAACTTGATTTTTAGGACCTACAAGACCCCCTTCAAAGTTTTCAAAATTTGAAAATATTCAAAGTTACAAAATACTTTGAATTTCGAATTTAAAATCAAGTTGCGCAAGTGGCGCTTTGACTACGCGTTTGGAGGAATCAGCTCCTAATTTCTCGGCACAATTTGAGGTGACTGTTATTTTTGAAAAACTATAAATAGTTTCCATTCTTCTTTCTTTCATTCTTTACTTGTTTTCAACTGTTCTCAAGAGACAAGAGCTCATCTTCTCCGACTACTTCTCCTTCTCTTTGCCGTCGACGTCAATGGCCCCTAAGCGAACTGCCACCGAGAAGGGCAAGGCTGTGGCCGAACCCTCGACTCGAGTTGCGCCCCGAATCTTTCGTCATGAAGTTGGCCACCAAGCGCTGCAAGGTAGATGATGAACTCGATCAAAACCCTTTTTAGGGTTTTTGATATTTTCGAACCTTCATACCTCTCTCTTTTTAGAGATTTGATAGTATTTGCGACGCCCTGTTTAGGGTTTTGGTTGCACACACACAATAGTTTTTATTTTTATGAAAACTATATTCTTGCACAATCGGTTGAAAGCGCTGGCAAATGTTCGGCATAATCTATCGATTGTGCAAGTCTGTTGAGTCAGCGCAAACTGATGCCTTGCGCAAGTGGATGTGTTGGCGCAACTGGATATTTTGTGCATGTAGGCTGCATTAGCGCAATCTGATGCTTTGCACATAGCGCAATCTGACACTGCACAATTTGCTGATCTTTTGAACAGACTCTTTGATTTTGTATGTACTAAATTTTGTCTCTTTGTTTGATGCAGTTAACCCTAGGGAATACCGAAATTATGAGGTCTTTACAGGGACTTTGGCTGAACCTGAGTTTAAGGAGGATCTTTTTCGTGTGACATTTTCTCAGTATGCCTTGCCGTCATCTCGGCAAGCCATCTTGACTGCACAGGATAATGAAACATTGCTGAGTCTGATGAACGGACAACCTCTGCAAACTGTTGACGCCATTATTCACAAGAAGCTGTTGTTCCTGTTCGGTGAGGCTCTTGACAAGAGTTCTCAGCCGAGACCTCGAGTTGAACAGAGACTTTTTTAAAGAGGCGAGAAAATGATACTTCTATCGAAGATTTCCAGATGCCTTCCCCAATCTCGCTATGCTTTTGCGGGCTATCCTAGAAGGATGGAATGGGATATAACTCCTCTTCAGCAAGCTCGAACGGGAAATATTTGTGTGAAGAAGGGGCCAAACAATAAGAACATGTTCTATAGTTCCTCTGAGCGTCACAGCTCCATACTCAGAGGATTGAAACCCGGCTGCATTCCACCGAAAAACTTCTCTCTGCTGCTACTAGTCAGAATGCCGATATTCGCAAATGAGTTTGCGAAGGTTGAGGGAAGATATCCAGACCAAGATATCCGATTGACAGGTCTGGTGAATTCGGATAACAAGAGATGGAATTGTATAGCCAATTGGATATTGGCTCAATTCGAAGAGAAGCTCAAGGAGATTGAGCTGTATCAACCAGTATACTCTACCGTTTACGGCTTCTACCCCAATCTTCATCTATTCCTTGCATTGGCGGAGAGGTACAACTACAGAACAAGGACTTTTATGACGCCATGCGGAGAGATTGGACTGGCTTTACATGAGATGAAGTACATCTCGATCCTGCCAATAGGGAATATCCCTTATGAGGAATTTGTCCCAACCAATGACGAGTTGGACAAACTACGTCAGGAGAATGCTGACATGGTGGCCGTCTTTGAAGAGCTGTTATGCCACTACAAGATTTGTTCCTTGTACTATAAGAGTGGTTCATCAGGCACCTGCGACTCGACAAAATGGTTGCCATATCTCTTTCTCAACCATATCATTGAGAAGAAGACTAAGGAGCACGATAACTGTAAACCCAACTTCTTCAGACCACTTAGCAGCAGTGAAGTGATAGGATTGATGGAGGAGAACAAGGAGATGGATATCAAGATCGATGATGATCTTCAATATCCTCCTTTCAAGACAGGAGACATTATTGAAAGTTTCATGAGGATGGGCTATAGGCCCATGTCAAAGGAAGCCCAGCTGGCGGGTTTTCTCACCTACTGGCTTCGACGATTCGTCGTCCCTGGAGCCAGCACCGTCGATCGCTTTCATCGAGGCGTACTATTTGCTGTCGTCCGCTTAGTCTTCGGCTATCGGATGGATCTAGTGTCAGCGATGACTTGCAGAATGAACGCTGGCCTCCGCCTTTTTGTCGATCAAATGCTTAAAGGGAAAGGCGAGAAAGGAAGCTTTCCTCGACTGGAGATACCACACACATATCTGTTCGGATGGCTGCTTCTGCACTATCCTTTACTGATGAACCCCGATATGGGAGCGGTAAGCGGCAACTT
Organism: Iris pallida; assembly: GCA_029216955.1. NCBI lineage: Eukaryota > Viridiplantae > Streptophyta > Magnoliopsida > Asparagales > Iridaceae > Iris > Iris pallida. The sequence goes on along the minus strand of JANAVB010039538.1, from coordinate 298,905 downwards.
CTTGAGGAGATTCTCCAAAAGTAAGTGGATATACACCAGTTTAAGAGATTGCAGACGCGCTCTGAATCTCGAAAAGGGATGGAACTTCTATTGTGTTCCTCCTCCAGCTGGCTACGAGAACATGTCTACAAATCTGGTCGATTCTGGGAGGCAGCCTTTGGGTCATGCAATTTTTGATTGGCTGAGGACAATCCGGCCGTCACACCTGGTCTACCGATTTGAAGATGAATGTTATTTGGAGCCCTATCTTCCCAGCCGTTTTGTACACCAATTCGGCTATGACCAGTTTCATGTAGGCAACGCCATAACGTGTCTACAAGGAAAAGGTTATCTGATCGATGGAGCCCGGGCTTGGGCCTACTATAATGCTCGAGACACAAGAACAACATTCTCGATACCGACGAAGAGCGATCATGGTCCTCTGATGCTGTATACAAATTCAATCTTCTATACATCAGCGAATACCTTTGCCGAGAACTTCAGTCTCGCAGACAGCTTTACGACAGCGGCCCGATTAAAGAAGGGAGCATTTGTTGTGTCGGCTCCTGGCAATGATGAAGAGCGTGAACCGGCCGATGCACCATTGGAAGCTTCAAGGGAAGCCAACTTCCCTGAAGAAGTCAATGAGCCACTGCACGTCTCCTTGAAGGTTATCAGATCTCCAGCCAATGAGAGGAAAAGGAGGATAGAAGAACCTTCTTCTCCAGTCTCTAATAAGAAGCTTGTCTTGGAATCATCGGAAAGGGTTACTATCCGGTCGCAATCTCGACAGCAGGCTGAGTCGACTCAGAGAAAAGAAGCGACGACTCCAACCTCTCTTCAAAGACAAGTAGATGTAGAGAGTCCGGAGAGACCTCTACGCAGAAAGAAGATAGTTGTCAGAAGGAAAGTGGCCAGTCCTCCAAGACCTATCCTATCATCGGTCGTGGCTAGTGCTATCGTCGGAATCACAATGTCGTCTCCTACACCTTGTTTTCCATAAATAAATTCCTTTATTTATTGTGTATCTGGGAAAATTACAACTGTGGGAATCTGATCTAGAAGACGATCACTTTATCCCTTGGACTATGTGAAGAAGAAAAGCTCTCAAAATTTTGACAGTAGATAACTATGTATCTGTCCAATGAATGAGAAAAAGAACTCTATTTATAGAGTCAAAAATAATAACTGAAAAGATAACTGTCTTCACAGCCTATGCTTAGTTGAAAATCACACAGGATTTAACATACGCAAGGTTGTGAGAAGTTACTGGACGTGGCCTGTAATTGTTGGACACATGGCAATCATGCATGAGTCGTATGCAAGTTACAGGACACGCAGGCGAGAGATCAGTGGCATGGCTGCCACGTACTCCAATTTGATGAAATCCACGCAGACTGTTGAAGACGAAATCCACGCAGACTCGGGGTAGAAAGCTTTAAAATCCACGCAAACTTGGGGCAAGAAGCTTCAGAATCCACGCAGACTTGGTGAAGACGAAATCCACGCAGACTCGGGGTAGAAAGCTTCAAAATCTACGCAAACTTGGGGCAAGAAGCTTCAGAATCCACGCAGACTTGATGAAGAAAACTTCAGAATCCAGGCAGACTTGAGGAAGAAAACTTCAGAATCCACGCAGATTTGAGTGAAAACTCAAAATACACGCAGACTTGGGATAGAACTGCCAGCTGTCTTGATTCAGCGTGCCTCGACTGACACAAAATCTCTGGCAGTGATTGCTTTTGTCAGTCACATTAAATGACAAGAAGCTCTTTTGGTACGCCAACTTGACGAAGGTTGAGTCTTGCTGAAGAAGATTTCAAAAATCACGCAATAGACGGCTGTGATCTCTCGAATTCTGTGCATACGTGGCATACGAAGAGACATTCTTCGACTATTGTGTTGTCAGTCATAATTACTTTCTGACAAATGATGAGCTGTCTCCCCAGCATGATTTGTAAATATTGTCCTGATCAACTGAGCGTGACTTTTGACTCTGTCCTGATCAACTCAGCGTGACTGTCATTTTTAAAGGCCTACAAGACCCCCTTCAAAGTTTTAGAAAAATTGAAAAGACTTCAAAATTTTCGAAATACTTTGAAAATAAGATGATAAAATGAAATCAGTCACGCTGAGATGACTTCAAATTTTTCGGAAGTCGGAAAGACTTCGAAGTTCTTTGAGAATATCCAAATGAACTTATTAAATGTCATGATGACTCTTCATTTTCCGAGACTGATTACATCCAGTTTATGGTGGAATATGAACCGCCGGCGAGCTCTGTTATATAAACAGGGAGAGGATTCATTTAATCTTCATCTTACGTCAACATGACACCAAAAGAGAAAGCTGAGGAAGAAGCACGCAAGTTGGGCTTTTGTTCCCATGGTGACCCCACTTTTGGGGGTGAAGAGCCAGAGCCCCTTGTCTTCGAACTCAAAGATGATCCCTTGCAACTAGCCAAGAATTTCTTGAGCTATTTTGGCTTAGATGGCTCGTTCTCTTCTGATGGGCGCAGCCTCATAGAGCAGCGTAAAATGTTGAAGGCTCTGTTACACCGCATGGGGGTCAAAAGCGTAGAAGAACTAGGCATTAAGCTCAGTCGCTCTGGAAAATAGAGCGTGTCTTTTGTGCTTTTGTTGCACTCTTTTTGTTTTGTCTTTTGTAAGGCCATCAGTGCCTGTCTTGAAGAATGAAGTACAACTTCTGTGTTTAATCTGCGTGCATTAATGAAGAATATTAATTAGCACCCTTTGACTATTTCCAATGTTGCTCTGTCTTCCAAAGCACACGTAATACTCATTCCACGGTTTACGAGCGCTATTTATACGGATCTTTTCCAAGAATAGACTTGTACTTTGCCCTTTAAATAGATAGAAGAGTTTTACAGATACTCATCTCCCATTCCTCTTCTTCTTCTCTGGGAATGAAATTTTTGGGAGATTTCACTCTCAAACAGGAAAGCAATGTTTTCTAATGTTCGACTTCTGCGCACTGTATCAAACATGAGTTTGCCAATCCTTAGCAACAAACTTGAAGGTAAGTCAGTGTAATACGTGTATTATTTTTGCTGTTGAAGATAGGCTTTCTGTTTCTTGTTTCTGATTTGAACAATACACGCCTGTTTCTGTTTGATAAATGCACGCTGAATGATTTCTGTTGATCTAATCTTTTTCTTCTTAATACTTTCTGCAGAAACTTGGCTGAAAATTTTCTTCAGAACTGGCATTGGGGATGTGGATGCTGTGGAGAATATCCTGCTGACATCTACATCAGGGAGCTCATACGCTTTTGATGCATAAATCAGACAACTCAGAACTCTTCGTGGGATAGAAGGGTCTTCCTCAGATGGTAGGAAGAGCCTTTATACACGAGAGTTGGATGGTGGAGTCAACTCTACCCCGAGAAATCGGGTAGTAGAGTCCCTTTCACGGGAGAACTAGGAATTGTATCCCAAGGTTTGGATACATTCCTGTCTTCCTTGAGAGGTTACCCCCAATCCACCAGTTGTATTGGCAGCACCACGACTTCGGGCTGCCATACTCTGTGGTTCTCCTCTCGTCTGAGAGAGAAGACCAGAGTTTGATTCCTGCTGATCTGGTCGTGACTGGGACCCAGACAGTCAGGAACTGCCACCAACAACGAACCTGACGGAGAAGGTCCGACGGAGAAGATCCAAAGAAGAAGATAGATCTCTATTAGGTTATTGTTGTGGTGTAGAATGAAAATCCAAGATTTGTAATAGATTTCCATTATGATTTGTAAGAAAGTCTAAGAAAATGTAATAGACTTTTTGTGGTGAAATGAGAATGGAAATGATAATTCTTCTATGCTCAAAGATTTGTATTTGTGGATGAATTGTGGACATGATAGATAATAAAATCTTCTTTTCTGTTTTAGAGTATATGATATTATCAGAGGTATTATGGACGTGATAATATGTAGGAACTCAAAAGAAAATAGATTGATTTCTATGCAGAGGTCAAAAATGACAAATGAGCAAGTAGATTCGGAATTGATTCAGAGGTTATGAAAACGTGATTAATAACGAATCCCCACTTAATAAATTGATAGAAGATCATGAACGGACGAATAAATGAACGGATGAACCGTCAAGTATTAATGAATGTGTGAATCGTCGGATGAACGCAATTAATGGATGGATGAACCGTCGGATGAACGTGACGTTTCATTATTTGTAGAACTTCTGCCTATAAATATAGCAGAAATCTGACAAGAACAAACACTTCTTCTTTCAAACATAAAAATGTCGTCTGAAGAAGCATCCAAGAAAACTAGAATTGCCTCAAAAGTTCAGAAAGGCACTGAAGAACACCCTGCTGATCCAGTTCAATCGAAGAAGACGGAAGCAGGCGAAGGTTCGTCTGCACCCAAGCCACCAAGGGACATTCTGGATTTCCTGCTCAAACCAGGAAAGACTGAAGAAGAAGAAGCCATGAGGATGGCCGTTTGCAAGTTCCTCGTGGGTTCTAGCAAGGAGGTTCTCGATTCTTTTGCTGATCACGTCTTCGAGAAGGACGGCAGTGGCCCACATCCAAATGTAGAAAAGGATGATAGTGATCTTCTTTAATATCATGTATCATCATTCATGATAAAAATAAAATAAAAATTTTATTTCTAAACATGAAACTGTCTGATGATTACAAGCATTTACATTTATACATAGTACTTTTTAAGGAATTTGCCATTAATAGGCATCAAAACTTTTCGACCATCCAATTCTGAGAGTTGATAAGCTCCATTTGAGAAAACTTTGCCCTTGCTCATATGAGTCATAGTCATAGGACGTCTGACTGTTAGAACAAGTTCTCCTTTTTGATACGCCCGAATTCTGACTTTCTTATTAAAAGCTCTTGAAATTCTAGCTTGATAGAATTCAATATTCTGTTGAGCAGATAATCGCTTTTCATCCAGAGCTTCTAATTCTTGAAGTCGAAGACGATCATTATTTTCTGCAGTGAGTTCATTAGCGATTGCTATCGTTAAAGAAGGAATTTGAATCTCTAATAGAAGAACAGCTTCGCAACCATACACCAGAGAGAAGGGTGTACATTTAGTAGCATTACGAACTGTAGTGCGATAAGCCCACAAACATTCACCGAGCTTCTCACTCCAATTACGTTTGTTAGTAGAGACAAACTTCTTTAGGAGTTTGATGATGGTCTTGTTGAAAGCTTCTGCTAATCCATTAGCTGTCGGATTATATACGGTAGAAGCCACATTGTTGATCCAGTGATCGTCACAGAATCGAGTAAACTTCTGACTGACGAACTGTGGTCCGTTATCATGAATAATGCGTCGAGGAATACCAAATCTGTAGATGACATGGTGCTTAATAAAGCAAATGACATTGGACGTCTTAACTTCAGACAAAGGAATGGCTTCGGCCCATTTGGAGAAGTAATCGGTTATTGCAAGAATAAATCGATGACCCTTGGATGACGGCGGATTGATCGGACCAATAATGTCCATGCCCCAAGCTTCGAAGGGCCATGATGCTGCCGTCGGATGTAGAAATTCCGAAGGTTGATGAATAAAATCTGCATGGATTTGACAAGCTTTACACTTCTTTGTATATTCGATGGCGTCTGATACCATAGTAGGGCAATAATAACCCATACGTCGAATACGGTCTTGAAGTTTTGGTCCAGGCTGATGTGCTCCACAAATTCCATCATGTGCTTCACGAATAATTTGTTGAGCCTCGTCACCGGCAACACATCGGAGAAGTAAACCATCATAGGCTCGACGATATAAGGTCTTTGTTGTATGATTATAATAGAATCGGAATGATCGTCGTCTGATAGATGCTGCTTCACTCGGATCATCCGGAAGAATATCATACAATACAAAATCTAAGAAAGGAAGTCTCCAATCCGTATCCGTATTTTGATTCTCGGCCGAATGACTGAAGATGAATTCCATGCTGGAATCAGATGAAGATGATAAAGATTTATGACTAAATCCAAATCCTCTTGTTGTGTTGACGTCATGAGATGTTGATTCTTCAATGTCAACTGGAAGTCCTAGGGTCAGGTTATTTTCAAGATGAAATAATTCTCGATTGCGAACAATAATCATTTGTTGTCGTCTAATTGGGATAGCCAACACCGCTGCAAGATTAGCTAGAGCATCAGCTTCTGTGTTACATGCTCGTCTAACATGTTCAATGAAGAATTCTTCAAACGAAGAAGCCATAATTATAGCTGATCTATGATAAGGAACCAGATCTTGATGGCGGACTTCATAAGTACCCCTTATCTGATTGACAATGAGTTTAGAGTCTCCGTACGCCTCCAAATATTGAATATTTAGATGTTTAGCGAGTTGAAGACCAATGAGTAATGCATTGTACTCAGCTACATTGTTTGAACACGGCTGATCGAGAGAATAAGCTCTTTGGATAGCAAGACGTTCTGGCGATACAAGAACGATTCCAACTCCAACGACAATATCACCATTAGGACTTATCCTTGAAGCTCCATCAAAGAATAGACGCCAAGTAGGATCTTCTTCAGCAATTTGGTTTGAATCTAGGACTTCATCTGGAATTTCGTCATAGAGTTTTGAATCTTCTGGAATTAAATGAGCAGCCAAAAAATCAGCTAAAGCTTGTCCTTTGACTGACTTCTGAGGAATATAATGCATGTCATACTGAGCAAGTAGGATTCCCCAGTTAGCTAATCGAGAATTCAAAACACTGGGTTTCTTCATCATGATCCGTATAGGATTGATCCTGGAGATGACATGAATAGTCTGGCCAATGATATAATGTCGTGTCTTTTGAACAGCGAACATCAAGGCTAGACATTCTTTTTCGACCGATGAATATCGAGGTTCAGCTTCGGTCATAGTACGACTGAGATAGTAGATGGCTTGTTCATGACCATTTTGATTCTTTTGGGCGAGTAATGCACCCAATGAATGACTCATTGCTCGAGTATAGGAGAAATAGAATTCCTGAAACGGGAGGTACCAATACTGGAGGGCTCATCAGATATTGTTTTATATTATCGAATGCTTTCTGACATTCATCATTCCAGACAAAAGAAACACCTTTCTTCATAAGTTTGTTGAATGGTCTGCAGCGTCCTGATAAATTAGAGATGAATCTCCTGATATAAGCGATCCTTCCTTGAAATCCTCGTAGCTCTTTTAAGGTGCGTGGTGGACGCATCTCTTGGATGGCTTTGATCTTCTCAGGATCCACGTGTATACCTTTAGAGGTAATGACGAAGTCGAGAAATTTACCACTAGAGACGCCTAAGAAGGACTTAGTAGGGTTCATCTTTAATTGATGCTTACGCATTAGATCAAATATAGTCTTCAAATCTTGGATATGATCCTCCTTTTGTCGACTTTTGACTGCAATATCATCAACATAGCATTCGACTGTTTTCCGCAAATGTTCACGGAATATAGTGCTCATAGCTCATTGATAAGTTGCTCCTGCATTCTTGAGACCGAATGGCATAACTGTATAACAGTATGTACCGATCGGCGTTCTGAAAGAAGTGTGCTTCTCGTCATCTGGAAACATTTTAATCTGATTGTATCCAGAATACCCGTCCATGAATGACATCCGTTCAAATCCACAGGTATTATCAATCATGACATCAGTAATTGGTAGAGGGAATTCGTCTTTAGGGCATGCCGCATTGAGATCGCGGAAGTCTATGCATACTCTGACCTTGCCAGTCTTTTTAAGGACAGGAACTATGTTAGCCACCCAATCGGGATGTTGTTCCTCTCTAATAAACCCGGAGGTTATGAGTTTATTGACTTCAACTTCAATTGCATCCATAATGTCTGGACGAAATCGTCGCTGTTGTTGTTTGACCGGTTTAGCATTCGGCAAGATATTGAGCTTGTGAGTTGCAATTTGTGGATCAAGTCCTGGCATATCTTCATAACTCCAAGCGAAGACATCGATGTAGTCACGAATGAGTTTGATTATGTCTTGCTTATCAGGTTCAGAAAGACTTTCACTGATGAATATTGGTTTGGGAGATCCCTCTTCACCAACATCTATTTGAACAAGTTTGTCTTCAGTCGGAGGTTCTTTTTGCTCGAAACGGAACTCCCATTGATTATCTAATCTTTGGGCCCATTGTTCCGATTCAGGTGAGATTTCAAACTCTTCTTCGTCTTCATCACTTTCTTCAGAATGGTCAATGGAAACCATGTTGGAAGACAAAAGGTTGCAGTAGAAGTCACCGATACTCGTATCGGAATCCTAAGAAGTGGTACTAGAAGAATCAGATCTCTTATCTTCGTCAGACTCGGGATCTTCATGGATAATATTGATAAAAGGAGTAGGGGCTATATAGCCCAGTCCGCATTTCGTCTTTCCATATTTCAGAGGAGGAATACGAACAGGCATTTTTCTTTCTTTTCCACTATTGAGGCCAGTCCTGAAGTCATAGCCCATATTTTTGATGATGTCTTTAGATTGCTGACTATAATGACGTAGTTGTAATCTTCCAGTATCATCATTTTTGTCTTCATCTTCTAAATCAGAAGGACTTTGGGGCTCTTTATAGAAGAATATTGGAATATCTCCTGGCTTTCTGCTGGGAACTAGAAAGTATAAAGATTGTACAGGTTCTAGGGATACATCTGTATGAACAGCCTGTACAACCCCTATGGTTATTGCGTTCAAGTCATCTAACAAATGTAAATAACTGTGAACAAAATTACACACATCAGCATACTGCAAAGATGGAGACTTTTCATTAAATGTAAAAGCAACAGTATTTACATTGGGAGAAGGCTGAGCCTTAGAGATTTTAGCCAAGTCAATGACTAAAGGGGGAGAAGAAGAACGAGAAGAAGCATTGTTTCGATTAAGATCGATAACAAATGGCTCAGAAGAGGTGAGCTCCCTTGATGTTTGAGATGGAAGAATAATCCGCCCTCCAACTGGAATTAGCAGAGTATCCTGTTTCATATGTGGAGATGCAGGAATTGCAGTACGCCCACTGACAGGAATAATCATTGTGTCTTGAGCAAACGACTGAGGTAACGAAGAAATCCGTCCACTCACCGGAATGATGAAAGAACCTTCTTCAGAGAGTTTGGGAGATTGTTGCTGAATAGTTCGACCTTTAACAGGAATTATTAAGGTCTCACTTTGTGAATTCTCTTTCTCCATAGCTTGTATAACCCTTGTATACTCTTCTTTGTACATTCAGGAATCATTGAAATAAGCTTCAACCCCATGGAAGGGATTTATATCAGCAACTTCTTTTTGTACTCTTCCATTGCTATCATTGTATTTAAAATACTGATGAAGAGTAGAAGGCACCACATTATTTTCATGAAGAAAGGGCCTCTCCAGAAGAAGATTATAGGATCCCACGATCTCGATCACATAGAAAGTGACTTTGGATCTGAAATCGCCTATCTGAAGCTTCAGATGAATCTTTCCCAAAGGCTCGCTTCGGCTTTGATTGAATCCCAGGATAGTAGTAACCGTCTTAGAGAGCTTGTGAAGAGGGATTTTTAGTTCATCCAACAGACTCTTTGGCATTATGCTTATAGCAGACCCTGGATCAATGAGGATACGATCTATCTTCATCGTATCGATATAACCAGTGTAGTAGAGAGGCCGATCATGTCGATTATCCTCCAATAGTATGTCGTCTTGTGTAAAGGTGATATTTGAGATAATCTCCAATACACTGTTGCAATATAAGCAAGTGGCAGGTTCTGCATCTGGCTTCTTCAATTGTGCAAGACAAGAGTCAGCTTGTAGAAGTGCTTCACTTAATGTCTTCCGAGTCTCTTTGGAAAGACGTAGAAGTTCAAAGAGGGATATTCTAGCTGGAGTATTAGCAAGCTGAGCTAAAATATCGAAATTATAAGGCTTCTGAAGTCCAAGAGGAGAGGACTTCTTGATTGGCTTATCAAATCGTGTCTGTTGTTTGCCTTTCTCCAGAGCTGTAGGCTTGGGAGGAACAGGTTCAGTAGATGATTCTTCTTCAGGAGGAACATTAGAAGCATCTTTATCAGCTGGAGGGATATCAAGAGGATCCTCAGGATTCTTGGAATAATCCTTTAGATAAGGTTTCCCCGTTCGAGTAGCACTAACAAGTGCTTCTTCTTTCTCTTTTGGCTCTGTGTCAGGAATAGATCCAAGAGAAGTCATATGACATGACTTAATCTTTCCAGCCTTCTTGGACTTTCGAGAAGTAGTCTTTTGAGGAGAAGGCGATTCAAAATCTGCCACTAGATCAGGATGGATCCACATAATTTCTCCAGTTTCCAAAGTGATTGGCACTAATCCTTCAGACTGTGGAGGAGGAAGATTCACTATGTCAAGAGTTGCCTTGGGAATAGGAACGATCCCACTTTCAAGGAGTTGAGGAGGGAAATCTCCGAATTGCATAGAGACGACGTTGGAGGTGACGGTCTTCTCTTTTGGAGTAAGAAAGATAGCTCCAGATTTAATCATTTCTTGGATCTTTCCTTTCAGTACATAACATGTACGAATTGTATGACCCAACATTCTGTGATATGGGCAGTATTTGGGATGATCTGTTTTACCAGCTTCATCAGGTTTCTTGATCTCAGGTAATTGTATCTTATTACCTTTCAGCAGACATTCAAAGATACCAAGGACATCGTCGTCATCGAAAGAGTATTCTTCTTTGGGGCGAGGTGTTCTTGGTTGTTGAGTTGTAGGAGAAGTTTGAACAGTTGATGCATCTTTGCTCTGAAGATTAACTTTAAGAGTTTCTTTTCCCTTGCGAGCATTGTTTTTATTATTAGTACCTTGACCTGTTTCTTTAGGAGTCATCTGCACTCCTAAACCTTTGAAGGTTTCAGCACTAATTTCTGCGGCCTTGGCACTAACTATAAAAGAAGGCCAGTCTTGGAATTGAGTGGATCCTGTCCACATGCTGATGATTGGCAACAAGTTTGATTTGCATGTGTCGATGGTGACAGCATCAGGAGTTCCAAGAGGCATCTTCAGAGCTTCTCTTCGAAACCGTTCAATGTACTCTTCTGTAGTTTCATTATTTTTTTGCTTGATTCTAATAAGAGCAGACATAGTCATGTCATTGAGCCCTTCATAGAACCGTTTAAGAAACATCTGTTTGAAATCGAAAAATGAGGTAATGCTCCCATCTGGGAGACTTCTATACCATTCATAAGCCGTTCCCTTGAGACATCCAACAAACACCCGAGTAAGGAGGGCGTCGCTTGGTTGCAGCTGATCAGTCATCACTTCAAAGTGATTAATGAACTGACTTGGAGAAGTGGTTCCATCATAGAATGAGATAGTGAGAGGCTTGTAGTTAGGAGGATACGATACTTGCTTCCATTCTATCGGATAAGGTTGTTTGATGCCTAACCTTTGTAAACCATCTTTCTGTTTGAATGCCTCGAATTGAGTTTTGAGATTCCTTAATTCTTCATTAACAACTCCAGAAGATTGTGGAGTTGTAACTTGTAGAGAATAGTTGGGAGGAGGAACAGCATTGTAAGCACTACCTCCAGCTCCAGAGAGACTAGGGTTTGGTTGAGCTGGTCCAGGAGTATTGGATTGTACTGCTGGAGGAACTTGTACTGGACTCATATCAGTGTCATTTGGTATGGCATCTGGTACAGTCTGTCGATTTTGCATCTGTATTGCCATGAGTTCATACATCGACTTCATAGTATCAGCCATAGACTTCATTTGTTGTTCCAAAGAAGCAATTCTTTGATCTTGAGGAGTCAAGGAAGAAGAAGGTTCATCAGTATTCCCATCAACCATATAAGTCATGACTGTACGAGGAATTATTGATGAACTGGTAGATGTTGTTTGTTCTGAATCATTGCTTTGTGCATCAAAGTCAATTATAGGAGAACTACCCCCAGTAGGAAGAGGTGGGAAGTTAGATTCTCCAAGGAATTCAGAATCATCTTCAGAGATCAAATTTCTTTGACTAGAGGCCAGGACTCTTGCTCTGGTATTTCTATATACTCCATCTGGACTATCAACTCTACCCCCAGCATCCCGAGAGGTCATATTGACAGAAGCAAACAAAGGCTCATCTTCATCAGGCATAGATTCACACTGAATCCGATTGAAGACAGATTGTCGTTTTGTTTGACATCTGCATTGCATTGTGACTCTTGGCTGGAAGTCACATTCATGATCAACATGATCATGAGCCATTGATTGACATCTGCATTGAATTATGACTCTTGGATAGAAGTTACATTCAGCATGGTCCTTTGACACAGAATCACTTCTTCTCTTCTGTTGAAGATATTCTCGTAAATCTGTTTGTGAAGATTGAGGAGTATATTTCCTGTTCTTGGGTCTTGATGGCTCTTGATTATATAGAGAATGATTAATATGAGCCACATAGTTTCTTGCATACTCTGCATCTGGATCTCTTATCCTTGTTTCCAACTGGTATGGTTTCTTAACACCAGAAGTGTTAATTTTTGTTCTTAGATCAGTTGGAGGTAACACATTGGTTTTGGAAACATAGAGTTTTCCTTCCATTGATCTGGATATTTGCAGAGAAGGAAGAGTTGAACCACCCCCTTGATTAGGAGTTGGTAACAGACCTTTTCTAGACAAATTCTGTGCCCAATTCGAAGAAGTCATAGAAGAAAATATTAAGGAATGTTTCTTCTTAGACGCATTCAAGTTTTGAGACATAGAATGTCCAGAAGGAAGAGTAGTCAAAAGACCATCTCCTTTTCTTTGACTAACAAAATTGTCAGTCAAAGCTGTTCCTGAAGTAAAAACTACAGGAGCAGAAGAAACAACTAAAGAGTTATTTCTTTTCGAAGGGACTTTGTGTGGAAGACCACCCCCAGTTCTGGTAGAAGTTGGCAAAGAAGAAGAGATAGCTAAAGAGCTATTCTTCTTAGATGAAATACACGCTGAAATAGGCTTGGTTAAAGAACCAGTGCTGTTGGCGTGACTTTTGACTTTGGAAATACACGCTGGAACAGATTTGGCTAAGGAGCCAGTATTGTTAGCGTGATTGTTGATTTTAGAATTACACACTGGAACAGACTTGGCTAAGGAACCAGTGCTGTCAGCGTGACTTTTGAGGTTGAAATTGCACGCTGGAACAGATTTGGCTAAGGAGCCAGTACTGTCAGCGTGACTTTCAACTTTGGAGACACACACTGGAACAGATTTGGCTAAGGAGCCAGTACTGTTAGCGTGATCTTTGATTGCTGTCATCTTCGAGCGCACAAGAGTGTGCGTGCTTGCAGTAGAGTTCTTGCCAGTGTTAGGAGCAGACACTGTGGCAGAGACTTCACCATTGGCTGCCAACTGATTCTTAGGGACATAGACAGAGTGTCCCTTCGACATGGCAGTGATGATGGAGGCTGTAGTGGGCTTACCACTCTTAGCCCGCTGCATTTCTTCATAGGCGAGTTGATCAAATTGGATCGTCATCACCTTCTTCGTCGAGCCGATTGACGAAGTATCGCATTGAGTTGTTGCCATCTCAGAAGAGGAGATAGTTTTCCCCAGCAGAGTCGCCAATTTGTTTTCCATAAATAAATTCTTTTATTTATTGTGTATCTGGGAAAATTACAACTGTGGGAATCTGATCTAGAAGACGATCACTTTATCCCTTGGACTATGCGAAGAAGAAAAGCTCTCAAAATTTTAACAGTAGATAACTATGTATCTGTCCAATGAATGAGAAAAAGAACTCTATTTATAGAGTCAAAAATAATAACTGAAAAGATAACTGTCTTCACAGCCTGTGCTTAGTTGAAAATCACGCAGGATTTAACATACGCAAGGTTGTGAGCAGTTACTGGACGTGGCCTGTAACTATTGTACACATGGCAATCATGCATGAGTCGTGTACAAGTTACAGGACACGCAGGCGAGAGATCAGTGGCATGGCTGCCACGTACTCCAATTTGATGAAATCCATGCAGACTTGTTGAAGACGAAATCCACGCAGACTCGGGGTAGAAAGCTTCAAAATCCACGCAAACTTGGGGCAAGAAGCTTCAGAATCCACGCAGACTTGGTGAAGACGAAATCCACGCAGACTCGGGGTAGAAAGCTTCAAAATTCACGCAAACTTGGGGCAAGAAGCTTCAGAATCCACGCAGACTTGATGAAGAAAACTTCAGAATCCACGCAGACTTGAGGAAGAAAACTTCAGAATCCACGCAGATTTGAGTGAAAACTCAAAATACACGCAGACTTAGGATAGAACTGCCAGCTGTCTTGATTCAGCGTGCCTCGACTGACACAAAATCTCTGGCAGTGATTGCTTTTGTCAGTCACATTAAATGACAAGAAGCTCTTTTGGTACGCCAACTTGACGAAGGTTGAGTCTTGCTGAAGAAGATTTCGAAAATCACGCAATAGACGGCTGTGATCTCTCGAATTCTGTGCATACGTGGCATACGAAGAGACATTCTTCGACTATTGTGCTGTCAGTCATAATTACTCTCTGACAAATGATGAGCTGTCTCCCCAGCGTGATTTGTAAATATTGTCCTGATCAACTGAGCGTGACTTTTGACTCTGTCCTGATCAACTCAACGTGACTGTCATTTTTAAAGGCCTACACCCCTGTCCCTGAGCCCAGACAAGAAGCTTTCAGTCCAGAGATGAGGGATGAGGTTGTAGAGACCAGAGAAGAAGTCGTGGAGAAAGAGGATGAAGTGTTGTAATCTCCTACACTTGTAGTGAGACTACCCAGCTTTCAGCTACACCGAGAACACTTCGTGATAAAGAAGATCGATTAATGATCGATGCTCTGAATGACTGCGACTTCGGCCTCCATGATGATGTAGATCTGGTCGCCGCAACTGATAGTGAAGAAGCACTAGAAGAAAGTGCACGTGATGAAGATACATCAACAGTGGCTGTTGATGATACTCTGAATCCAGAAGAGGATACTGATGTACATGTATCCCCAAAAAAGAATGCGGTCAAGGAAGTAGCACCTGAGGAAGTTACTGTTGCTGATCCCAAAGGTATTGAATGATATTATCAATCCTCTTTTCATAGATTAAATGGCTGACATCTAAATTTTTATCGATGCAGAAATTGAATCTTCTCCAATTCCTCCCATATGCACTGATATAGTGCCAATAAAGGCGATAGCCAGCAGTAGTCAACATTTTAAGGGCGGCTCCGAAGCGGGTAGTAGCCAGACAGTAATGTCTGAAGCTACTTCTGCGAGGTTGCAACCCGTGTCAGCAGATGACAAACTTGTCACTGGTCCCAGCAATGGTAAGATTGCTCTTACTTTTGATCCTTCTCGATAGTTGCTAATGATAACCAACTGATGGTGTTTGTTTGATTTCGCAGAGGAACATCTGGGAGGGGCGACTAGCTCTACCATGGCTCCTTTGTCCAGAGAGACCTCCACTTACGTGCAAGAAGCTGAACGTTCATCTGTACAAGCAACTGCTGCTTCGACGTCCATGGGAGTAGCTGCTACACCTGGTGCTATAGCTACTAACAGATTCATAATTGGTTCCTTCACCAACCTCTTCTTCAATTCACTAGGACCCTTAGTAGAGAGGGTAATAGATAAAGAAGATGTTGGTTTTATCACTGTTAGAGGTCCAACCTCTTATCTGATCAGTGCCATCCGAAATCAAGGTGATGAAGCTCAAGCTGTTTATCTTGAACACATACTAGATGAGCTGGAGGAATCAGTTAAGATCTACAAAGATCTGAATCGGGGGGAGGTGGAGCCCTTGGTACATGCTGAGTTTGAGAGGATGTCTCAAGAGGCTGCAGTTACGAAAGTTGATTTCCAGATTATCTTGGACACTTTCACTGCCAAGTCTTCAGAGTATAACTCTCAAATAGAGATAATAGCATCTGCTGTCGGGGAAAAGGAAAAGAAAGTTGCTAAGCTAAAAGCAGAATCTGTCCGTCTTCAAGAAGAGTTGAGACTTGTTCAGCTTGCTCTGGAAGATGAGGCCACACAACATCAAGCTGCAGTTCATCAACTGGACGTTCTGACCCAGGAAAGAAATGAGTATGTCATAACTCATCAAGCTGAAATCTCCCGCAAACTAGTAACCTTGCCGACTTTTGATGATAAGTCTGGAATGGAGGAAGCTAGAAGGCGAGTGATGGATTCTCATAAGGAGCGACTTCAAACTTTAAAGCAGCAGATGGCTAGTTTGATGACCCCACCAGCTGAATAGGAAGACTTTTTGTATCTCCTGTTTTGTGAAATGTCCTTTTGTAATGCCTTTTAATTTTGATCAATAAAAAGACATTTTCTTTGTGGCTCTATTATTTATTGCATATCTCATTCGGATATAAATAATAGTGATAGAAAATATATTCAGAGGTCCGGGACATGATATATTTCTTGATTTAGAAAATAATTATATTCAATATATCTGCTCAGAGGTAATGTGAACATAGCAGAATATAATTTGTTGAATATCATTATTTCAGTAAACAACTTAATCAACGGTAACAAATACATGACAAGTTGCTGATGTGAATGAAATAGATGAAACATAAAAATGTGTGAACAAAATGAATCGTCAGGATGAACGGAGGGACCGTCAAATAAATGGAATGAACGGGTGAACCGTCAGTTAGATGAATTGAACCGGCGGATGAACGTAATGAATGGGCAAACCATCGGATAGATGGAATGAACGGATGAACCGTTGAATGAATGTAATAAACGGGCGAACCGTCAGATGAATGTAATGAACGGGCGAACCGTCGGATGAATGTAATGAACGGGCGAACCGTCGGATGGATGTAATGACCGGGCGAACCGTCAGATGAATGTAATAAACGGGCGAACCGTCGGATGAATGTAATGAACGGGCGAACCGTCGGATGGATGTAATGAACGGGTGAACAGGCGAACCGTCGGATGAATATAATGAATGGGCAAACCGTCGGATAGATGGAATGAATGGATGAACCGTTGAATGAATATAATAAACGGGCGAACCGTCGGATGAATGTAATGAACTGGCGAACCGTCAGATGAATGTAATGAACGGGCGAACTGTCGGATGAATGTAATGAACGAGCGAACCGTCGGATGAATGTAATGAATGGGCGAACCGTCGGATGAATGTAATGAACGGGCGAACCGTCGGATGAATGTAATGAACGGGCGAACCGTCGGATGAATGTAATGAAAGGGCGAACCGTCGGATGAATGTAATGAACGTTGCGAAGAACGCGTCGCTTCATTGTTTCAAGAATCTCTGCCTATAAATAGAATAAAAATCTAGATGGAATGATCACTTTCACTTTTTAACACAAAGATGTCGTCTGGAGATGCATCCAAGAAAGCTAAGATCGTCCCGAAGGTTGAAGAACTCCCGGAGGAACGTCCAGCCGATCCCAGACAGCCAAAGCAGATAGAAGCGGGCGAAGGTTCGTCTGTACCCAAGCCACCAAGGGACATCTTGGAATTCCTACTTGAACCAGGGACGACTGAGAAAAAAAAGGCCATGAGGATGACTGCTTGCAAGTTCCTGGTAGGTTCGAGCAAGGACGTTCTCGGCTCTTTTGTCGATTATGTTTTTGAGAAGGACGGTAGTGGTCCTCGTCCTGTCTTCAAGAAAGATGATAGTGATTCCCGTCCTTGATGATGAAATAAAAATCAAACTTTATTTATGAACTGTCTGATCATATTTACATAAAATACCTGTTACACTCATACGTAGTATTTTTTAAGGAATTTGCCATTGATAGGCTTCATAGCAACTCGACCGTCTAGCTCTGAGAGTTGATAGGCTCCATTTGAAAAGACTTTGCTCACAATGTAAGGCCCTTCCCGCTTTGTGTCAAATTTGCCCTTGCTCATATGAGTCATAGTCATAGGACGTCTGACGGTTAGAACGAGTTCTCCTTTCTGAAAGGCTCTGACTTTAACTTTGTGGTTGAAAGTCTTCGAGATGCGGGCTTGGTATAACTCAATATGCTGTTGAGCCAATAGCTGCTTCTCGTCGAGCGCCTCCAATTCTTGAAGTCGAAGAAGATCGTTATTCTCTGTTGTTAGCTCATTAGCGATAGCAATCCTTAAGGACGGAATTTAAAGTTCCAAGGATGGAACTGCTTCACAGCCATACACCAAAGAGAAGGGTGTACAGCCTGTAGGGTTGCGGACCGTAGTACGATAAGCCCATAGACATTCTCCAAGCTTTTCACTCCAGTTTCGTTTGTTAGTAGATACAAACTTCTTGAGGAGCTTGATGATAGTTTTGTTGAAGGCTTCGGCCAAGCCATTAGCAGCAGGATTGTAAGCTATCGAAGCGATATTGTTATTCCGATGATCGTCACAGAACCTTGTGAACTTTTGACTGATGAACTGTGGTCCATTGTCGTGAATGATCTTTCGAGGTACACTAAATCTGTAAATGACATGATGTTTAACGAAGTTGATGACGCTACTGGTCTTGACTTCGACCAAAGGTATAGCTTCAGCCCACTTGAAGAAATAATCGGTTATTGCTAGTATGAACCGATGTCCTCTAGAAGAAGGAGGATTGATAGGACCTATGATATCTATGCCCCAAGCTTCGAAAGGCCAGAAAGCGGCAGTCGGATGCAGAAATTTTGACGGTTGGTGAATGAAATCCGTATGGATTTGACAAGATCGACATTTCCTTGCATATTCGATGGTATCAGATACCATAGAGGGCCAATAGTAACCCATGCGTCGGACACGGTCTTGTAGTTTAGGACCGGGTTGATGTGCTCCGCAAACACCATCGTGAGCTTCACGTAATACTTGTTTCGCTTCATCACCAGCAAGACAGCGCAATAGTTGGCCGTCATAAGTCCGTCGATAGAGAGTCTTGGTAGTCTGATTGTAGTAGAATCGCAGAGATCGTCGACGAATACTCGTAGCCTCCTTGGGATCTTCAGGAAGTATGTCATGAACTACGAAGTCGATGAAAGGAGCTCTCCAATCTTCATCGATAACATTGGCTTCAGTAAAATTACTGAACTCAATATTACGATTATTTTCAATGCAGAACAATTTCCGATTGGAAACAACAACCACCTGTTGTCTTTTGATAGGGATGGCTAAGACTGCTGCAAGATTGGCCACAGCATCTGCCTCAGTATTGCAAGCTCGACGAACATATTCGATGAAGAAGGCTTTGAATGATGTAGCCATACTGATTGCCGCTTCATGATAAGGTACTAGATCTTGATGACGAACTTCATAGGTTCCTCTAACCTGGTTAACAACTAGCTTGGAGTCACCATAAACTTTAAGATATTCGACGTCCAGTTGTTTAGCTAACTGAAGGCCAATAAGTAGAGCATTGTATTCGGCTACGTTGTTGGAGCAAGGTTCATCTAGGGAATAGGCTCTTTGAATAGTTGACCCGTCTGGAGAAACAAGAATAATCCCAACTCCTGCGACAATGGCACCATTTGGTCCAATCCTGGATGCACCATCAAATAATAGACGCCAAGTAGGAAATTCTTCGAAGATCATATTTGATTCCAATATCTCGTCTGAAATTTCATCATAGAGTTTGGATGTCTCTGGAACAGGATGAGCTGCTAAGAAATTCGCCAGTGCTTGACCTTTAACAGATTTTTGAGTAACATATACCATGTCATATTGGGCTAGCAGAATGGCCCATATAGATAGCCGAGAATTGAGTATGCTAGGCTTCTTCATCAGTACCCGAAGAGGATTAACTCGGGATATGACATGAATATTTTGGCCAATGATGTAATGCCTCGTCTTTTGAACAGCAAACATAAGAGCTAGGCATTCTTTTTCGACCGGACTATAACGGTGTTCGGAACCAATCATAGTACGACTAAGATAGTAGATGGCTTGTTCATGACCTTTTTTATTTTTTTGGGCAAGTAAAGAACCCAATGAATGATCCATAGCACGGACATACATTAAGAATAGTATGCCTGAGAACGGTGGTACCAAGACTGGTGGGTTCATGAGATATCATTTTATGTCATCAAATGCTCGTTGACATTCTTCGGTCTAAATGAAAGATACACACTTCTTCATTAGCTGAGTAAATGGTTTACAGCGTCCAGACAGATTCGAAATGAACCTCCTGATGTACGCAAGTCGGCCCTGGAATCCTCGTAGCTCTTTTAGGTTGCGTGGAGGACGCATCTCTTGAATGGCTTTGATCTTCTCGGGATCTATGTGTATACCCTTAGAGGTAATGACGAAGCCGAGAAATTTTCCACTAAAGACAACCAAGAATGACTTGGTGGGATTCATTTTGAGTTGATGTTGGCGTATTAGATTGAAGATAGTTCTCAAGTCTTGGATGTGATCTTCCTTTAGACGACTTTTGACAGCAATATCGTCGACGTAGCATTCGACTGTCTTACGCAGATGATCTCGAAAGATGGTACTCATGGCTCATTGGTAAGTTGCACCAGCGTTCTTGAGACCAATGGCATTACGGTATAGCAATAGACTCTGCGAGGAGTGCGGAAAGAAGTGTGTTTTTCATCTTCAAGATTCATCCGAATCTGATTGTATCCAGAGAATCCATCCATGAAGGATATTCGCTCGAACCCACATGTGTTGTCAATCATGACGTCCGTGATAGGGAGAGGAAATTCATATTTTGGACAAGCTTCATTAAGATCCCGAAAGTCGATGCAAACTCGAACTTTACCAAATTTTTTTAAGACTGGGACGACGTTGGCTACCCAATCAGGATGTTGTTCTTCTCGAATAAAGCCACAAGCTATAAGCTTTTTGACTTCATCGTCGATTGCGTCCATCATTTCTGGCTTGAAGCGCCATTGTTGCTGTTTAACTGATTTTGCATTAGGCAAGCTATTCAATTTGTGAGTAGCAACTTTGGGATCTAAACCTGGCATGTCTTCATAATTCCAGGCAAAAACATCAATGTATTCTCGAATACAAAGAATTAAGTCTTGCTTATCTGTCTCTAGAAGGTTCTTGCTGATGAATATTAGACGAGGCGACCCGCTCTCTCCTACGTCAATTTGAACTAATTGATCATCGGTAGGAGGTTCTCATTATTCAAATCGGAGTTCCTATTGGGTATCCATTCGTTGAGCCCAAGGATCTGTTTCAGGATTTTCTTCAATATCCTCGTCATAGCCTTCTGGAAGTTCGACGGAGACCATGTTAGAAGATACGATCGGCCGATGAATTTGACCAATACTGGTGTCAGAATCCTATGATCTGGAATCAGAAGATTTAGAGCGCTCCTCACTATCGGATTCGGAGACTGCTGGGGATAATACCGGAGGTAAAGCATATCAAAGACCTCTTTTGGTTCTGCTGTAATACATCTCTGACTTTCCTTTCGGAACAGCCGTACGGATAGGAGTTCATCTACCCTTACCGTAGTTGAGGCCATTTTTGAAATCATAACCCATCTTTCGGATGATATCTTTTGATTGTTGACTGTAACGACGAAGTTGGAGATGTCCAGTATCGTTGCTTCTGCTATCATCCGTATAGCTGAATTTTTGTTCTGGTCCTTTACTAAAAAGTATTAGACTCTCGCCTCTCTTTCGAGAAGGGACAACAAAGTATGAATCATCTGGGTGTTCGAGTGAGACCTCTGTTTGAAGAGACTGTACAACTCCCATTGTAAATGACTGAAAGCTATCTAACATATCCAAATAGCACTTATCATGATACATGACATCAGTATACTAGAAAGGAGATACTTTTTCATTGATTTGTACATCTGTATTTACAACAGGACCTTTAGCCTTAGCAGGCTTGGTCAGATTGATTACAAGAGGGGGAGAAGAAGAACGTGGAGGAGGCTTGCTACGATGAAGGTCAATAACAAGTGGCTCAGAGGAGGTGAGCTCCCTTTTATCCTTGTTATGAGATAAATCAATAACAAGTGGCTCAGAAGAGGTGAGCTGCATTTTATCCTTGTTACGACGTAAGTCAATAACAAGTGGCTCAGAAGAGGTGAGCTTCCTTTGATTTTGACCACCATCAGTTGGTTGCTTCTGGACTAGCAAGTGAATAGCCAGTGGTTTGGAGGACTGAGGATGAGAAACACGCCCTTTGACAGGTATGATGAGGGTGTCTTTGGGCACTGCTTCTTGTTCTTCTTCAGTGTCTAGAGCCAGTACTACCTTCATGAACTCATCTTTATACATACGAGCATCGTTACAATATGCTTCAACACCTTTGAAAGGATAGAGATCCACAACCTCCTTTTGAACCTCTCTATTGTCATCAACATATTTGAAACATTGATGGAAAGTCGAAGGAACAATGTTGTGTTCATGCAAGAATAGTCTCCCCAACAGAGCATTGTAAGAGCAACCATGGTTGTCTATGATGTAGAAGGTCACCTTTGTGCGGAGATTGCCTATTTGGAGTTTTAGGCAAATCTTGCCCAGAGGCTCACTTCTTCCTTGATTAAACCCCAAGATGGTGGTGATTGTGCCAGAAAGACTATGTACTGGGAACTTCAGTACATCTAGCATTGTCTTCGGCATGATGCTGAGTGCTGACCCTGGATCTATCAGAATACGATCGACTTTCATCGAGTCGACATATCCTGTATAGTATAGAGGACGGTCATGCCTATTATCTTCCATCAGCATATCATCCTGTGTGAAGGTAATATTTGTAATTAGTTCCAACATACTGTGACAATGGAGGCAAGAGACAGGTTCTGTCTTCGACTTTTTTAGAAGGGTTAGACAGGTTTCTGCCTGCATTAGAGCTTCACGCAGAGTTTTTCGAATTTCTTTGGAGAGACGCAAGAGCTCGAAGATTGACAGCCTGGCCGGTGTATTGGCTAATTGAGCCAAAATATCAAAGTTATATGGCTTCTCAAGTCCAGAAGGAGATGACTTCTTCAAAGGCTTGTCGAAGCGGACTTGTTGTTTGCCTTTGTCGGCTACCGTCGGCTTGGGATGAGTAGGTTCTACAACCGGTGAGGATGCAGAAGGAATGTCCTCTGTGGAAACAGGTTGCATTGGAGCAGACTCAGAAGAAGAAGCAGGGTTTTCTTAATTTTCAGGAACTTCCCGTAGGTAGGCTTTTCCTGATCTGGGACACAATAGGATTTTCTCTTCAACTATGGGGTCAAAAGACACCATATTGCAGATCTTTGTTCTACTCTTGGAGCATTCTTTCTTCTTGGAGGAAGAGGGAGCTTCGAACTCCGAAGCAAGATCAGGGTAAATCCACATAATCTTACCATTGTCAAGAGATAAGGGGACGAGACCTTCACTTCGTGGAGGAGGAAGATTCTCGATCTCAAGAGTGGCCTTGGGGATAAGGATGACACCATGTTGTACCATCTATGGAGGGAAGTTACTAAACTGTACCGAGACCATGTTCGCGATAACAGTCTTCTCGTCTTGCTGCAGAGTGACAACACCAGCGTTGACTAGCTCTTGAATCTTGCCTTTGAGCACATAACATGCTCGAATGGGATGTCCAATGAACCTGTGATAGACACAATATTTGGGATGATCAATCTTACCGACCTCATCAGCTTCTTTGGGTCTGGGAGTTGGAGCTTATTGCTTTTGATTAAGCAATCAAAGATGCTCACGGTGTCGTTCTCGTTAAAGGAGTACTCCACTTTAGGACGAGATTCCCTTGGTGGAGGGGCAGAAGGAGTAGAAGTAGACGTAGGTGGAGCCACATTAACAGCCAGAGATTCTTTGCTCTTCAAATTGATGTTCAAAGTCTCTTTACCTTTGCGGTTGTTCTGGCGATTATCGCTACTCGATGTCGGGTGTTCGTCCCGGTCGGGGTTAGACATGTGTACCCCTAGCTGCTTGAACTTGTCAGTACTAACTTTAGCTGCTTTAGCATTGACAATGAAGGATGGCCAGTCTTGGAACTGAGTTGACCCCCGTCCACATGCTGATAATAGGCAAAAGATTTGCCTTGCAGGTGTCTATAGTTACAGCGGCCGGAGTCCCAGGAGGCATCTTTAAAGCTTCTCGGCGGAACCTTTCAATGAAACTCTCAGCAGTTTTATTATGTCTTTGTTTGATCTTGTTGAGAGCCGACATGGTCATGTCGTTGATTCCCTCGTAGAATTATTCCAAGAAGATTTTTTTAAGACCCGAAAAAGAAGTAATACAGCCATCAGGCAAGCTTCTGTACCAATCGTATGCCATACCGGCTAAACAGCCGACGAATACCCTGGTAAGAAGAGCATCATTTGGCTGAAGTTGAACAGTCATTACCTCAAAGTGATTAATGAACTGACTCGGAGAAGTGCTGCCATCAAACAGCAAAATTGTAGGAATCTTGTACTTTGGAGAAAATGGTACTTCCTTTCATTCAACCGGATAGGGTTGTTTAATCCCCAATCTCTGTAAATTGTCCTTCTCTTTGAAAGCCTCGAATTGAGTGCGCAAGAGTTTGACAGCTTCATTAGCATCCTTCGATGATGAAGAAGGAGCAGGCTGAATCAGAGTGTTAGGGGAAGGAACAGCGTGGTAAGCACTACCCCCAGCACCTGACTGACTGGGTGTGGGTTGAATTTGTACAAGGGGTACTTGAGGAGATACTACCCCAGCCCTGTATTGACAGGCATCGACGATGCTATGATCTCAGAATTTGTAGCAGGTACAGTCGGTGGTACTGTATGTTGGGCCACGATGATAGAATACATATTTGTAACCATTTCAGCCATGGTCTTCAGCTTGTCTTCTAGTGCAGCTATTCGTTGTTCTTGACTAGCCGAACTAGAAGCATCTGGGTCTTCAGTGACAACATAAGCTGTCACTTCTCCAGGTACAGTGGAGGACACTGTCTGTTCAGAACTTTCGCTGTATGTATCATAATCAGAGAAGGAATCATCTCCTGAATGAGAAAGAGGAAGATGACCGAAAGGATCTTGGAGAAGATTCCTTTAACCGATAGTGTCTCGGCTTCGGGATCGAGTATGTTGGAATACTCCTTCAGAAGATTCTTGGAGTAGATCTAGATATCTTTGATTGGGTTTACGAGGCTTGCCGTGTTTGGAGCATTTCCTACCCCCAGTATCTCGGGAAGCCATGTTGACAGAAGCATACAATATTTCATTCTCGTCTTCCGACGTTGGTTCAGAGTTTGTAAAGTTTAGACGATCGAAGACAGATCACTTTGTTGTTTGGCAACAACACTTGATGACAACCTTGTGATTACAATGGTGTCCAAGTAGCTGAACTGGAGGTGTTGAGATATTGTCCTGCTTTTGCTTGAGATGCTCTCGGAGGTCAGGAACAACGACGGAACAAGAAAAAGTTTGAGGGATATGTTCTTTGACAACATTCGGAACATGGTTCCGGTTCTTCAGATGTTTTGTCCCTAGAGTGTACAGGGAAGTACTCACTTCATTAGCATAGATGTCAGGATTTTTGATCCTGGAAGTTTGCCTCTGATGCAGGTTCATCTTCGTCATTGGTTGCTTATGTTTCGCCGAAGTTGATGTAGACCGAGGTCTATTGAGATAATCCCGTAGATCAGCAAACTCACCCCCAGGAGTTTCTGTCTGAGATACCCGTAATTTTCCTTTTTTTGAGCGGGATATCCGGAGAGTTGGGAGATCTTGGAATTCTGCTACCGGAGTAGGCAGAATACCTCTTTGATCGGTACATTTCTCTTTGGCAGGAAGAGAAGAACTCTTGTTTGAGAGAGTCCTTGTACTGATTGGTGCCGAGGCACGTTCAGATTGATCTTTCGAGATAAAAACTAGGAAGACTGAAAAAAGATCAAAGGACCTTTTTCCTTGTTTTGTGAGGAAGGGTTAGCTAAAAAGCGTTTCCCTCTGTTGTCTTCCAAGTCGTGGAACGAGAAAGTTTGAGAAAAGACCAACGGGCCTTTTCCTTTGTTCTGAGGAGGAGGAAAAATAGTCAACAGACTACCCCCAGTAGATTGTGCTGGAGCAACAGGGTGCTTGGAAAGAGGAGCAGAGTTTTTCCCCTTGCTGTGAGAAGAAGGAAGATTAGCCAAAAGGCTATCCCTCTTAGACTGCGCTGGAACAGTTTGCGTAGGGGTTGAAGTGGTAGTAGGCGCATTGGCTGGTTGTGCATGAGAAGCTTTGACAGATGGCCTTTTGGCCACAGACACTGTAGCTTGCGCAGCAGGAGTCTTGACTTCAGAGTGCTTAAGTTGCATCTCTGGTTGATGGAGTGGTGGACTGCGCAGGAAGAGTTGCAGCCAACTACGCCAGGGGAAGAGGAGTCTTGCACTTTTCCAGAGCAGCATAGGAAGTGATTTGTGCAATGGCAAGAGGAGCAGTATACTGCACATGGGCAGTAGAGGCAGCAGATTGTGCAGCAGTTTTAGGAGCAGAGACAGCAGACTGCGCAGAGGATTGCGCAGAGGATTGTACAGAGGACTTTGGAGTCCACACTGAACAAACTTTGCTCTTGGTAGAAGTTGCAGTGCGACGAGTAGTCCTGGAGTTGATCATCGCCTCGTAGGCCATCTAGTTGACCTTTACAACCAGCGTCTTCTGCGTCTTTCCGATAGACGCAACGTCACATTGAGTTATCACTTCCTCGTCGGAGGAGAAAGTCGTCCCCAGCAGAGTCGCCATTTTGTTTGCAAAAACAAAAGTGTTCTTTATTTCAAAAACTTTGTAAGAAGATTACAATTGAATTCTGGGAAAGTACAACTATAGGAATCCGATCTGAAGACGATCGCTTTATCCCTTGGACGATGTGAACTTTGAAGACGGTAGCCTCTGAAAAATACAGCAGCACTTTGGCAAGAACTCCTGATCTCTGGTGATGATCTGATCTTGATAATGAAGGACTTGAAACTTTATTTATAGAGTTCTGGAAAATAACTAATTAGTAGTTATTTCTGGATTGTGCAGGCTGGATTGCGCAAGCAGCGAACTGCACTGGCAGTTACTCGATCGTGGGCCAACTGTATGAGACGCGTGGCATTGTTTGATTGAAATACGCTTGGTCGTGTACAGACGGTTGCCACGTGATGAGCAATTAATGAAATGTATGCCACGTACAAAATGTCATTTATCTTGATGGATTGCGTCACTTGAACTGCGCTTCCAATGGGTTGCATGAAGACTCGGATTGCGCTGAGGTTGAGCTGTCAGACTGCGCTGGTTGTACAGCTGTCATCGAGTGCGGCGCAGCTCGAGAAACGAACAGACTCCTCGCTTTTCGTGCTGTCAGTTGTCAGAAGATCTGATTTTCTGTCAGATAATGATGACGTTGCCACGTCAGCTAGCGCGCTTGGATGGGTGCGCAGTTCAGCTTGCGCAGTTGAGTTGTTGCGCAATCTGTCTCATGTGCAGTTCATTTGAAGGGTGCGCAATTTGATTTTCATTACTTTTTTGATGGGTGTAACTTGATTTTTAGGACCTACACCAGTTCCTGAAGAATGACTGCTCTCCACCATCGATTATTGTTGATCAGTGAGTTGTTTCTTGTTCCTCTCCTTCTTTTCGTAAAATTGATTCTTTCTAAAATCTTGGTCGAGTGTATTCGACTGATCAATCTGAATGATTGAGTTCTCCGGTTCGAAATTCGATTGACTGATAGATCCATTTCGTTCTGGTCTTGAGGTTTGATTCTGAGTTGTTCTTGATTAAAGGATTGGCACTCGATCGGATGATTATGAAAGTTTGAATCGATCTTCTTTGATAGGTAAGTTTTTGATCCCTTCTTCTTTTTTGACTGTTACTTATTTAATCTCCTTGGAACTTGGAGAAATCTCTAAACTTTATTTTATTATTTCCACACGGCTTATGTTTGATAGTTCACCTCTGAAGAAGTGTAGAACATATTTGGGTACAAGTACACTTGTATCTGACACTGTTGGACTTCCGACCTTGTCTACGAGTCAAATCTGATAGGTATAGATTTTCTCTCCTCTTTGATCCTAGAATTTTTAAAGTATGATGATTCTTTGTGCATTTGTGACACGAATTCGTGTTTGGTACGACACAGAACGAGTTCTATCTGATACAAATTAGGACACATGATCCTTGATTCGGATGTGTCCAAATTTTATTATAAGCGAGAATGGTTTGTCTGAATGTTCAGATTCAGTTGATGTATGATTCAGTTTGGAGCGAGTTGAGTCTATTTTGACCTGGGCTTGGATTTGATGGGATGGGTCTTGGGTTGGGCTTAGTTTTTCGGATTCTTCTAAAATGAAATTCTGAATAATGTTTGGGCTGAACTTATGTGCTGGATTTCGTTTTATTTTTGGGTTGGGCTTTGTCCTATATGTTAGTTTGGGTTGGTTGAGTATTCATGACTTAGTTTGGTTAATATGTTAGTTTGTAATTGTTAATAGTAATTCTTTTACTTGTTAAATAAATGTAGGTTAGTAATCGACAATTAGCTAATAGATTGACAAAATTAGAACTTGGTAATAAATAGGTTTAGTAATGATCAAAAATTAGAAAAATATTTATGCTATTTGACAGCTAGCGAGGATCCGATTTTGACTCATTACAACAATCCAGGCAAGTACACTACGACTTGGATTTCTACTTTGTACTTCTGTTTTGCATTATTTTTCATATTGGACACTTGATTAACACGAGTCATTACCTTGATTGTATTGATTATTGTTTCTTGATTGTCTGTCGTGATTGGGAAAATACTTAGTCTATATGTGATCAAACTCCTTTAGTGTAATATTGTGAATAGCGTAGTCGCACACCGTGCACGTATGGCTAGGCCGTATCGCATTATATTGTGCTACCAGCCAGGCACATATTAGACTAGTATTTCAATTCACTTATTGATTGTCTTTTCTATTTCAGTTATTGTTTTATTGTTCAGTTACAGGTTGGTCCACATCATTATTGTTGCATTTCAATTTTACATAGTACATATTATTCGTAGGGTGTACTTTGTCGTCATGCCCAACTCCCAAACTCACGGAACTAGCACGTGACTTGGCCATCTGATACATACTTAAGGGCTATTTATAAGGTCAAATATGGCTGTCTAAAATGTCAATTCAACTATATCTCAATCCATAATATAGTAATAACAATAGTGAACCAAGTGCACTAAAGTTGATCATACCATAATATACTGATTCCAGAATAGATAAATGTGTTTGAGTGGATCCCCAATAACACATATATTATGAACAAGCTAGAAGAAAGATAAAGTTTGTAAAATACTAGGCTATAATACCAGCATAACTCAATATAGGACAAAATATAAAATAAGGAAGAATATGATGACAATATCAACTAAATATACCTGACATCTTGGAGAAACAATCATTATCTGATAATCCATTCTACCATGATAGCTCAGTAATACTTGGATAGATCACCGGATCATCAGGGACATAACAAGATACATAATAGCAAGCCTATTGTAACAGTAAATAACATGCATGGAAAGATAGAAAATGGCACAAAAATAAAGACTGAAGAAAGTACAGTACAAGAATGAAACATGAAGAAAATATCATGCGTCGAGAATCGTGCTAATAAACGTGACTACGAGTAAAATCGTGATAAACCGCAACCCAATGGGAGGTAACGACCCTATAGATCGTAGCTCGGTGGGGGCTAACAACCTATAGTCATTCTCTATCGCAGCTCAGTAGGGGCTAACTATCGAGAGAAGTCAAGTGTAGCCAATACCTAATAACAATATCCTCGTCTAAGGAAGAACAAAAGTCAAGTCAGTGTCAAGTCAAGTCAAGGGAACATGACATAGGACTAAACAACTCTATCATAAAACGCACACATGAACAAGAAAAGATAATATGACAAATAATATAGAAAATATGGACAAATCTACATGCACGTAAAATAACAATAATATGAGCACAAGTAGCAAATAATCAAGTATGACTGAAAAGAAATAGTAATATAGAAAATGTATGGAAATACTATACAATTCGGCAAGATATACTTGCTTGTCGTCCAAGTTTCTGCTGAATTCGCAATACCAAACCTACCAAGAGTCCACATACAAATAAAAATTCTTTTAGCATTCTAGTTACACATGGGATATATGAGTTACCTAAACGACAAGTCTGCATGCTTCTAGGATTTCTAGACCTAGTTTTAGCTTTTGACTTCTAAAATTAAAGGTTAAGTCCCCAAATAAAGGACAAACATATAACTCACCTAAAATCATGAAATCATAATTTAACATAATTTATATTGAATTTAACCTCTGAATTCCATATTTAGAATTTTTGGTACAACTCGTAGTTATGTCTATTTAATACTAACTAGTCTTGCCGAAACTTGTCTGGAATATTACCAATTCATTGTTATAACCTATGTCTATGAAATAACATATAAAAATATATTTAATTCTGATTATAACTCATAAAATAATTCTTTATTTATTTACCAAATCAGACTCTATTTATGAGTCATTCTATGTCAACAATTTAGCCGAAAACCTAGTCTGTTAGCCCATATTTTTTAGGGTTCAGATTTGGGATGATAAAATTATAAAAATAATTTTAAAATTATTATTTTAAAGTTAAAAAAAACCAAGAAATTCAGTTTTAAGAAATTCTAATAATTCAAAATTTTGCACAGAAAAGGCTCAAACTAGTCCTAGCTACTTTAATCCGAACTTTCAACAATCCAACATATAATCTATATTGATGATAATATGGCATAGAAGATGTCAAAATATGGATTTTAGAACATTGATTCTAACATTTCTACAAAATTTATACCATGGAGACTCGAGATAAAAAATTAGGATCTTTACCAAAAGCATCCAAGAGATGGGTTGTCGGTGCTCCTTCTTGCACCACCCCTTTCTTTGCTTGGCTTGCAACCCCCCTTTGATAGTATGAAAGTGATGACAATAGTGCTTGGATGGGTTTGATGGTAAAGGTGGAGTTTTTATGGAGTTTTGGTGGAGATTGGATGAGATGATGGTGGAAAGGTTGACTTTGGATTAGGGGAGAAGCTTTTTGGTGATTGAGATGGTGGTGGTTGGGTTTCTAGGGCTTGAAGGGGCTGAGATTTTCGTATGATAGTGGGAATATGGTCGGCCAATGAGGAGAGAAAGGGATCTGTTAGTGTCACGCCCCAGAACTAGAATACTGGAGAGCGGGAGACAGACACAGCCAGCTATGTACCTTGAAGTATAACCTACCTCGCGAAACGGTCACGGCTGTCTAGATGCATGAGGGTTTATCTACAAGCCAACAGTCTCTTATGGTCAAGAACAAGCCTAGTATCTCAATCTCAAGCAAGCAAATAACTGTTACAAGATGTTAGAGCATCAGACATACAAAGTAAGGCGTCCCAAACGTTACATATTCAGATGATCATCAAGCTAGTCATACAAAATGTGAAGACTAGCAAGAGTTAAGTCATACATGATCAATCCTAGGATTTGCCAATCATGTAATAGCCCTTAGGCAGACAGAAATTAAAGTTTCAACACGAGCTAACACATGCTCGACGGCTAAATGCCACAAAAAATTAAGTTACAATAGAATGAGAGAGCAAAATAAGAAAACCCACGCGTTGCCATGGTTACGTCTAGTGTCACCATCTGGCTGGAAGACATGTAGATCCTTGGGTGCTACTCCAAAATCTGGCCACACAAAACTAGCTGGGTCAGAACCCAGAAAGAGCAAGTGCCGTAAGGGAGGCTCCACTTAAGAACTAAAACCAGTATAAAATGAATAGAAGAACTGATAAATGAACATAATTAAATGGCATAAGACGTGCTTTAAAGAACATACTAGATTGAATTAAGAAAACAAGAGGTGGAATATAAATTCCCATGTTAATCATGAAACAATCATTCAGGCACGGCCAATCAAGTCATACGGCTTGCTATTATTAGCTAACTAGGGTTATCACAAGCCTAGTTACTAACAAGATGCAGTTGAGATATTCCCGCAGTCACAAGCCCTGCAGACTTTCCAGTTTATCCGGACGAGGTTACAAGAGTTTATCAAGAATTAAGAGAATTATTAGGTGACTTAGTGTGCAACACATAAAAATGTGCTAGAAATGTGTCATACTCGACGACAGGCTACAAGTCCACAGGTGTGGCCGGAATAACGGTATCTCCTGTAACTGGAAAATCTCTCTATATGAACTACTTAATCAATCTAGTCGTTAACCTAGTCAGATTCAATATGACTCCCTGATCGTGGTAACCAGGAATCCATGTCCTAAATATTGTAGAAGCATGAAAAATCTCAACTGACAATATTCCTCCACCACAGCGTATGTAACGCCCCAGTCCCAAAATACGTAGGACTAGGTACATAGACATGCCAACTGTATACATACGAAGTATACTCCAATATATGAAAACCTCGTATGAATACATAAGTTGTAAAATACAGTAAACCAAGAGTAATGTAAGCTCATCCACAAAATATAAGAATAAAAGATGTCATATAATGATAATGAATTGTCATTGATACATATAGTTGGGCGGAGACAAATCCACTACCAACTATGAAAAGAAATACAAGATATACAAAGAATAATTTTGGCTAGCGAAGCGAAGACGATCTAAGCGCAATCATCCTCGAAGAAATAGAGATGGTCACAGCTAGAGCTAGAGCACCTGCGAAAGACAAGAACACACACATGGAGAGATAACCAGGTCCTCAGAGGGACGTAATAAGACACATAATATCATGCCATATAAACTGAATAAATATTGCTCAAATAAATAAGGGATTGTATGCAATAGGGTACCTAACCGTACTATAGTGAATATGCAATAAAGAATAAACCTTTGACGCATGGGTCGGATCAGGGAGATAACCGGCTATCAGGACCGTACCTCCCACTGGAGATAACCGGTTATCAGGACCGTACCTCCCACTGGAGATAACCGGCTATCAGGACCGTACCTCCCATTGGAGATAACCGGCAATCAGGACAGTGCATATATGACCCATACATTAAGGAACTGTTCTTCCCACCCAATGCCTATTATGTTGTATCCACAACAATAAATCTCTATAACCGCTAAGTCAAACTAGCATGCAATTCTATTAGCGGTTATTCCTATCGCACAGCTTATACGTACCGGTGGCCAGCTAGTCACGCATGTCCGTGTTCTACATGCGACACACAACTTCGTGGTACAACGTGTCAAGGCCAATGAATGCAACACACAAGGTGGTCCCTTAATCTAGGTTTAATGTGTAAGAAAAATAATACATAGTAGAAAATATAAATGAACAGTAAGTTCTAACGGGTTATGCTATGTATCACAGTTTATTTTGCATAAAGAAAATAAATAATGCATGAAATATGAGCTAAAATAATTAAACAGCAAATGGCAAGGTATCTTGCCTGAGGATGGTGCGAGATGTAGTAAAATCCAACAGTCAGAATCGTCAACACGAAAGTCAAAATCCACAAGGAGCTCCGGATGCTGAAACAAACATCACGAACGAGTTTGAATTAAAAGATATGCCTAGGAAACGCCTGTCCAAAAGTCAAATTCTGGAACAGGGGCAAAATCGTAATTTTGGGTCAAAACGATGTCCGCCGTTGGACCCGCTTTGCACCGAAATGCGTGCCAGAACCTACGGTCTCTAAATTCGTCAAACTACATATCTATGAATTTGTTTTTCCGAGACGAACTCAATGGTATGTCCAATTTTGGATTCCGAGTCAACGGTCAAAGAATCGGACCAAACTTGGCATACAGGACCAGAAAAATATTTCGATTCCAATGGCGCAACTTTTGTCGCGATTTGATGAGTGTGCACAAAATAATTGGGAAATATCGAAAAGGCCTGATACAGAAAAATTAGACGGATACGGATCAAATTCATCGCGTACACGCAACCAACTTGAATTCCGTCAAAGCCCGCACGTCCGCAAAGTCGATACGGACCCTTCGGTACTCTCTGTTTACGACGGGTTCGCACGGTTTGTTGGGACGTATCTCGTACCGGGTTTTTTAAGTTTTTGAAAACTAGTTTTTCGTGATTTTTAATCTAATTAAACTGGAATTTATTGCAGAATAAATAAATCTATTTGAAGGGGATGATAGAGGGTCATGTTGGCTTTCTACAGAAATTTACGGATCTAAAAACAGATTTAAATTGGAGGAAAAATCGCATGGAAAAGTGGGATACCTTGATGTGAGATCTGTTGTTGTTGTGGGTGTTTGTTTGTTGTTGTTACTGTCTCATTGACTACTGCGGTTGGCACACTTGTCGAAGAGAGGGGAGGAGATGAAAAATTTTAGGGTTTTGGGATTAAGGTGGTGGCGGCAATGGGTGTTGATGTTGGGTGCTTCATATATATAAGGGATCGGCCAACATAATACTGATGTTGTTGCCTTTCTTCTTCTTTTTTTCTTTTTCTAAAGTGGGCGCCCCCCTCTTTATATTATTACTGCTTCTTAGGTGGGCGGCTAGCAAAAGCTAGCTACTGCTATTTGGGAAAAGGTGGGCGGCCACAAAATTTGCTATTACTATTATTTTATTATCTTTTTTTTTCTTTACTTTACTTAAAACTTTAATATATATATATATATATATATATATTTTTTATTTATATATATATATATATATATATATATATATATATATTTTACTTTACTTAAAACTTTACTTAAAACTTTAATATATATATATATATATATATATATATATATATAAAATATATATATATATATATATATATATATATATATATATATATATATATATATATATATATATATATATATATATATATTTTACTTTACTTAAAACTTTACTTAAAACTTTAATATATATATATATATATATATATATATATATATATATATATATATATATATATATATATATATATATATATATATATATATATATATCCATAAATACAATAAAAATCTATTTATAATCCAAATACCATTTAAATGTCAACTATTCAATTATTTAATATATTTGAGCATACCTACATATATATATATAAATTCAATCCTTAATAAATCAACTCAAAATAATAATAATATTTAAATAGGAAAACATGTTTATTAAATTTTCACAAAATAACTTTAATAATAATAATTTTATAAAAATCGTCCCAATAGGTGAACTCATATCGTACACCCTCATCCGGGTCCAGAAATTGTAAAATTTTGTAAAATATTATTTTATTAATAAAATGTAGATTTTTGTACCCAAAGTCAATAAATATTCAACAAGTTCTAAAAATAATTTAAAAATATTTGTACATACACAAAATATTCCTATATGGCCACCTTAGTCACCCCACATGCTCACATGGGCTTAAAATTTTGTTCGGGCCCTGTTCGGACTGAATTGGCCAAACCGGGTCACCAAAAAAAATAAAACCATAAATTATATAAATTTATTTTTTAATTCTAATAAAATAATAAAAAAATAATTAAAAAATAGGGGTTTTACAGCGTAAATAATACAAATGTGCAGACAGAGTATTAAAAAGACAAAACAAAAGATATGGAGGAAAGTTGTCACGACCCGCACCCACTGTGAGGGTACGAGCACGTAACAACGCCCAGCCTACGCCGCAGTATCGTCGGTAGAACGCTGTTCTAGGTCACTATCTAACCAACAGATCACGCAGTTATATAATGTACTTGTCAAAATCTCAACTCCGAACGGAGGACAAGTATAGATATAATGTAGTCTCAATCACAGTCTAAGCACGATATGATAACACAGAAGATAAAAACTAAGACTAAATACAATAATAAAACTAACTACTAAAATAACATAATCTCCAACAATCTCAAAACATCATATCTCTACTTATATACAACTCCAGTTCTAAAACATGAAAGCTAAAACAAGACAACTAGCTAATCTCCCGATCACTCCTGAGTGTCGGGGCCATAGGTAGCTAAGCCATCTCCTGGTCCGTAATACGTAGGGTATGTGTCCTCAGGGCAATCATTTGTAAAATTTTCAACAGGTCCAGTCAGGACAGGAACGAGTACAACTCATCAAGAAAACTCAAGTAATGACAGAGAACTATAAAGCAGTTATAGGCAGTTTATTGATGAACATGGTGGTTTATATACAGGTGACGGTATAGAGAAACAGATAAGATACGAGGAAAGTAAGTAACTAAACAAGAGCAGAATTATGGCAATAAAGACTGTAAAATAAATCTAGCTGAACTAGAGTAATAGGATGAGTCCAGACAGTAATGTAAACAAGTGTAATCCTATATAAATCCAGTACGGGACGAATCTAATACAAGATGAATCCAGTACAAGACGATTCTAGTCAGTGATCAAGAATCCTGGTGAGACCAGCTATACTCTAACAGTGTGTTTTAAAATACTGAGATCGACATATAAACGGCTGTAGGTATCAGGCACATCTCTCACTGATCAGGCGAGAGATGGCTATGCTTCCAGTAGATTCCAGTTGGGAGATTTCAGATTTGGGTATATCTACATGCCTTACTCAATACTTTCCCGTCTCGCAATACAAGTGAATCCAGTACAAGACACGAGAATCGAGAGAGTCCAGCCAAACACGATACTAGTAATGATTCCAGAATGATTCCAGTATTAGAGGCCAGACAATATGGTAAGTGTGTCACATACATGAATAGAAAAATATCCATACGTGTGGTAACAGAGAATCACATAAAACTAACTAGAACTGAAATACAGTAACTGACAAATAAATGAGAGAACTATCAGAGAATGTACTCGCCTGATACTCTGAAAAGAGTAGTGTAATGTCAGATGTCTGCACCAGAGTCACAATATCCTAAATAGAACAGTACAGGTTATAATTTGTTTAAAATAAGACAAATGATGGTTATGATGCAATCTACATGATTTCTAGGCCAATCTAGGTCAAAGTCAACTCTAAGTCAAACCTGGTCAACCATCTAGGTCAAACTATGTCCAAGTCAAACTTGGTCAACTCTGGGTCAACCCAAGTCAATACTCTAGTCAAACTAGGTCAATAAAGTCAATATTGGGCCTATTGGTCCAACCTAAGTTATTATATAGGGTTAATTCAAGTATAGGCTAAGGTACCCATTCTATGCATCAAAGGCTACACCCACACTCACCTACTACCTCTCTTTCACTCCCAAAAGGACACACCCATAACAATACTTATATATATATATATATTTATATATATATATATATATATATATATATATATATATATATATATTTTATATATTTATATATATATATATATATATATATATATATATATATATAAGGCTTGTGGCAGAGTTTCATCAAAGCTCGCTACTGCAAGTTTCATGATCTAGATTCTGCTGGAGCTCCTCAAAAGTGTTCTCATGTCTGGAAGCGTCTCTTATATGGTAGGGATCTTGCTAATCACCTTATTATTCAATCAGATCAAGGAGACTGGAACTGGTTGTCTACTTCGACAGGGAAATTTTTCGTAGGAGCTGCTTGGAAGATTACACGTGTTCCTTTCTAAACTCGTCCTGAATTTAAGCATATCTGGAGTACATGCATTCCCTACAAATGGTCGGTGCTACTCTGGAGATTACTCCATAATAAGCTACCTACTGATGATAATGTTCAAGCCATAGGATTTCATATTGTGTCGAAGTGTCATTGTTGCGTAAACCCGTGTGTGGAGACTGCCCAACATTTATTTCATGAGGGTGATCTAGTAACTCAAGTTTGGCGACAGTGTCAAATAGACCTTCAAATCAATACTAGAAGGTCGACGTTCTCTGCATGGTGGAGGAGGCCGAATATGCATCTAAAGGAGATCGTCGTTGCTGCAGTGTGTTGGGTAATATGGAAAAATAGGAACAAATGGCGTTATGAAGAGTATACTTATTCAGTGAATCAACTCGTTCATGAGGTCCGTCGACAGATTGGCAAGGCGTTGAAGCGGTGCAAGCATAATACTACACTTCCGGTTACTTGGCAACAGTTAGGCTTTGGATAGCTTTCATTTTAGAGTTCTCTATAATTTTGTACTTTCCTGTTTGAACTTTCAATAAAGCTTTCTGGTTGAAAAAAAAAACAAAAAAAAACAAATATATATATATATATATATATATATATATATATATATATATTTTTTTTTTTTTTTTTTTTTTTTTTTTTTTTAGTCCTAGACTTATATAAGCCTCTCATATATATAACACATATATATCATATAGATATACATGTCACATCAATTCTTAGGTATATCCCCCACAAGAACTCTCAACACAAACACCTAGAGTATCATATATACTCTATCAGTTATAAATCCTCTCATATATATGTACCTATATACTTCACATATAAATATACTCAACCTTACATCAATTATCCATAAAACCCAAACAACTATTCAACCCTTGTCCATCCTCATTCTCAGGAACCTGAGAATCCACCTCACAAACATAAATCCAAACCCTCCTCACATATCATGTATACCCAAACTAACCCAAACTCAGGCATCTAATAATCATACTCTTCATTTCAGGAATTCAGAAATCAACATCTACCTCAATCCCCAACTCAGGTTACAAAATCCTGAACCATCTCAGGTTACACTTATATTTCAGTTTAAAAAACATCATACATATGTTGCCAATATACTTATACATGTATATCAACCCAAACAGTGTCAAGTGTATGCCTGTGTGTGTGTGGTGTATGAAAACAGTGTGTAAAAGAGACTGTTCTCAGGTTATTATCAACCAACCCAATACCAAGTTCCAGTCAGGACAGTACAATATCAGAACAAGGAGTGTGACAGTTGACATGAACATGTACAACAGCTCTTGTGTACAGGAATTGCACACTACTGCAATGCAAACATTCAAATTGAAAACAAAACTCAAAACCAAAATCCCCAATCCAATATCATTCTCAGTTCAGTAAACTAAACCCTTCACATAAATCTAAACATGGTAGTTGTATGGTGTTCTCAGTTACAGTTTTTTAGAAGTTAGAACCAATTGAATGTGTCAACTCAATGTGTCAATGGGTGTGTGTGTAGAAAGTCCATGTATGTCCCAAGGAATTCAGTGATTCTGTTAAACCATTCTCAGGAAATCGAATTCAAAACCAAAACTGAACTCAACCCAATACCATACCTGAAACCCAACTTGGAACTCATCAAAACTCATCCCAGGCATGTAATTATGTTACATATTAACAATTGAACATTAAATACATTAATTAACCATTTAATTAATTAAACTTTGCAAGAAAACAAAATTGGACAAAACATGTATCAGAGAATTATAGGAATCCCTAAATTAGGTTTCGAATTTCCATTAAACATCAAATTATTACTGACATAGGTTCGTGTATATGTCAGTGTGTCCCTCGAGTCATCTTGTGTCCACACGACGAGACACAACGTGTCCAGATACCTCGAGTACACACAGACACACACGAGCACACCAAGTGTCGTGCAAGCGTGTCACAGAGTCGTGTGCATGACACACGACACGTGACACATCGTGCTCGTGTCCAGACACTCGCCAGGGATAGGGGTACGTGTCAAATAGCCTGCACCGTGTCAACGTGTCCCTATGTCGTGTCAAAACATGCGTATCAGTGTGCGTTTTCACGCGTGTGCAGCACAGGCAAGGATAGGTGCGATTGAGTTTTCTCTCGATCCACTAGATCAATTCACCTCAAATTTTGTGTGGGTGATGGCAGGCAATGCCCACACATGTCCATAAAAAATCTGCTCACGAGAGTCCGTGTCATGTCCTGTGTCGACCCCGAGCAGCAGGGGACTGCACGGGCACAGTACTGTGTCTCGTGCGTGCGTGCGTGTCCAAATTTGGACACGAAGGATGTCAGAAATTGGGATAATAAATAACGAAATTAAACCTCATATGTAAGGCTACAAATTTGATCAATTAGTTTTGAAAATAAACAATATTGAATTCACTCAAGCATTTCATCAAACACCTTAAATAACACCAAGACACGTGTCCGATACGGACACCAAACGGACACGAAAACCACCCAAATTTCGGGGACAACTAGGGGTCTCCTAGATCTAGCCCTAAATGCAAGGAAAATAGAAATTTAAATCAATTTGGGGAGTTTTACCTATAAGTACAAAAAGCATGAAAGAGCTCCAAACGGAGGATTCTTCCTTGCTAGCCAAATGCTCCCAAATTATCCCAAAGCTGGGATTAAACCCCACAATCAGAAAATAGGAGAGTATTAGGTTCTAATGCAAGAAACTAGGATTAAAAAGGAATTAAAATAAATTTATGGAAATTTTTGGGAAGGGGAAAAATACCTTTCTTTTCCTATGTGTTGAAATGAAATAAAAGAGGCAAGTCCTAATGAATAAGTGTTTATATAGGGTGGGGATCCCTATGTGGCTGGTCACTTAGGGTTTGGTTAGGGTTAGGGTGTCAAATCATGGGCCATGGGCCAATTCACAAGTCATTAAGTCCTTAATCACAAGTCATTTCATTAAAACCACAAACCATGAAATAATTTCACTTAAACTAATCCTCTCATTCTAAAACTAATCTCTAATGACTAAATGAGTTAACTCAAGCTAGACTAGGGTTACCATAGCTAGGGTTAGCTTCTAGGCTAGTCCACTAGGTCTCAACAAATCAAGGTCAACTAGAATTCACCAATTCACTAAATCATCAAATAATTCAAATAAGTCAAAATGACCAAATTATCCCTAGGCTAAAATGATAATTAAATTATCCTAATGACATGGTTAGGCTCTAGATCATGCAGTCTCTAGGATTTACTGGCAGCACATCAAAATCACGTCATGACTTAAACCAGTTTTTAAATAGTTTAAAAATTATTAAAAATCACCAAAAATCATAATATGAAACAAATATCAATAAATAATAATTATAATTACAAAATTTCAAAATTACCCTCATCTGGAAAACTGGGTGTTACAATCCTACCCCCCTTAGAAAAATTTTGTCCTCGAAATTAAGATGATCGTATCCCTACTAGGTCAAACCCCCAGCAAATCAAGTCAAAGATAACACGCAACACAATCCTACTGGTCATGATTTCACAGTCTCGAACAGGGTAGCTACACTATCTAGCAATCACAACAATATCCTGGCAGGTACTAATGGAATCACACAGGAAAGTAAGGAAGAAGAATGAGAAGGGCAAACCTGCTAACCCATCACCTGCAGCGTCGGTCTCCTCGAACGCCATCGCAAAAGCTCCACCCTTCTGGTACTGAGATACAGGTGGCCTAGCTCCCTCAAAAGGAGGTGCAAAAGGACAGTCTATCTTCTGGTGGGCTCCAGACCCACAGGAATAGCAAACCTTCAGCCTCTTTCTATACTGCTCCCTGGTGTGTCCCAACTTCCTGCAGTGGGAACAACTAATCGTCTTCGGGTCCTGACCCCGATACTGATGCTGTACCTGCTGAACCATCACCGGTGCCCGGGTCTGCTGAATCTGTACGTGAGGCCTCTTGGCCTGGCCTTCGCTGCTGCTAACACTCTGGAAGTCACGACCCCTCTTCAGCTTCAACCCCAGGTCGTCCTCCGCTGCCATCGCTCTAGAAAATATCTTCGCAAAGGTAGCGTTCCGGTCACTCTTAGTCAGCGACCGAACCTCTCTAATCAAACCCTGGCGAAACTTCCTCGCCTTCGTCTTCTCAGTCAAGTCATCTATGAACCGGGCCAATCGACAGAACTCCCCGGCGTACTCAGCTACTGTATGGTTTCCCTGAACCAGACCCTCAAACTATGCCTCTATGCCTTCCAAGGCCAGATCAGGAAAGAACTGCTCCTTGAACAATTCTTTGAACTGGGCCCACGTCTGGCCCCCACCCTGTGATCTGTCTGGTACCACGTACGGGCTAAGTCCTGCATCTGACTGCCTGCCGCCTCGATATGGAGTCGATCTGGTATCTCTGCCAGCCTGAATATCTCTTCGATATGCTCTATCCAGTCGTCTGCATAATGAATGCCCTCAGTGCCCAGGAACTCTCTGGGATGTATCTTCTGGAAGTCCTGTATATCCTTTTCCTTCCGACGAGGCTGCTGCTGCTCCCCCTAAGCAGTCACCATCTCCATAGTAGTACGAACCAGCTGGTAGGCCTCGTCAATCCCATGACGGAAATTAGTAGTCTGTCGCTGCAGCTGCTGCTGATGAGACGCCAGAATCCTCTCCACGAAAGAGAATAGATGAGCAGCATCTACCATCCCTGCAGGTGGAGGCTGTTGTGATGGAAGGATCTCAGGAAGCACCGGGCTCTGCCTCCCAGCTGGTGGAGGTGCTCCTCCGAAAGCTGCTGAAACACCCACCCCAGCTGGCATGACTGGGGCTACGATACCCGGAACTGGCTGCTGAAGACGAGAGTTGGCAGACCCCTCTACAGCGTCCCCCGGTCCTGGGCGATGGGATCTCGTCTCAACCATCCTGGGGACACAGATCAAATAAGAAATCAATACTGAGATAGAAGCGATAAATCAAGGAAGGACAGTTAATTTCAAGGAAGACAATCAGCAAGATGTATAGATGGTATGAATTGAACCAGCAATTTTCTAAACTGTGATTGAACGCCTCTCCGTTAAAGCCTATCCCTCAATCCTATCGCAGGCTCACGGCAGCACAACTAAGTCGCCGTACTACAACGATATTGCACCAATGTGACTCTCGACCTGCATGGGCCACCACTAAAAACGTGTCACGACCCGCGCCCACTGTGAGGGTACGAGCACATAACAACGCCCAGCCTACGCCGCAGTGTCGACGGTAGAATGCTGTTCTAGGTCACTATCTAACCAACAGATCACGTAGTTATATAATGTACTTGTCAAAATCTCAACTCTTGACGGAGGACAAGTATAGATATAATGTAGTCTCAATCACAGTCTAAGCACGATATGATAACACAGAAGATAAAAACTAAGCCTAAATACAATAATAAAACTAACTACTAAAATAACATAATCTCCAACAATCTCAAAACATCATATCTCTACTTATATACAACTCCAGTTCTCAAACATGAAAGCTAAAACAAGACAACTAGCTAATCTCCCGATCACTCCTGAATGTCTGGGCCATAGGTAGCTAAGCCATCTCCTGGTCCATAATACGTAGGGTATGTGTCCTCAGGGCAATCATCTGTAAAAATTTTAACAGGTCCAGTCAGGGCAGGAACGAGTACAACTCATCAAGAAAACTCAAGTAATGACAGAGAACTATAAAGCAGTTATAGGCAGTTTTATTGATGAACATGGTGGTTTATATACAGGTGATGGTATAGAGAAACAGATAAGATACGAGGAAAGTAAGTAACTAAACAAGAGCAGAATCATGGCAATGAAGACTGTAAAATAAATCTAGCTGAACTAGAGTAATAGGATGAGTCAAGACAGTAAGGTAAACAAGTGTAATCCTATGTAAATCCAGTACGGGACGAATCTAATACAAGATGAATCCAGTACAAGACGATTCTAGTCAGTGTTCAAGAATCCAGGTGAGACTAGCTATACTCTAACAGTGTGTTTTAAAATACTGAGATCGACATGTAAACGACTGTAGGTATCAGGCACATCTCTCACTGATCAGGCGAGAGATGGCTATGTTTCCAGTAGATTCCAGTTGGGAGATTCCAGATTTGGGGTATGTCTATATGCCTTACTCAATACTTTCCCGCCCCGCAATACAAGTGAATCCAGTACAAGACACGAGAATCGAGAGAGTCCAGCCAAACACGATACTGGTAATGATTCCAGAATGATTCCAGTATTAGAGGCCAGACAATATGGTAAGTGTGTCACGTACATGAATCCAGAAATATCCATACGTGTGGTAACAGAGAATCACATAAAGCTAACTAGAACTGAAATACAGTAACTAACAAATAATTGAGAGAACTATCAGAGGATGTACTCGCCTGATACTCTGAAAAGAGTAGTGTAACTAGAACTGAAATACAGTAACCCAAACATTGTCAAGTGTATGCCTGTGTGTGTGTGGTGTATGAAAACAGTGTGTAAAAGAGACTGTTCTCAGGTTATTATCAAACAACCCAATACCAAGTTCCAGTCAGGACAGTGCAATATCAGAACAAGGAGTGTGACAGTTGACATGAACATGTACAGCAGCTCTTGTGTACAGGAACTGTACACTGCTGCAATGTAAACATTCAAATTGAAAACAAAACTCAAAACCAAAATCCCTAATCCAATATCATTCTCAGTTCAGTAAACTAAACCCTTCACATAAATCTAAACATGGTAGTTGTATGGTGTTCTCAGTTACAGTTTTTTAGAAGTTAGAACCAATTGAATGTGTCAATGGGTGTGTGTGTAGAAAGTCCATGTGTGTCCCAGGGAATTCAGTGATTCAGTTAACCCATTCTCAGGAAATCGAATTCAAAACCAAAACTGAACTCAACCCAATACCATACCTGAAACCCAACTTGGAACTCATCAAAACTCATCCCAGGCATGTAATTATGTTACATATTAACAATTGAACATTAAATATATTAATTAACCATTTAATTAATTAAACATTGTAAGAAAACAAAACTGGACAGAACATGTATCAGAGAATTATAGGAATCCCTAAATTAGGTTTCGAATTTCCATTAAACATCAAATTATTTAC
The DNA here is from genome assembly GCA_029216955.1 of Iris pallida. NCBI lineage: Eukaryota > Viridiplantae > Streptophyta > Magnoliopsida > Asparagales > Iridaceae > Iris > Iris pallida. The sequence continues at coordinate 254,426 of JANAVB010039538.1, read as the reverse complement.
TGACATAGGTTCGTGTATTTGTCAGTGTGTCCCTTGAGTCATCTTGTGTCCACACGACGAGACACAACGTGTCCAGATATCTCGAGTACACACAGACACACACGAGCACACCAAGTGTCGTACAAGAGTGTCACAGAGTCGTGTGCATGACACCCGACACGTGATACGTCGTGCTTATGTCCAGACACTCGCCAGGGAAAGGGGTACGTGTCAAATAGCCTGCACCGTGTCAACGTGTCCTCGTGTCGTGTCAAAACATGCGTATCAGTGTGTGTTTTCACGCGTGTGCAGCATAGGCAAGGATCAGTGCGATCGAGTTTTCTCTCGATCCACTCGATCAATTTGCCTCAAATTTTGTGTGGGTGATGGCAGACAATGCCCACACGTGTCCACAAAAAATTAGCTCATGAGAGTCCGTGTCGTGTCCTGTGTTGATCCTGAGCAGCAGGGGACTACACGGGCACAGTGCTGTGTCCCGTACGTGCGTGCGTGTCCAAATTTGGACAGAAGGGTGTCAGAAATTGGGACAACAAATCACGAAATTAAACCTCATATGTAAGGCTACAAATTTGATCAATTAGTTTTGAAAATAAACAATATTGAATTCACTCAAGCACTTCATCAAACACTTTAAATAACACCAAGACACGTGTCCGATACGGACACCAAACGGACACGAAAACCACCCAAATTTCTGGGACAGCTAGGGGTCTCCTAGATCTAGCCCTAAATGCAAGGAAAATAGAGATTTAAATCAATTTGGGGTGTTTTACCTATAGGTGCAAAAAGTATGGAAAAGCTCCAAATGGAGGATTCTTTCCTGGTAGCCAAATGCTCCCAAATTGTCCCAAAGCTGGGATTAAACCCCACAATCAGAAAATATGATAGTATTAGGTTCTAATGCAAGAAACTAGGATTAAAAAGGAATTAAAATGAATTTATGAAATTTTCGGGAAGGGAAAAATACCTTTCTTTTCCTATGTGTTGAAATGAAATAAAAGAGGCAAGCCCTAATGAATAAGTGTTTATTGTCATGACCCGCACCCTAGCGTTAGGGCACGAGATGTGGGTACGTCCAGCCTACGCCGCAGTGTCGGCGGTAGAACGCTGTTCTAGGTCATAGTCACATCTAAAACAATATGCTATACATGAATAACACATGAGTGCACATGGATAAATATGAATACATTGAGTACATGATGAACTTGATAAAGTACATGAAACATGACATACTCGATGTATCCGAGGGGATAACATCGTATGAAAAGATCCAGAGGGTACTGATCCGTGTGAACGTCGTGTCAGCATCAAGTATACTAGTCTATAACAAGAGTACATATCCAAAGAAGCATGAAAAGATCAGAGAATGTACTCGCCTGGTAATCCAAGCCGCTGATAAATGTAGATGTCCAACTGGAGTCTCAGTGTCCTATTTAGAGCAATCACAAGTCACAAAAGAGTCTAACATGAAATAAGAGTAATCTACAGAGCATTCTAGATAGTTCTAGGTCCTTCTAGGTCAAGGTCCAATCAACAAGTCCACTAGGTCAACTAAAGTCAAATTAGAGTCAAACTAAGTCAATGGTTGACCTATAGTTGACTTTTGGTTAATATAGTCAACTTGGTCAAAGGGGATCAACTCTAGTCTCTAAGTATTAAACTATGAGGTTGTACTAATTTCGAATTACGGAAAAATAGGAATTGACTAACTAATGGTGACACCTAGAGAAAGTATCTACAAACATTATCGGATGATAAAACAAATATCACCAACGTGTCCAGAAGGGTCAAATCAGCTAGGATTGCCTGTCCTTAAGTCCAATTCTGGACATGGGGGCAAAACGATAATTTTGGACGAAAACGATGTCCGCCGTTGGACCCGCTTTGCACCGAAAAGCGTGCCAGAGTCAACGGTCTCTAAAGTCGTCAAACTACATGTCTACGGATCCGATTTTCCGATACGAACCCAACCGTATGTCCAAAGTTGGATTCCGGCGGGTCGTGCACAAAATCGCCCGTTGAGTGGGATCGTGGGGCCCGCAAAACGACGTTCGATTCGACTGCCTCAGATTTGGACCAAACATGGCATGCAGGACCAGAAAAATGATACGGTTCTGTTGGCAGAAGTTTCGTCTCGATCTGACGAGCGTGCATAAAGTAATTGGAGAATTTGCAAAGTGCACGATACGGGAAATTTTGACGGATACGCATCAAATTCATCGCGCACACGCGACCAAATCGAATTCCGTCAAAGCCTATACGACAACGAAGCTGTTACGCAGCTTTCGATGCATTCGGTTCACGACCAGGTCATCCGGATTGGCGTGATGCACGTCGTGTGGAACAATATCAATATTTTTAAAACAGGTTTTTGGGAAACTTTGGGATTCGATTTCTCGACGCATAGTCGATGATTTCCGAAACCACAAAAAGGGTGATGAAGACCTATATGTTGTCTAAAAGTCTCTTCAAAAAGATTTCCAAATAAGTCACTGGATCGATCAGAATCGATCGTCGAACATGGGTGTGTGGACTATTTCGTGTCCTATTTTTTGAACAGATTTTCGACCGACTTCGGGTCGATCTCATGGACTGGTCGGGCAACCTATACTGAATCCAATTACCGGGGTTTCGAGGCGATTATATTGGCTTCCCAAATCAATTTATGGTTCGCAAAACGATGGAGTATCGGGGTCGAGATTTTACCATGAAGTTGGTGGTTGCGCCTGCCCTTCCCGCTGTCGTGTGCGGCTTGCTGTTGCCTGAGCGCACGGTCGTTGCCGCCTCCGGCCAGTGGCCGGCCACCCTGACGACGGCGCGGGGCCCGCACTCGTGCGGGAGGGGGGGGGCGAGATCGGGTTAGGGTTTGGATGATTCTCTCTCTCTCTCGCGTTCTATTTCTCTCTATAAATATAGCTTAAGCTCGGGTTGGGAATTGCTCTGGTTTTGCTAGCGGGAAAAGTCCGGGCTGGCTTCTTGGTAGCTGATGGGGATTAGCTCAGACCCCCCTGGGCTGGGGTGCCATGTAGGGCTGGGCCCTGGCTCATGGGTTGCGGTTTGTGGTCTGGCTTTGGGCTTTTACTGCTACTGCTATTATTCCTTATACATACACACATATATATATATACACTTATATAATATGTATATATAAATACACATTTATATATTTACAGATATACACATCCATATAATATATATATATATATATATATATATATATATATATATATATATATATATATATATATATATATATATATATATATATATACATTTAAATAATATATACACATATACACGTATAATATATATGTATTCTCTACATGTATATTCTCTCTATATATATATTCTCTATATATATATTCTCTATATATATATATTCTCTCTATATATTCTCCATATATATATTCTCTCTCTATATATATTCCGTATATATATATATATATATATATATATATATATATATATATATATATATATATATATATATATATATATATATATATATATCTATATACACGTATACACATATCTTCTATACATACACATATATAATATATTTATCTATATATACAAACACTTATACACGTATTTAATATTTATATATACATACATATACCAATAAACCCACTAAATAAACTCCATAATACCAACAATCCACAGATAATTTAAAGAGTCTTGATGGACATATCTGGCCCTAGGAAATTGTACCAATATTCTAAAACTCTATTTAAATAATAACAATAATAATAATAATAATAATAATAATATCCATTTTGTATAAATAACCAAACATTTAGGAAATATCATTAAGTTTACCCAAAAAGCTAAAAAATATTTGTACATACCTACAAGTATGTCTACATAGGCTTGGGCTTGGTTTAGGTCCAATTTGCACTAGTTTGGTACAACCGGGTTCCCTAAAACTAAATATTATAATTAATAAATAAATAATCTTCGATAAGGGTTACGTCGTAACTTGGTCTGGTTTTCCTAGTTAGGACATCACTATGGCTCGGCCTTCTCTACCAGGGCTAATACACTAGTCAAAGCATGCCATTGCACTACCCGTGCCATAATTCCTAGTCACCTTGTACTCCAAATCTCAACTATGGCTAAAATTATCTACCGTAATAATTAATTAAAATAATTATTCATAAAAATCTAAAAATCACCATTTTAATTAAAATAAATAAAAATTTTCAAAATTTCGGGAAGGGAGGCTACAAATCTACCCACCTTAAAAATAATTTCGTCCTCGAAATTTAGGTCGGTCGTACTCCTTCTAGGTCAACACCCAACAATCAAAGTCTCTAAGAATTTTTTTTCCATACAATTAGGAAGAATAACATATGCAGGATCATGGTCAAATCATAGGAGTTGAATGTCTCACCTAGGTGTATAAGTCATACTAGATCTAGCCAGTCATCGGTACAAAACATATAAACAGTCTAGGGAGTCCAATTGGAAAGATAAGGGAACGCCAATCATCAAGGCCGTAGGGCAGTCTACCAACCTTTATGAAATTAGCAACTATAACTAGTAATTAACTCTGAAGGGGTACTAATTCCAAATATAATCAAGAAAATCAAAGTTTAAATCATGACTTGTCAATAGCACACAAAAAATCCAAGCACGTACTATATATATATATATATAAAAAAATTTTAGTCCCAATACGATCTAAGTTGATCAATCAGGATGAATCAATGTTTGGGCAAGATAGAGAACGAGGTCATTGAAGTCTGAGCATGAGTATCCAAGATTTGAAATCCATGTCACAATTGGTTTAATTCAATTGAATAAGATCCCAATATATCGGATGATAAGAAAGATGACCAAGTCAACTGGTCGGTCAAAGGAATTAGAATTTAAAGGATGATGCAAGGATATATAATTGAATCAATTTCCTCCTTTGGATAGGAAAACTGTATGTGATACCTCGGGTCTGTCTAATAAGTATAGTGTCTTGTCTTTCTGAGATATATGAAAGGCAGACAATAAAGAGTTCAAAGGCGATGTTATTGAGTACAATACGTGGCTCATAGACGACAAAATAGTTCAAAGGGGAATTGTCAAGGCTGTCGCGGATGAGACTCTAGGGCAAGTTTAACTATGTCTCCATCCACGTAGAATAATATATGAAAAGCGAACCAAAGTGCAATAGGTTGATCAGACCATCTTGCACCAGTTCTGATTAGACAATATGTTAGTGGGTGCCGGCCCCCAATAATATATGTCATGATCAAGCTTGAAAAGAAGATAAGCTTGCAAAACTGGTTCTAAATTAGCAACATAAGGTAGTCAAAATATAAGTAAGGATAATGATGAAAGAAATTAAATAGTCTAAGTGAACTTATCAATGTGGTCAACAATGACTAGGATTTGCTGGGTAGTGAGGCATTCTACCCACCTTAAATAGTTAAACTAATAGGGAGATGGAACAACAGGTCAAGGCATCAAGATAAAGTACAAAGTTGAGCATTTAAAGAATTAAGCAGAACACCAACACATGTCGAGTCAAAAGAAATGAGTCAAGTTGGATTTCTAATTGAAATCGAAAATAGTTGGTATTATGGTATAGATCATAGTTAGTCATTTCGACTCGAAAGTCATATCAAAAGGATAGTATACAAGGAGATGAGTTTAATGGGACACGATATGCCCACATGAAGATGGACTCGTCTGGACATTGTACACAATTTGTTGGAGGGTAACAGCTAGTATTACACTCCGAATATCAAAGTCATGGTAAGAAATGTCAAAGATCCAAAATAAAAAATGGAAGGTCAAGAGGTGATAATTAATGCACAAAGTAAAGGAGATCAAGTTGAACCATGAAATAAAATCAGTTACAGAATAAAATAATTTTAGGGATACAGTTCTAGAGAGAGGATACTGTTAAGGAATGATCAAATCATTATTCAAATATTACGAACGGTTAGAGAGTCACAATAAAGATCTAGATTTGAGAAAAGTCAAGTATCATTTGCCTCTGAACCCTGAAGTTCACCTGATCATAATTGCCAATCGTATCTTTACCTTACTAGTCTCCCTATGATAATTCAATCCTCATATGTTTACCATCCAAATTTTATAACCTTCCGTTATCTAAATCTTTACCATGATCATCATAGGCAGGATTCTAAATTTTCAAAACATTTCTCATGAAGCATGCCCCTTCTTATTAAGAATCAATAATATTCATTTTAAATCAATTTCCATATTTCTTCACATTGTCCCAATTTAGATCCGAAACCTCTAACTCAATTTTATGAGATCTTTAAACCGTTTAAATTGTTTTCTCGTATCATTCAATTCCTAAAACCTTTAGGCCTTACAAACTTATTTTCCATCGAAAAATCAACATTCATATTTTCTTCGACATACACCCATGAACATTATTCTCCTAAATTTCTTTTCTTTTTTTTTTAAATTTCACAACAATGTCCAAATTTCCTTAGCCTTGTGTCCTCTCTATCCCTAGTCATTTCCTTGTATATCTTGTTCAATTTCATATCTTCATTGAATACCATTTAATTCTCTTTTCCATTACTAACCTTCTTTAAAGCCTTAGGGTAAAATTGCCCGAGAATCAATAACCAATAATTTTGAAGTTCTCAAACTAAGTTGACCTTGAATATCCTCATCAGTTTTGAAATACACTTACGAATTATTCATACCAAGTTTTCTCTAAGTGTGGTTTGTTTCCAGACTGTTAGTATACATCTCTTTGATTTCATCCTAGACCTTTACCACATATCATTCTCAAGTTTCCATGTTAACATCCAATCTTTTGGATTCCTACAAAATCATCACACGATAACCAGTTCAATCATTTCCGAGCTACATGATTTACGACACTTCCTCAACCTTTTCCATAAAAAATACGAAGACTCAAGGGTTACAAAGTATGCAGGTACGACAGAGTTTAAGAAAATGGAAATACAAGAAATAATGGTAAGGAAGGAATAATAAAGATCCGCTCAAAAGAGATGAACCAATTAAGATCAAATTCAAGAGGAAAAGAAATTCAAATCGAAATTCGTAATGAGATTCTCAAGGGTCGTCACTGGAATCTCTCAAAGGATCTAAAGTGTGATTGAGTATCTCTAATTCTAACACCTTATTTCTTATACTCTATAGCAGGCTCGTAGCAGTACAACTAAGTCGTCGCGCTACTACGAAATCGCACAAATGCGAATCTCGACCTGCATGGGCCACCACTAAAAACGTGTCACGACCCGCATCCTAGCGTTAGGGTACGAGACGTGGGTACGTCCAGCCTACGCCGCAGTGTCGGCGGTAGAACGCTGTTCTAGGTCATAGTCACATCTAAAACAATATGCTATACTCTCCAAACGGAGGACAAACACATAAGGATACTATCTCAATCACAACTCTAAAGATAGATAACAGCACGATGAAATAGATAAGATAATCCACAAGAGAGAGAACCAGGAGTGATAGTAAAACAATTCTATTAAACAAACACAAGATTTCAAATACAACTCTTAAGACAGACAATAAAGAAAATGAACAAACTCTAGGTAAATACTCCAAGCTCTACCAGTGTCCTCTAGGCTAACTGTGAACTCCAAGTACCTATAAAATTTTATCAACGGGTCCAATCAAGACAAGAACGAGCACATATCTCTCACAACAGTTCATATCAGGAATGGACATATAAAGCAAGCTATAGAAAACTATACATGAAACACTGTAAAGAGAAATCAACAGAAGAGAAGATATAACTGAGATATAAATATGATAAATAAAGAATATAACCTTCTACGTGAAACAGAGCATGAATTGGTTATGTAAACAGCTTGGGTTGCACATGGATACAGCTATGGAATGCACATGGATAACTACTGGGGATAATGATCACATAACCAACTACACTCTCCCTGCCCCCAACCAATACACAAGGATCGAAGAATATTATGTTATTGCACATGGATAACAACTACTGTATACATGGAGCTCATATGGTCATGAGTGTACATGAATAACACCTGAGTGCACATGGATAAATGTGAATACATGGAGTACATGATGAACATGATAAAGTACATGAACATGACATACTCGATGTATCCGAGGGGATAACATCGTATGAAAAGATCCAGAGGGTACTGATCCGTGTGAACGTCGTGTCAGCATCAAGTATACTAGTCTATAACAAGAGTACATATCCAAAGAAGCATGAAAAGATCAGAGAATGTACTCGCCTGGTAATCCAAGCTGCTGATAAATGTAGATGTCCAACTAGAGTCACAGTATCCTATTTAGAGCAATCACAAGTCACAAAAGAGTCTAACATGAAATAAGAGTAATCTACAGAGCATTCTAGATAGTTCTAGGTCCTTCTAGGTCAAGGTCCAATCAACAAGTCCACTAGGTCAACTAAAGTCAAATTAGAGTCAAACTAAGTCAATGGTTGATCTATAGTTGACTTTTGGTTAATATAGTCAACTTGGTCAAAGGGGATCAACTCTAGTCTCTAAGTATTAAACTATGAGGTTGTACTAATTCCGAATTACAGAAAAATAGGAATTGACTAACTAATGGCGACACCTAGAGAAAATATCTATAAATATTATCGGATGATAAAACAAATATCACCAACATGTCCAGAAGGGTCAAATCAGCTAGAATTGCCTGTCCTTAAGTCCAATTCTGGACACAGAGGCAAAACGATAATTTTGGACGAAAACGATGTCCGCCGTTGGATCCGCTTTGCACCGAAAAGCGTGCCAGAGTCAACGGTCTCTAAAGTCGTCAAACTACATATCTACGGATCCGGTTTTCCGATACGAACCCAACCGTATGTCCAAAGTTGGATTCCGGCGGGTCGTGCACAAAATCGCCCGTTGAGTGGGACCGTGGGGCCCGCAAAACGACGTTTAATTCGACTGTCTCAGATTTGGACCAAACTTGGCATGCAGGACCAGAAAAATGATACGGTTCTGTTGGCGAAAGTTTCTTCTCGATCTGACGAGCGTGCACGAAGTAATTAGAGAATTTGCAAAGTGCACGATACGAGAAATTTCGACGGATACGTATCAAATTCGTCGCGCACACGTGACCAATTCGAATTCCGTCAAAGCCCATACGACCACGAAGCTGTTACGCAGCTTTCGATGCGTTCGGTTCACGAACACGTCGTCCGGATTGGCGTGACGCACGTCGTGTGGAACAATTTCAATATTTTTAAAACATGTTTTTGGGAAACTTTGGGATTCGATTTCTCGACGCATAGTCGATGATTTCTGAAACCACAAAAAGGGTGATGAAGACCTATATGTTGTCTAAAAGTCTCTTCAAATTGATTTCCTAATAAGTCACTGGATCGATCAGAATCGATCGTCGAACATAGGTGTGTGGACTGTTTCGTGTCCTATTTTTTGAACAGATTTTTGACCGACTTCGGGTCGATCTCATGGACTGGTCGGGCAACCTATATAGAATCCAATTACCGGGGTTTCGAGGCGATTATATTGGCTTCCCAAATCAATTTATGGTTCGTAAAACGATGGAGTATCGGGGTCGAGATTTTACCATGAAGTTGGTGGTTGCGACTGCCCTTTCCGCTGTCGTGTGCGGCTTGCTGTTGCCTGAGCGCACGGTCATTGCCGCCTCCGGCCAGTGGCCGGCCACCCTGACGATGGCGCGGGGCCCGCACGCGTACGCGGGGGGGGGGGGGGGGCATGAGATCGGGTTAGGGTTTGGATGATTCTCTCTCTCTCGCGTTCTATTTGTCTCTATAAATATAGCTGAAGCTCGGGTTGGGAATTGCTCGGGTTTTGCTAGCGGGAAAAGTCTGGGCTGGCTTCTTGGTAGCTGATGGGGATTAGCTCAGACCACCCTGGGCTGGGGTGCCATGTAGGGCTGGGCCCTGGCTCATGGGCTGCGGTTTGTGGTCTGGCTTTGGGCTTTTACTGCTACTGCTATTATTCCTTATACATACACATATATATATATACACTTATATAATATGTATATATAAATACACATTTATATATTTAAAGATATACACATCCATATAATATATATATATACACACATACACTCGTATAATATATATATATATTTTTTTTGTATAATATCTATATATATATATATATATATATATATATATATATATATATATATATAATATACATTTAAATAATATATACACATATACACGTATAATATATATATATTCTCTACATGTATATTCTCTCTCTATATATATTCTCTATATATATATTCTCTATATATTCTCTCTCTCTCTCTCTCTCTCTCTCTCTATATATATATATATATATATATATATATATATATATATATATATATATATATATATATATACACGTATACACATATCTTCTATACATACACATATATAATATATTTATCTATATATACAAACACTTATACACGTATTTAATATTTATATATACATACATATACCAATAAACCCACTAAATAAACTCCATAATACCAATAATTCACTGATAATTTAAAGAGTCTTGATGGACATATCTGGCCCTAGGAAATTGTACCAATATTCTAAAACTCTATTTAAATAATAACAATAATAATAATATCCATTTTGTATAAATAACCAAACATTTAGGAAATATTATTAAGTCTACCCAAAAAGCTAAAAAATATTTGTACATACCTAAAAGTATGTCTACATAGGCTTGGGCTTGGTTTGGGTCCAATTTGCACTAGTTTGGTACAACCGGGTTCCCTAAAACTAAATATTATAATTAATAAATAAATAATTTTCGATAAGGGTTACGTCGTAACTTGGCCTGGTTTTCCTAGTTAGGACTTCACTATGGCTCGGCCTTCTCTACCAGGGCTAATACACTAGTCAAAGCATGCCATTGCACTACCCGTGCCATAATTCCTAGTCACCTTGTACTCCAAATCTCAACCATGGCTAAAAATTATCTACCGTAATAATTAATTAAAATAATTATTCATAAAAATCTAAAAATCACCATTTTAATTAAAATAAATAAAAATTTTTAAAATTTCGGGAAGGGAGGCTACAAATCTACCCACCTTAAAAATAATTTGGTCCTCGAAATTTAGGTCGGTCGTACTCCTTCTAGGTCAACACCCAACAATCAAAGTCTCTAAGAAATTTTTTTTTCATACAATTATGAAGAATAACATATGCAGGATCATGGTCAAATCATAGGAGTTGAATGTCTCACCTAGGTGTATAAATCATACTAGATCTAGCCAGTCATCGGTATAAAACATACAAACAGTCAAGGGAGTCCAACTAGAAAGATAAGGGAACACCAATCATCAAGGCCGTAGGGCAGTCTACCAACCTTTATGAAATTGGCAACTATAACTAGTAATTAACTCTGAAGGGGTACTAATTCCAAATATAATCAAGAAAATCAAAGTTTAAATCATGACTTGTCAATAGCACACAAAAAATCCAAGCACGCACTATATATATATAAGAAAATTTTAGTCCCAATACGATCTAAGTTGATTAATCAGGATGAATCGATGTTTGGGCAAGATAGAGAACAAGGTCATTGAAGTCTGAACACGAGTATCCAAGATTTGAAATCCATGTCACAATTGGTTTAATTCAATTGAATAAGATCCCAATATATTGGATGATAAGAAAGATGACCAAGTCAACTGGTCGGTCAAAGGAATTAGAATTTAAAGGATGATGTAAGGATATAGAATTGAATCAATTTCCTCCTTTGGATAGGGAAACTGTATGTGATACCTCGGGTCTGTCTAATAAGTATAGTGTCTTGTCTTTCTGAAATATATGAAAGGCAGACAATAAAGAGTTCAAAGGCGATGTTATTGAGTACAATACGTGGCTCATAGACGACAAAATAGTTCAAAGGAGAATTGTCAAGGCTGTCGCAGATGAGACTCTAGGGCAAGTTTAACTATGTCTCCATCCACGTAGAATAATATATGAAAAGCGAACCAAAGTGCAATAGGTTGATCAGACCATCTTGTACCGGTTCTGATTAGACAATATGCTAGTGGGTGCCGGCCCCCAATAATATATGTCATGATCAAGCTCGAAAAGAAGATAAGCTTGCAAAACTGGTTCTAAATTAGCAACATAAGGTAGTCAAAATATAAGGATAATGATGAAAGAAATTAAATAGTCTAAGTGAACTTATCAATGTGGTCCACAATGACTAGAATTTGCTGGGTAGTGAGGCATTCTACCCACCTTAAAGAGTTAAACTAATAGGGTGATGGAACAACAGGTCAAGGCATCAAGATAAAGTACAAAGTTGAGCATTTAAAGAATTAAGCAGAACACCAACACATGTCGGGTCAAAAGAAATGAGTCAAGTTGGATTTCTAATTGAAATCGAAAATAGTTGGTATTATGGTATAGATCATAGTTAGTCATTTCGACTCGAAAGTCATATCAAAAGGATAGTATACAAGGAGATGCGTTTAATGGGACACGATATGCCCACATGAAGATGGACTCGTCTGGGCCTTGTACACAATTTGTTGGAGGGTAACAGCTAGAATTACACTCCGAATATCAAAGTCATGGTAAGAAATGTCAAGGATCCAAAATAGAAAATGGAAGTTCAAGAGGTGATAATTAATGCACAAAGTAAAGGAGATCAAGTTGAAGCATGAAATAAAATCAGTTACAGAATAAAATAATTTTAGGGATACAGTTCTAGAGAGAGGATACTGTTAAGGAACGATCAAATCATTATTCAAATATTACGAACGGCTAGAGAGTCACAATAAAGATCTAGATTTGAGAAAAGTCAAGTATCATTTGCCTCTGAACCCTGAAGTTCACCTGATCATAATTGCCAATCGTATCTTTACCTTACTAGTCTCCCTATGATAATTCAATCCTCATATGTTTACCATCCAAATTTTACAACCTTCCGTTAGTCTAAATCTTTACCATGATCATCATATGCAGGATTCTAAATTTTCAAAACATTTCTCATGAAGCATGCCCCTTCTTATTAAGAATCAATACTATTCATTTTAAATCAATTTCCATATTTCTTCACATTGTCCCAATTTAGATCCGAAACCTCTAACTCAATTTTATGAGATCTTTAAACTATTTAAATTGTTTTTTTGTATCATTCTATTCCCAAAACCTCTAGGCCTTACAAACTTATATTTTCCATCGAAAAATCAACATTCATATTTTCTTCGACATACACCCATGAACATTATTCTCCTAAATTTCTTTTCTTTTTTTTAAAATTTCACAACAATGTCCAAATTTCCATAGCCTTGTGTCCTCTCTATCCCTAGTCATTTCCTTATATATCTTGTTCAATTTCATATCTTCATTGAATACCATTTAATTCTCTTTTCCATTACTAACCTTCTTTAAAGCCTTAGGGTAAAATTGCCCGAGAATCAATAACCAATAATTTTGAAGTTCTCAAACTAAGTTGACCTTGAATATCCTCATCAGTTTTGAAATACACTTACAAATTATTCATACCAAGTTTTCTCTAAGTGTGGTTTGTTTCCAGACTGTTAGTATACATCTCTTTGATTTCATCCTAGACCTTTACCACATATCATTCTCAAGTTTCCATGTTAACATCCAATCTTTTGGATTCCTACAAAATCATCACACGATAACCAGTTCAATCATTTCCGAGCTACATGATTTACGACACTTCCTCAACCTTTTCCATGAAAAATACTGTCACGCCCCGACCCGGGAAATCGCTCGTCCTCGCTAGATGTTACCCGAATCATCGTCCTCGCTGGGGCGTGATGCCAGACGAGCCTGGAGTTGCGCTCGTGCAAGGCAAGATGACAGATTCACATAGTGTTCGTCTCAAATTGATAACATAAGCAGCGGAAGAAGACAAAGAATAACATAAGAATCTCTTTTATTCATATTGAACTGAAGGTTACAAAGGCTCTGAATAGCCCAACATAAAATGCCAATTGGCTACAACGCTCATGACCTCTCTTAGCTCACAAAGGATTTCATTGTTCCATACATTATGCCTCTGTATAGCCACCAAGTAGTCTTCGGCCGAACATCTCCATGTCGCAAGTCCGAACGCCTATGCGGAAGCTCCTCTTGAACGCCAAGGACTCCATGCCTCGGCACGTCCAAGCCAAGCTCCGCCCTGAGCCGATCATACCTGAGCCTGCACATAAACTAGTGGGGGATTAGTGCTTTCGTCCTCGCTTCGCACTGATCAAGACACGCTCGCACCCAAACCAAACACAAAATCATTTAGTGAAACATACAACTTATTTGGTGATCTTTCTATTTAGCCTTAGGATCAGTTTCATGCAGCAGAACTCATGCATACAAACTTATCATCATGTGTCCGATACCGTGTTCCTGTAGCAGATACAGTTAGACATAATCTGAACATAAACATAGTGCTCATGCACATTTCCGTCCCATTTTCCTTAGCCTGCAGTGGTTAGAACTTAATATAAGCAAACATACGATTCGTATCAACCGACCAATCATAACGTAAACATATGCATAATGGGTGGCAGGCCCTGTGCCTGCACCCAACTCTCATCTCAGCCCATCGGCCCTAACTATATGAAGGTCACGGTGTTTCGCACCGTAATGGACTTGGCATCTCTTATGTGTAAGCCTACAATCACTTCGATACGGGTTGCTAGCCCAGTACCGAAGGATCCCAAACTTACGGATATCATAGCTTATCACAGCACTGGACGGTCGCAATCCGTCCGAATGTTGTGCACCATAAATACCACACATAATTCCCTCCTAGGCCGAACGGTCCCGGCGCCCCGGCGTAACCGTTCGAGGGAAGCCGTACCCGTGCACGGGCCATCCGAGTCCATTGACCATGCAATACGCGCCATAGCATACAAGTCATACATTCCAATCCATCTCGCGTTCCATAACATAATCCACCATTCATATGGGGAGCTCCGTCGGCGTTATGCCCCAACACATCCATACTGATGCACGACGCCCAACAGCTTAGTCGTCTCGTACTCATAATTACGCGTCCCGTTCATAATGTTATTCGTATAGCCTACTTCCGTATTTACTTAGTCTTTTCGTAGCTTAAGTGCACAAAGGCACGCTCAGCACCATAATCAATGTTCTACGCCTAGAGTTCAATATTCTCGGAGCCGTGTACATGATGCACATCTCATTATCATCTTTTAATGTTCTACCATCATTGCCCTACCGCGACTCGTGCACTCGATGCACGTCGCTTCAATTGTTCGATTGTTCAATGTTCTATCTTAGTGTTCGACACATACTTAGACCTTTCGTCGCCGAGCCACGCTCGCTAACTCGATAACATCTTACACATACCATAACATATTTTATTAGACGTGAAGGAATAGGGAGAGAGAGTCAAGAACCCGCCCACCTTAAGCCGATACGCCTTACCGTCTTTGCCGATTGAAGCGTCTCGCTTCCATAACTCGATCGCATAGCTAACTCCCGGACTTAGCCATTCCTTTGAACTACTCGGTTGATTTGGCCTATCGCGCCCATGCCACAATCCGTTGTAGGGCCACGATTTGGTTTTGCGGACACTTCATTGCATAAGGCAAAATGCCGACCTCTTATCGTCCAGCATAAAAGTATAGCCTGCACACCAGATCAACTAAAATCAGCACTTGCTCAAACAAGACTTATCCTTTGCATCGATTCGATTCATAGATTCCAATCGACTCAAAGCTTACCTTTGGCCAACATAACACTTGCATCGATTCGCATCGATACCTCATCGGGTCAACGCAACTCTTCGAGTCAACGACTCATCATAATGCACCGATGCGGAGCGGGGCATTACATAATATACCACTCAAAATCAGGTTCGTCCTCGAACCGAAACCAACACTTAATCCAAGTGCCTCGCATAGATCGCTTCACGATCTCATGCTACCACCATTGGAATCATACAACTCAGTCTGGATCATACACATATTTTAGGCGTCCCACCAATATATGCATTTCAGCCAAGCTTAGTTGTAGGATATCGGGACACTAACAAGCTCAACTTAATCCTCAAGCACCAATCAGTCTGTCCTCGACTTAGTCAAATCTTAGTGCCTTATTCCCAAAATACTTCTCGTATGCGTCATCCCATAACATGCGATCATCTTCCAACATCTTACATATAACTTAATTCAACCATAACTTCGATCTCGTAAGTTTCTCGCCGGCCACCTAACACACGTACTACATCAATTCATTGCGCATTCGATCGCAACAAGCTTCCGCAGCGCCTATTCGTCCAACCGTTTCCTATCTCTCGCATAACTTAAGTCTGTCATCCAATCCTTCATAACATTTAGCCATAACGACATGGACTAAGTCCACATGTCACAAATTCCTTTGTCTACAATCTGTACTAAGTCTCGCACACAACTATCCAACACGACCCACGTTCTCGAACTGCCTACGCATCGAGTCTGGGGCTACCCCCGGTAGGCAACTTGTCCAGACATCATGCTCGTACTCTCCCGACACAGAGGTCAACTTGAGTCTTCGATGCTCAAAGGCAACAATCTTTCCGACCCAAGGTCTCTTACGATACGCTCGTCTCTGATCCTCGACCGCATACTAATTCCTTTACTCAAACTTTGATTCAATCCCGACTAGTTCATTTCATAACATAGATCGCGCACCCAAACATACATAGCCTAACCGTTACTCAACCGATCTACGACACACTCTTAGGGTCGTTCTACTATCCGTCGCTCTCGCGCATTGCAGAATCCTTGCAATCGCCTTACCGCATCACTATGCTAAGCACGTTCCTCAACATATACTCGATCATTCCATATCCTCAATAAAATTCCTTATGGGACTTCTTTAGGGTCATCCTATGGGACTTCAACATTCACTTATTTTGGCGGTCAAGTCTTCTAGGGTCATCTGTCCCGAAACTACGCTCGATAATTGAAGATCATCAACGAGGGACAGTTACAACGAACCATGTTATACCTATCGCGGAGCCAAATCAATTTTTGACACTTCCTATGGGACTTTATCCAATCCGACATACTTTACCAATCCGTAATTTATCCATCCCCCGTGCAACTGATGCGCCGCTGCTACTCGAATCACTCGTGTACTACCGTCAACAATATCGCACAATCCTCAATCTTACCTTCGCATCAAACCACAAGTCCATATCAAATTTGCCACGCCTTGCAAGTTCGATCATCCCCGCTGGATGAATCACCATACCAGTGCTCACGCGAAATGACCGTTCTAATTTGACGTGACGCATGTGCGAGGCTAGTGTTGCGCTCGCTCAAGACAAGAATGTCAACATATTGGTGATCTGCGAAGCAATCCATACACTTCCGTTTTCTTCCAAATAATATCCATCCACTCTCAATTTCTCCGAAGCATTCCTATCGTTACCGTCCAAACTACCATCCACTTAACTTGCATCTTATTCGTCCAACAACAATGCTCAGCATAATTTTCGTTCATTCGATCAGAGTATCCCCGAGTTATTGCATATCGTCTTTGATACGCCTCAATACCATCGTCGATATGCATAACTTGAACATCTTCTTTTCTCATAAGCTCAAACTCGTTGCAATCGTTGCCATTATCCGAACTCGAATACGAATCAAGTCTTGCACACATCCATTCTCATGTCCCTAACTCGCACTTCCAAATCGTGCTACCGACTCCTCGCGCTAACTCATATTCGTTCGTACGATTTCTCTGTACCTACTCAATTCGTTCCAAAGAAGTCTCCGTACTAACTCAACATAAGTTCGACCGGGTCGACTATTTCCTCAACGTAAGATTCCTTCGCATATGCTCCGTCTATCGTTCGACTTACACTTAATGAATCCTCGACCGACGTATCCTCCGTAGGTATGACTTCGCACATAATCGTTCAACTTAATTCATCGGAGCATACTTGCATCGACTTCTATCAAGTCACTCCCATTCAAGTCTCGGTGCTACTCCGTCCGTTGAGGACAACATATCGTAACAACATAATCGCCTCTACGTAACCTATCGCAAGTCACCAAACAGCTTAACATAGCTATCGCTAAGTGGTATCCCATATACCACTCAGGATCGAGCCTATCGTTATCGACACAATACTTCGCTATACTTGCTCGCATAATTGGTATTGCATATACCACTCGGAATCGAGTCATTACTTGACATCACACTTTGCATAGGTCCGACTTCTATCTCAACTTAACCGTCCCGTGTGGCGATCCTTCCGATCCCAGCTCTAAGGTTAGCTCAAGCTTAACACACATTCAATCTAACCGTGTCATGGTGATCATATGATCACACCCACAACATTCGCTTATTTCAAAGCTCAACGCGACATACGGCCAACATAAGCGTTCGCCTACTCGAACTCGACTTAGCGACCAACTCGATTCGTTACTATCGCATCTACGATCTTTCAATTTCGCTCGTTGCAACTCGTGCAACAACTCATTCTCGATACTTACGGTCTTTACTCAGTCTTGCGCAACATATCGCTATCCATCCGCGTAGCCATACAACACGCATCATACCATATCGACTCGTCGTACCGATGCAACGAACGATTCACGACTTGCTGCACTCCGTGCAACCCACAACACATAACCATTCCATAGCAGCATAACACGCATTGCCTCACGTATCGACCCGTTGCACTTCGTGCAACCAACAACACTTATTTCCTCGCACTTCGTGCGACCAACAACACATATCATTGCACTTCATGCAACCAACATCACCATATTCATTGCACTTCGTGCGACCAGCATTCTATAACCCGTTGCACTTCGTACAACCAACATCCCATAACTCGTTGCACTTCGTGCAACCAACATCCCATAACTCGTTGCACTTCGTGCAACCAACACTCTCCGACGGCACCCGGAGATAACGTGATAGTCACGACATACTTGTGGCAGACGTACGCACTTAATATAGACTTATTGTATGGAACATCCAATGTAGCGTCGAGCAGATCCATGAGCCATGCGGTTGCGGAAACAACTTAGAGTCAACTGAATTCGATAGCGAAGCAACTGAGGGTCAAAGAGATTCATGTACGGTCCAAAGGATGGAACCGCTCTGATACCAACTTGTCACGCCCCGACCCGGGAAATAGCTCGTCCTCGCTAGATTTTACCCGAATTATCGTCCTCGCTGGGGCGTGATGCCGCACGAGCCTGGAGTTGCGCTCGTGCAAGGCAAGATGACAGATTCACATAGTGTTCGTCTCAAATTGATAACATAAGCAGCGGAAGAAGACAAAGAATAACATAAGAATCTCTTTTATTCATATTGAACTGAAGGTTATAAAGGCTCTGAATAGCCCAACATAAAATGCCAATTGGCTACAACGCTCATGATCTCTCTTAGCTCACAAAGGATTTCATTGTTCCATACATTATGCCTCTGTATAGCCACCAAGTAGTCTTCGGCCGAACATCTCCATGTCGCAAGTCAGAACGCCTATGCGGAAGCTCCTCTTGAACGCCAAGGACTCCATGCGTCGGCACGTCCAAGCCAAGCTCCGCCCTGAGCCGATCATACCTGAGCCTGCACATAAACTAGTGGAGGATTAGTGCTTTCGTCCTCGCTTCGCACTGATCAAGACACGCTCGCACCCAAACCAAACACTAAATCATTTAGTGAAACATGCAACTTATTTGGTGATCTTTCTATTTAGCCTTAGGATCAGTTTCATGCAGCAGAACTCATACATACATACTTATCATCATGTGTTCGATACCGTGTTCCTGCAGCAGATACAGTTAGACATAATCTGAACATAAACATAGTGCTCGTGCACATTTCTGTCCTATTTTCCTTAGCCTGCAGTGGTTAGAACTTAATATAAGCAAACATACGATTCGTATCAACCGACCAATCATAACGTAAACATATGCATAATGGGTGGCAGGCCCTGTGCCTGCACCCAGCTCTCATCTCAGCCCACCGGCCCTAACTATATGTAGGTCACGGTGTTTCGCACCGTAATGGACTTGGCATCTCTTATGTGTAAGCCTACAATCACTTCGATACGGGTTGCTAGCCCAGTATCCGAAGGATCCCAAACTTACGAATATCATAGCTTATCACAGCACTGGACGGTCGCAATCCGTCCGAATGTTGTGCACCATAAATACCACACATAATTCCCTCCTAGGCCGAACGGTCCCGGTGCCCCGGCGTAACCGTTCGAGGGAAGCCGTACCCGTGCACGGGCCATCCGAGTCCATTGACCATGCAATACGCGCCATAGCATAAGTGTCATACATTCCAATCCATCTCGCGTTCCATAACATAATCCACCTTTCATATGGGGAGCTCCGTCGGCGTTATGCCCCAACACATCCATATTGATGCACGACGCCCAACGGCTTAGTCGTCTCGTACTCATAATTATGCGTTCCGTTCATAATGTTATTCGTATAGCCTACTTCCGTATTTACTTAGTCTTTTCGTAGCTTAAGTGCACAAAGGCACGCTCAGCACCATAATCAATGTTCTACGCCTAGAGTTCAATGTTCTCGGAGCCGAGCACATGATGCACATCTCATTATCATCTTTCAATGTTCTACCATCATTGCCCTACCGCGACTCGTGCACTCGATGCACGTCGCTTCAATTGTTCGATTGTTCAATGTTCTATCTTAGTGTTCGACACATACTTAGACCTTTCGTCGCCGAGCCACGCTCGCTAACTCGATAACATCTTACGCATACCATAACATATTTTATTAGACGTGAAGGAATAGAGAAAGAGAGTCAAGAACCCGCCTACCTTAAGCCGATACGCCTTGCCGTCTTCGCCGATTGAAGCGTCTCACTTCCATAACTCGATCGCATAGCTAACTCCCGAACTTAGCCATTCCTTTGAACTACTCGGTTGATTTGGCCTATCGCGCCCATGCCACAATCCGTTGCAGGGCCACGATTTGGTTTTGCGGACACTTCATTGCATAAGGCAAAATGTCGACCTCTTATCGTCCAGCGTAAAAGCATAGCCTGTACACCAGATCAACTAAAATCAGCACTTGCTCAAACGAGACTTATCCTTTGCATCGATTCGATTCATAGATTCCAACCGACTCAAAGCTTACATTTGGCCAACATAACACTTGCATCGATACCTCATCGGGTCAACGCAACTCTTCGAGTCAACGACTCATCATAATGCACTGATGCAGAGCGGGGACTCAAGGGTTACAAAGTATGCAGGTACGACAGAGTTTAAGAAAATGGGAATACAAGAAATAATGGTAAAGAAGGAATAATAAAGATCCACTCAAAAGAGATGAACCAATCAAGATCAAATTCAAGAGGAAAAGAAATTCAAATCGAAATTCGTAATGAGATTCTCAAGGGTCGTCCCTGGAATCTCTCAAAGGATCTAAAGTGTGATTGAGTATCTCTAATTCTAACACCTTATTTTTTATACTCTATAGCAGGCTCGTAGCAGTATAACTAAGTCGTCGCGCTACTACGAAATCGCACAAATGCGAATCTTGACCTGCATGGGCCACCACTAAAAATGTGTCACGACCCGCACCCTAGAGTTAGGGTACGAGACGTGGGTACGTCCAGCCTACGCCGCAGTGTCAGCCTACTAATTCCGAATTACGAAAAAATAGGAATTGACTAACTAATGGTGACACCTAGAGAAAATATCTACAAACATTGTCGGATGATAAAACAAATATCACCAACGTGTCCAGAAGGGTCAAATCAGCTAGGATTACCTGTCCTTAAGTCCAATTCTGGACACAGGGGCAAAACAGTAATTTCGGGCGAAAATGATGTCCGCCGTTGGACCCGCTTTGCACCGAAAAGCGTGTCAGAGTTAACGGTCTCTAAAGTCATCAAACTATATGTCTACGGATCCGGTTTTCCGATACGAACCCAACCGTATGTCCGAAGTTGGATTCCGACGGGCCGTGCACAAAATCGCCCGTTGAGTGGGACCGTGGGGCCCGCAAAACGACGTTCGATTCGACTGTCTCAGATTTGACCAAACTTGGCATTCAGCACCAAAAAAATGACACGGTTCTGTTGGCGCAAGTTTTGTCTCCATCTGACGAGCATGCACAAAGTAATTGAAGAATTTGCAAAGTGCACGATACGGGGAATTTCGACGGATACGCATCAAATTCGTCGCGCACACGCGACCAATTCGAATTCCGTCAAAGCCCACACGACCACGAAGCTGTTATGCAACTTTCGATGCGTTCGGTTCACGACCACGTTGTCCGGATTGGCGTGACGCACGTCGTATGGAACAATTTCAATATTTTTAAAACAGGTTTTTGGGAAACTTTGGGATTCGATTTCTCGACACATAGTCGATGATTTCCGAAACCACAAAAAGGGTAATGAAGACCTATATATTGTCTAAAAGTCTCTTCAAATAGATTTCCTAATAAGTCACAGGATCGATCAGAATCGATCGTCGAACTTGGGTGTGTGGACTGTCTCGTGTCCTATTTTTTGAACAGATTTTCGACCGACTTCAGGTCGATCTCATGGACTGGTCGGGAAACCTATACAGAATCCAATTACTGGGGTTTCGAGACGATTATATTGGCTTCCCAAATCAATTTATGGTTCGTAAAACGATGGAGTATCGGGGTCGGGATTTTACCATGAAGTTGGTGGTTGCGACTGCCCTTCCCGCTGTCGTGTGCGGCTTGCTGTTGCCTGAGCGCACGTTCGTTGCAGCCTCCGGCCAGTGGCCAGCCACCCTGATGGCGGCACGGGGCCCGCACGCGTGCACAGGGAGGGGGGGCGAGATCGGGTTAGGGTTTGGATGATTCTCTCTCTCTCTCTCTCGCGTTCTATTTCTCTCTATAAATACAGCTGAAGCTCGGGTTGGGAATTGCTCGGGTTTTGCTAGAGGGAAAAGTCTGGGCTGGCTTCTTGGTAGCTGATGGGGATTAGCTCAGACCCCCCCTGGGCTGGGGTGCCATGTAGGGCTGGGCCCTGGCTCATGGGCTGCGGTTTGTGGTCTGGCTTTGGGCTTTTACTGCTACTGCTATTATTCCTTATACATATATATATATATATATATATATATATATATATATATATATATATATATATATATATATATATATATATATATATATATATATACACTTATATAATATGTATATATAAATACACATTTATATATTTACAGATATACACATCCATATAATATATATATATACACACATACACTCGTATAATATATATATATATATATATATATATATATATATATATATATATATATATATATATATATATATATATATATATATATATATATACACCCATATAATATACATTTAAATAATATATACACATATACACGTATAATATTTTTTTTATACACGTATAATATATATATATATTCTCTATATATATATTCTCTATATATATTCTCTCTCTATATATATTCCCTATATATATATATATATATATATATATATATATATATATATATATATATACACGTATACACATATCTTCTATACATACACATATATAATATATTTATCTATATATACAAACACTTATACACGTATTTAATATTTATATATACATACATATACCAATAAACCCACTAAATAAACTCCATAATACCAATAATCCACAGATAATTTAAAGAGTCTTGATGGACATATCTGGCCCTAGAAAATTATATCAATATTCTAAAACTCTATTTAAATAATAACAATAATAATAATACCCATTTTGTAAAAATAATCAAACATTTAGGAAATATCATTAAGTCTACCCAAAAGCTAGAAAATATTTGTACATACCTAAAAGTATGTCTACATAGGCTTGGGCTTGGTTTGGGTCCAATTTGCACTAGTTTGGTACAACCGGGTTCCCCAAAACTAAATATTATAATTAATAAATAAATAATCTTCGATAAGGGTTATGTCGCAACTTGGCCTGGATTTCCTAGTCAGGACATCACTATGGCTCGACCTTCTCTACCAGGGCTAATACACTAGTCAAAGCATGCCATTGCACTACACGTGCCATAATTCCTAGTCTCCTTGTACTCCAAATCTCAACCATGGCTAAAATCATCTACCGTAATAATTAATTAAAATAATTATTCATAAAAATCTAAAAATCACCATTTTAATTAAAATAAATAAAAATTTTCAAAATTCCGGGAAGGGAGGCTACATTTATATAGGATGGGGATCCCTATGTGGCTGGTCACTTAGGGTTTGGTTAGGGTTAGGGTGTCAAATCATGGGCCATGGGCCAAGTCACAAGTCATTAAGTCCTTATAATCACAAGTCCTTTCATTAAAACCACAAACCATGAAATAATTTCACTTAAACTAATCCTCTCATTCTAAACTAATCTCTAATTACTAAAATGAGTTAACTCAAGCTAGATTAGGGTTACCATAGCTAGGGTTAGCTTCTAGGCTAGTCCACTAGGTCTCAACAAGTCAAGGTCAACTAGAATTCACCAATTCACTAAATCATCAAATAATTCAAATAAGTCAAAATGACAAAATTATCCCTAGGCTAAAATGATAATTAAATTATCCTAATGACATGGTTAGGCTCTAGATCATGCAGTCTCTAGGGTTTCACTGGCAGCACATCAAAATCACAAGTCATGACTTAAACCAGTTTTTAAATAGTTTAAAAATTATTAAAAATCACCAAAAATTATAATGTGAAACAAATATCAATAAATAATAATTATAATTACAAAATTTCAAAATTACCCTCATCTGGAAAATTGGGTGTTACAAAAGTTCTTTTATTATCACATCTACAAAGGTCTAATAAAGATTCATCAATGCTACATATAAAGGACCAACCCTATTTTTTTACAAAGAATCGATTACAGATTCAGCAAAGCCTAGAGAATTCTACAAGGTGTTTAGTCTTCGTCCAAGTGCAACCTCCCTTCTTCTTGGTATGCATATTGGAAGATTGATCTCCACTAAAGCGTATTTTGACTTTCTTACGGGCGCAACCCTCCAAAAGCGCATCAGCTACTCGGCTGAAGCGAGCAACTTCCTGAAGCAGCTATTGGCCCTGGTTTCCAGAAGGCGCAGCGGGTCGCAAAGCCCAGAATGGACATGGCAGAGCACAACCTGTGGCTCTTCGGGTTGGCCATCCTTCCACAAGCTAGGTCATCAGGACCTCTAAGACCTCCAAGGCATCGCCCAGGTTCGAACTCCTCATGAGAAGTGTTCCAACACGTTCCGAGGCTTATCAACAGTTCTTCTACAAAGGCATAGCCCCTTTTAACGAAGGAATCCTCAACCAAAATCTGACTTAGGCAAGGCCAACCATCGCTCGAAGCTAAGTCTGGATCCAACATGGTGTTGAAGAACAAGAAGAAGAAGAATGCGTGGCTCTTCAGAAGAAACTCCCCCTTTATATAGGGCGGGAGTGGTCCAAAATGCAGGCCACATGGCCGATGGTTAAAGTTCCCACATTAATGGGATGAACCTAGGACTCAGCATAATGGACCTCATTAAATAAAGTTCATTCGACTAAGTAAATAAAGTTCATTCGACTAAGTCCTAGACTATCCTAGGACCCCTTGAAATAATCGAAGTAATGGTGGCAATTAAGAGGGAGTCGTTCATTAAGGAGCGATCATTTAGTGCTCTTTAAGAAGACTTCAAAGCTAATGCCTTCAATACAGAGGCGCAGCTACATTCCTGCTGCAACCTCATGCGCAGACTGGTGATGTTTTCACACCACCCCAAATCCAACGATGCAACTCTCTGCTCTGACCCAGAAGCTCAATTACCTTTCGACGGAGACTTGGGAGATACCATTGCATCCAACACAAGTCTGTCTGCCGCTCCAAAAGCACAGTAACTTCGTCAACCTGAAGCACAAGTCTACTCGTCGCCGTAACGCACAATGACTTTGTCGCTCGAAACACATCCTTGTCGCCGCTCATACGTACAGAGGCTCATCGTCTTCGAAGCATAGTCCACTCGTCGTCTGAAATCATAGAGGCACCCTTATCTCTAGAAGAACGGTCTACTCATCGCCCCAGAAGCGTAGTAGTACTCAGACCTCGCTAGAGGCACAGGAAGCATGGTTCCACCCAGTCAGTTTGTTTAAACCGACTCCCTCAATGATAGGATTGGGGTTAATCATGATTGATATATTATCAAATTGATTTAAATCTTAGACAAGGATCAATCAGAATCCAAATCTGAGATAAAATTCTAAGATTTACTCGGCTGCATCCGAATAAGCAAATCGACACACGCCATGTGTCTCCTCCTTCGATTATTTTGATAACCACTAGAGATCTCGATTGAGAGGAATCTCAATGTTCGCCATGTGTCAGCATCGCAGAAGCCCGTACTGTACAATGACGCAGATTCCTTTATATCTCAAAACCGTAATGTACATCGCATATGTGCTCTCTTCTCCTACAAATAGAAGGAGTTTTCCTTCAACAAAAGAGGAGAGACCCCCGAATATCAAATCTCTAGATCCAAGCATCCTCTTGATCGGCAACCCTAGAGTTCTATCAAAGGCATCAGAAAGTCAGAGCAAGTTCAACCTGTCGTCAGATCGTCAACGGAGTTAAGGAGCCGTAGCAGTGCTCGATCGTTACCGTCATACTTACCCAGAAACTCTTCCCCCTGTACTTAGAGTATCCTATTTAGGACTTCCTTCTCTGTACACAGGTCTTCCCCTTGTACTTAGAATATCCTGTTTAGGACTTTTTTCTTTGTAAACAGGTCTTTTTACGTTCAATAAACAAAAATTTCGTTCAACCTTTTATAATGTCGAACAAAATGACGACTCTGCTGGGGACTACCTTCTCTTCCAACGAGAAGGCGGTGACGCAATCTAACGACAACTTGCTGGGATCTTCCCAGGAGATGCTGGTTGTATGCTTCGACCAACAAGCTTTTGAAGATCTTCTTTCTGATGAAAAGTCAAATCCTTCGAAGCGGTTCGTAAAACCAAAGAAGACTCGATGTGTCTAGAGGCCCAAGGCGGCTGCGACGAGCAGCACGACGGAGGGAACTGCGGTCCAGAACTCCCTCAACGCCGAAGCCCCGAAGAAGATTTTGGCTGCTATAGCCATATCTCCTCACTCAATTCCTACCCTGGGAAAGTATGGCAAGGAAGATGGTGTCTCTATGGCGGGCCTGACGAAGAAACAACGCTGAAGGAGGTACATGCTGGTTCAACCCCTCACGACGGAAGTATTGCCGGTGAGAAGATCCGAGGAAAAATAATTGTTAGAGATTTATTGAATCCAAAATTTCTAAATCTAAGTCATTCTATTATGAGATATCAAATGTGTATATATATTGGCATCTAAGTTTTGTTCATAAATCTCAAAATTTAGGAAAAAAGGAAAATATGTTTTGCAGAAAATTAAGTTCGATGGAATATCAATTGTGAGAAGAAATCAAAATTTTGAAGATTAGTGATAAGAGGAAAATGATGATTCAAAGATTTAACATTATTGAAACCCACAAGAAAATTTGACTCAAAATTAACGACCTAGGAATCGAGATTTGAGATAAGGAGGTTATTGCCTATTTATAAGGTTGCATGTAATGGTAGCGTTGATAGAATTTAAACATTTATGGGTTGTCATGCATTGACCCTTTTCTAACTATTGATCTTTATTCGACTAGAATTATCTAATTGTCCATTTCATTAACTTATGTCTTGAACTCCTCGCACAATGTTAATCGTGATTTTATAGATCAATCCTTCCAACCTCCTCAACCCTATCTACCCTATTTATTTCTAAATTTCGATACCGAAATTCTTATAAGTTGGGTAGGATGTAAGCCCCCTAAATTTTAACTATAATTTTTTAAAATAAATTTGGTATCAATTTTTGTTTTTCGTAATTGTACGTCGCGTATGAGTTCGTATTTTTCGTATTTGTACGTCGTGTACGAAATTGCGAGATAGTATATATTTTTATATACAAATATTTTATTAAAAGATTTCTTTTTATAGAAAATAAGTATTTTATTTTATTTATTGCGTCGAGATTGCCAAACCTTTAATTGTTTATTTATTTATAAAGAAGGCAATTTTATTTTATGGTACAAATATAAGTGATAATTTAGAAAACTATTGTTTTATAGCAATATATACTATTTGTGTGCGAGTGACATGAAATTTATTTCATTGTCCACTTGGATTTTCAAAAATTAATTATAATTGGTTTATTTATTGTAAAATATATTTTGAATATTTAAACATTTATGTAATTTTTGAGATTTATTTATTATTATATTTTAATATTCTGAAAAAGATATTTTAAACTATGGTTTTTTTAATATTTAATTAATTATAATAAATTATATTGGAAAAGAATTTACTTTAAAGTGGATAGGAATTATCTAGATTGGAAATTGATTTTATGGATTATAGTTTAAATGAAAGATAAGAATTTATTTAGTTTTAAATTGTGATTACAAAATTATTGAGCTAGTTTTAAACTAATTTAAATTAAATGATGAATTATCTAAAGCGGATTTAAAACTGTCCTAGTCCATATCCAAATAGGAGTCTCCACCTCCTATATAAGGAGAGGCTCTCTTGTTCTTCTCCAATTTTTTTTACCATCCATATTCTCCATCAAATCCATGCATCGTGTTTGTGTCGTGTTCCCCTCTCCATCCGCTATATTCTTTCCTTCTACATATACAAGTTATCCCTCCGTGCCTGACAAACTCGGACATCGACTCGTCCCGTGTCTCGCAGGACACGATTACAGACTACGACCTCGATTCCATCCACATCGTACAACAGACATCTCCACCATCGTCCGTCAACGACGAACTCCTGTACTCCACAGGCTCCCCTTTCCCTATCACCATCCCCGACACCTTCGCCAAGACACCACCATCACCCCATCGCCACTCCAGCCGCCTCCCTGTCCGCCGCACCTACAACACCCCGCCGTCTCCGTCTCTCCCACTAGCACACCAAAACTAAACCCTCTGACCATCCTTCCACCACCACCAGCTTCTTCCTCCGACCGACATGACCGGAGTGGCCGCCCCCGTATTCACCTACACCACCCCCAACCGAACCAAAACCCCCAAAAGTAACAAAGAAAACCCCTTACCTCCACCTCCTCGACGAAGTACCTCCGCCCTCGCCATGCCATCGCCGGCGTCCCGACCGCACAGCCGCGTGCGAGCTCCCCTCCACCCGCGCCAGATCTTCCCCCGCGGCCCCTCTTCAGATCTGGATGACGGCACGTCCACCCACCACCTAGCCCGCCGTGCCACTTCAGCCCCCACTGTGGCCGTCGCTCGCCTCGAGCCCTGGCGTCGGAGTTCCAACGCTATGAGAAGCCCTATGCGCCACCTACGTCCTAAGGTGGTCGCGCCACCTTCGACCGCTGGTACCCTTTCTTCCCGCTCCCCTCTTCCTCCTTCTGCTTCTTCCTCTTGGTTTCTCCCTGCTGTAGAAGAAAAATTCTCAAAACTTTTGTTCACTCTCTTTCCGCTCTCTCTCTATCTTTACCGAATATAGGGGGAGGAGAACAGCTCAGCTGCTATAATGGACCATTAAAATCCATTAATATTAAGAATTATTATTATTTTCATATACATACGTATGAGTAAATACTATTATTACTACTAATTATTTTATTATTGTTATTATTAGTATTTCAATATCAATATTACCAATTTGCATAATTTTTTATATTTTATTAATTAGCTGTCATTAATATATATGGTACATGTTTATTATTTGCATATTAGGGTGATAAAGTTGACCATAGTATTTATATTAGTTATATTTGTTATATATATATTTTTTAAATAATAATAATAATTTTTAAATATAAATATTTATATATATATTTTTCCAGCATTTTGTAACAAATTATAGTAGTGCCCTAAAATATTTCCAAAGTATTTATCTAAAGGTATTTCTGTATACTAAAATACAGATTTCCAAGGATTATGAATACCTTTCCATATATATATATATATATATATATATATATATATATATATATATATATATATATGTGTGTGTGTGTGTGTGTGTGTGTGTGTGTGTGTGTGTTTGTGTGTGTGTGTGTCTATAAAGATAAGTCCCTAATATCATCAAATACTTATTTAGATTATTTTTAACCATTTAAAATATAGTTTTTCTATCTATAAATTTTCTTTTGGTAAACTTACTTTTCATTCTAAAAAGATATTTTGTAAAAACTATCTTGACTACCAAAATATATTCTAGGCATTCTAAAAATAGTTCAAACACTTTTCTCTGCAAATTCTCCTCTATTGTCAAGTCTTGATCATGACTGATCCCACGTTTCTATTTCTTTGCGAATTCGGATCCTGTGTGCAACAATCATGGCTATTGTACTATTGGAACATGTCAAGAACACCGCACTACACCAGGCATCACACCAGGCAAGATACCTTGCCTTATTTACTGCTTATAATTAGTTGCATCTTTTTTATTTAGTTACTGCATTTTTACTGTCTGTTTATTTTCAGTTGGATCCATGACTTGCTATTTATAGTTTACTTTCTATTGCTTTCAGTTATTTTTCCTTTTTGTCTTTTAATATACATATGGACCTAGTCTTAGTGGACTACTTTTGTCCTTGACCCTTGGGAGGGAGAAGATAGTTAGATGTATGGGCTACCCAATTCCAAAAAGCCGTAGTAACAGCATACTACGGTAGTCATATCGCGACGGTCACTAGCCTCGAGCTATGTGGACTGATGGATCACGTGGGTCGCTAGCCTCGAGTTATGCTGGCTGATAGTATTGGTACTTGACGTGTGTGTGTCATGAGTTAGTCTTGGGGGAGTCAGCCTTCACCTGCCCATACATCAAAATGTATTCTAAATTGCATACTAGAATGGTTAGAGGACCTTAGTCAATGTCATGTCACACTTCGTTCTAATCATGGCATGGGACAATGTCACATCGCGGAATAGTGTGCTATCCCTTGTCGTTGTTTGGTTGTAGGGGTAGTCCACTGTTTCGATGTTGGGGTATTGGGCCGTGTTATGCTTGGGACACTTTACTTTTACTTTGTAACTTTATGGCATATTTATATTCAGTTTATATGGTTTGTTCTTCATGTATCTTGTTACGTCCCTCTGAGGACCCGGTGAACTCTCCAGGCGTGCTTTTGTGATTTCTGCAGGTGCTTTAGCCAAGGTCATACTTTACCCTCTTCCTTCGAGATGATTGCACTTAGATCGTCTTTGCATCACTTGACAAAATTCTTTTATTATGTATTTCTCTCTTTTTTAGTTGGTAGTCGATTTGTCTCCGCCCAACGAATTGTGTAAATAACAATTCATAAGCTTATTATAAATTCTTTATTCTTTATTTATGGATGAGATTAGTGTCGTTGTTTACTATATTTTACAGCTTATGTATACATACGATAGTTTTATATATTGGAGTATACTTCGTATATATGCAGCTGACATGTCGACGTACTTAGTCCTAAGTATTTTGGGATTGGGGCATTACACAATTCGCAGATGCTCACGCCCTACGAGGAAAAGGAGTCTTCCCGAAGATACTTGAGGTACTTTACCTCAGTGACAGGGCACTTCCCGAAAGACGACGTCCTCTTTACCAACATCTTCATAGGAGCTCTGCAGGGGGGGTATCTTATGAATGGTTCTGCCGCCTTTCGGACGACTGTATTTCATCGTTCGAGGACCTGAAGAATCTATTCGTAGATTGATTCTATGAAGGAGGGATGGACATGACAATATCAACTCTCATGGAGGTTATCCGGAGAGAGAAGGAGCATGTCCATGCAAACATTGAGCGCTTCTGTCAAGCAGCCTTAAGGCTACCGCCTGGTATGCCCGAGCCCATGTTTATGGTCTCATACCACAAGAATGTGCTACATGCGATAAAATTATGACACATTGCTCCTTATAAAGAGTGGAAGTCCTTCATTATAGAGGCAGATGTGGCACAAAGGAAAGCCCAGGATTCGCAGCTCCTGGGACTGAACTTTCCTTCTCTCGAAGACAAGGGGAGACGTTCGTCGAGCAACAACCCCAAGGATGGAAAAGGCAAGCAAGCCATGACCGTCAACATCTCCAAAGGTTCGGTAACCATGAACCCTAAGTCTACAGAAGAGCAGAAGCCAAGGAAGACTTGCTTCT
The DNA here is from genome assembly GCA_029216955.1 of Iris pallida. Lineage (NCBI taxonomy): Eukaryota > Viridiplantae > Streptophyta > Magnoliopsida > Asparagales > Iridaceae > Iris > Iris pallida. Next base: position 222,252 of record JANAVB010039538.1, on the reverse strand, counting down.
TCAACGATGAGGATACGTCGGAACTCTTTAATACGCCGACGAAGAGTGGCAAGCTATCTCTCCCAACACCAAGGCACCCCGACGAAGTGGGGAAGGTGGACAACCCTAAATAATGCCATTATCATCAGTATGTCCACCATTCGACATGAGATTGCTACGTGTTGAAAGGATAGATTCAGCGCCTCATCGACGCCAAAATCATATCACTTTACTATGAAGAAAAGACTGTCACGTCCAACATGGTTACTCTCTAGTTTGAAAGTTTTTCAAGCACGGAGGCAAAGGACGAGATCGTCCCCATCCCAAGGGCGGCAATAGACACTACAAGAAAAATGATGATTCTTGACTGTTTATAAGTTGACTGTCGTCGAAAACCGTCAACAATAGTGGTTATCTTAACGTTTTTATCCTTACGTTAAGAAATGACTTGTTTTATGACAACTTAACAATTTTTTAACATAATAGTTGACAGTTTTAGAGGATCCATCAAGAAACATCATTTTATTTATTGACGGTTCGGTAATAACCGTCAACTAATATATGCGCAAAAAAATTGGCACGATTTTTTCAGCTGCCATTTTGGTAATTTTTTAAATTTTATTTTATTGTAGATTTATGTTGAAGTTTGTCATTCAATAACATTTTATTTATTTTCCGATACTTTTCTCTCCGCTCTATTTCTCTACGAGCAGATGGAGAAGAAGAGCCCAAACCAACAAATCCTTCTTCCTCCTCTTCTTCCTCTTCCTCCTACTTTCTCTCTCGTATAGATCCTTTCTAAATCCCAAAACCCTAATCCCAAATCCCCCTCCACTATAAAAACCCTCTTTCTTTCTCTCTCCACTCAGAAATCATGTCCCCCTCAAGGAGAACTCTCTCCCCGGTGGCCTATATGAGGTCCCCTGTCCGACAAGTCCAAGACCGACATCTCCTCGTTTTGCTTCTTCGATAATGCAGCTATTGAAGCTGATTTGGACGACGAAGAAGAGGATCTCGACGAGGACGACGTTGACCTAGGTTCAATTTATCCTTTTTTTTCCTATTCTTGAGTAAACCTAGCTCATTTGATGATGTCTAATGATTCCAATTACGGGGAGCTAAGATCACTACATCCAGATCCAAAGCTCTACTAAAAATTAGGACATTGTTAATTGTTTTGGTCAATTTCTGGTAAAAGAAAGACATGGTTCTGTAGAAAATAACTTGAGATAAATATCCCGTGAGTATACCATTTATCTTTTTGGATCTATCATTAAGTTGCTAAAGATCCAACGCATAATCTGATTATGATTCTCAATGAGTCATGGACGAAAGTCAGATAATGGTAGTTTTTGCTATCTTGAGCTAAGTGTTTTTGTAAGCCTTTATAACATCATAAATTCAACACAACTAGAATTTGCTAATGGTGAACTTGTCATCCCAGTTTGGCTCTAACTTAATATTATCTAATGCTTGCTTGTTCCATTCCCTTGCTTGTTATTTTCTTCTTTTTCTTTTGGTTGCTTTTTAATTTATGCTTTTGTCTCTTTGGGCTATCTACATCCTAACAACAACAAGGTCAAACATTTATCCCATTTCTTGGTTGGCTGCACAAATTCTTATCTTTCATTCAGCTCTATTAAGGGTCATCTCCTCTCTTAGGCATCCTTTTCACATCTTGAATCCAAGGTCACTTAGGTTCACCCATGGCTCTAGCAACAATTTTGACTAATAGCCTCACTCCTAAATGGTGCATAGACTGTCTCTGTTGTACATGTCTGAACCATCTCAACCAATTTCCTTTTCCCTTATCATAGACTGATGTTTCCTTTTATGTGCAGCCATTCTTGCTCATCTGATTTGCTTTGGGGTGGTATTTGTGCGACACGCCACTTGAAGATAGACCAATCTACTCTTATTATAGTTACACTAGGATGAGAACGATGTAATCTATCACTTTTGTGGAATGTCCAAATGACTCTTTTCATAGAAATCCAACAGTTTTAGGCTATCTGGTCCTCCCTTATCTGGACTTGGGAGTGAAAATAAAATATTTTAAGCACAAAAATAGCGAAGTTCTGGTCCATCCAAATCCTAGGAGCCATCTTTTTCCTTCTTTTACTTGAATTTTCTTACATGTGAAAATATGTAAAAGTGAAACAATCTTAAAATGAACGTAATTATTTGATTGATAAGTGCTTCCATATGATGTCCAAGTTCTCCATAAAAATGGCAATTCTTGTAACGTTTTAATAGTTACTAAACTTGACCTTTAATTTGTGTGTTAAAGCTAAAGGCTATTTTAGTTCCTACAAGATAATTTAGTTGATAAGTTATGTCTGAATGTTTTATATTTAGATTAATGTTTATCCTTAAATATAATTTAGCATACAATTACCTTTAATTTGTATGCTAAAGCTAAGGCTATTGTAGTTCCTACTGCAAGGCAATTTAGTTTAATTAATTTATGTCTGAATGATCTTTATTTAGATTATGTTTATCTTTAAATATAATTTAGCTTAAATTTCTATTGGTTCTTTGTTAGTTAGACTAGGCACAAAATATATTATTATCGAGATACTAACTTTTTGCACATTTGCAACTCAAAAGTATACTCTAATAACAACAATTGTTAGAGGTCATCTCTCTATTTCTTAGTGGATCTCCTTGTCAATTAAACTTGTTTTTATAGTCCTGAATGTCAATTTAGCATGATGCAAACATGCACTTTGTTTTTCCTGTTCTTTTATTTTATTTGTCTATATAGTGTTGTATTGAACAGTGGACGTGAACAAATTTAATTATATCTAACATTCATTGTTCATTATTTAGTTGATTAGTGGGATGAATGGTTATGACTTTAATGCGATAAGAAGGTGGACTACAAAAAGGAAGTTAGGGTACAGCCTTATTGAATGTGACAAAGTAAAGTTGTTTTGCCATTCTGTTTTTGTTCTTTACTTTTTTCAGTTTGGCATGCTTAAGATCTAGTTTTTAATTTATCCTTTTGATGTATTGTGTAGATATTTGTTCCTATACACAAATACATACATTGGTGCTTAGCAGTTATCAACATCAAGGATATAACCTTCCAATATCATGATTCACTTGGTGGGCGTGGACACTACTGTGCTCGAAGTACTGGTATGCTGAAAGTAGTATATTTGCTCTCATAGAACTTATATATAGCCTTTGAACATATATGACTGCTGCACGACATGTATATTGATTTTTATTGCATCTTTTAATATTTTGAAGCAAACATAAGGAACCTAGGTATATTAGCTTAGGTAGCAAGCATAACTATTAGTTGTAGTTGTTATATCTACAAGGTTGGGGGCTCCTTAATATGATTACTATTTGGTGGTTATTTCAAGATAACTTGTGACCTGAACTCAACTTGTCTTGAAATTCTTCAAGTTTTGTTATTTGTTTCAGTTGAAATCCTTCACCAGTCAACTACACTCTAAGGTTAGAAAGATGTGGTTAATGGATGCAGACTACTTTGTGTCACGACCCGCACCCTAGAGTAAGGGCACGAGACATGGGTACGTCCAGCCTACGCCGCAGTGTCGGCGGTAGAACGCTGTCCTAGGTCAACATACATCTAGCAATATATCTCTAAACAATTTATACTCCCCGAATGGGGGTGACATAACAATAAATAAACTCAATCACAACTAAGGAAGAGATAGCACGATATGAAATAGAACTCAAGAAAAATAGATGATAAAGTAGTCTAAGATAATCCCAGCAAATATCCAGAGGTACATGGTCTCAGATACAGAATGAAAGAATATATACAACTCAGAACAGAATAAAGTCTAGCTAAAACATGCCTCAAGAATACATAAAATAAGATAAGCCTAATTAATCTAGTCTAGGCAATGGGGGTAATGTCCTCAGCTAGAGCTGGGTCCTCCTGAGGGTCCAGCTCGCAGGTGTCATCTAAGGCTGCCCCGTAGAAAGTATCAAGACAGGCCTCCTCCTCATCCTCTGTAATATTTCAATAGGTCCAGTCAGGACAGGAGCGAGCACAGTACATCTCAACAGTTCATAGCAGGTTAGAAAATATAATCATGCAGTAAAGTAAGATACAGGTACTGAAAAAAATGCAGTATGTAAACAGAGAGAAACTGTAATAGAAATATCTACTATAGATAGAGACTAACAGTGGCTAGTGAGTCAGATACAATATAGACATGTAAATGGCATAGGAGATTCTGATGCTACACTATGGAAGAGATTCTGATGCTACACTACTTGGATAGTATTCACATGTCTATTTCTACTCCCCCGTACCCCCAATCAATACACAAGGATCCAACCAGGTTATGTTATGATTCCATGCAAAGCCCCCGAAGGATGATACATGGATGTCCCATAAATGGGGATTCTAGGAGATTCTAGGATACCCAGTAAATGGAATAAGAGATTCTAGGAGACTCTGTGATTATAAGAGTATATGTCACAAGTGATCAAAGAACCAGTGAAGCATAGTGATACGCTATGTAAGTGAAACACACAGAATATGTAGTACCCGATGCTCCCTAAGGATAACATCTCAAGAAGGGATCCATATAGTACCAATCCGTGTGACCAACGTGACAGTAACAAGTAAAGTAATTATGCAAGAAATAATTCTAAGCAGGATATAAAATGATCAGAGAATGTACTCGCCTGGTATCTGAGTGTCCAATATGAAAGTACTGTCCGAGGAGTGGTATAATGAAGTCCTACTATGCATTCTACATGATTCTAGGTCAATCTAGGCCAAAGTCAACTCTTGGTCAACTCTGGTCAACCCTAGAAGTCAAACTAGGTCAACCAAGTCTAAATTAGGTCAAACTAGTCTACACTAGACTACATTAGTCTATACTAGGTCACTCAACCTATACAAGCTAGTACACCACACTACTAGGCTAGCTAGACCAACTACACATGTTAGTTGGCATTCCTATTACCTATATGTGTACATTACATAGGTTATAGTGCAACTATTAGGAACATCACATTATATATATACATATATATATAGGCTCAACATATATACATATAGGTATACATTACATATAATACATATGTATACTTACTATACATAACCCTACATTTAGAAGACTAGGAAATATATATATATATAGAGAGAGAGAGGTACAAAAGACTGTGTGTGTGTGTATTAAAGAGTGAGTGGAACAAATATGTGTGAGGCTTTGTGTGTGTGGGAAGAAGAGTGGACTGGTGTCACTGTTATGGGTGTGAGTGAATGAAGTTGGACATGTGTGTGTGACTGTGTGTAGAGAGAAATAGTGTGTGTGTATTAAAGGGTGAAGGATGTGTCATGTGTTAGGGATACAAGGGTGTGATAGCTACATGGAAATTAAACCTGGAAACTGTGGCAGTGTGTGTATATAGAAATCTGTGTGTGTAATGAGTGAGGCATGGACTGAACAGAAAATAGGAAAGAAAAATAGTTCACAGTTTAGATAGGGCAGACCCTATTTTCCAGTTTTCAGGCTTCAATTCTAACATTCCCAGGTTATTCAACATTTAGAAATCAACCTTAGCTTCATAAAAAACACAATAATCAATTCTCAACAGTTTGATTTCAGTTTTATGAATCAAAATCACACCCAAACAATACACAATCAAAACTGGAAACCATTACTCAGTTCAGCCCATACTAATCTCAGATTTCAGTCTAGGACTAATTCCCAGATTTCATACCACATAGGAAACACTCCATGGTTCAAAATAGAACTCAAAATAAAACAGTCTAAAATAGTTTACTATATGACAGTTACAACCTATCATATAGCTCTAAATCAAACCCAATTCTCAACCAAACAACACCAAAATTGACACACAAGTAGTTACCTATAGGAGAACTATATTAGGGATTAAAACCAATATTTTTAATAGTAATAAACAGGTAAAAATGATGACAAGGTTCGATTCCCAAAACTGGAAACCCACAGGAAACATATGTATCAGAAATTGGGAAAAATGAGGAAATTTGATAGTTAAAACAATTAATGTATAACAATTGGTTGGTAATTAATATACTTATAGTGTTCGTGTCAGAGAAGGTGATTCGTGTCCACAAAAGTGGACATGAAGTGTCCAAACAGCAAGTGACATCTACAGTTAGACTGATAGGACAGTCTTGTGCGGGCAGGACACTGAGTCGTGCAGGCAGGACACGACTCGATGAGTCATGCACTCGTGTCCCAGGGTCGAGTAGGACTAGGGCTAGGACACGGGCACCCTGGTTCCTGTCCTCAACGTGTCCAGCACGAATACGAGTAGCGTATCAGTGGAGGAAAAAAACAGTGCACAGTACAGGCAAATCCCCATGCGAGGCCTCGTGCGTGTCCGACACGAAACTATTGGACTCGAGACTGAATGGGGATACTGTCAGTCATTGCCCCTTGGTCTATGCCAAGTGGCACAAGTCCAAACTTCGTGTCCAGCGTGCACTCGTACTCGAGTAGCAGGGGACAGAACTGGACTCAGTTCCAGCGTGTTCGTGTCCCTCGTGTGGACACAACACGGCACGAAATACCTAAGTATCAACACAAACATTCAAGAGGGACCCTAGATCTACAATCCTATTCAAATAGATTTCAAAAATAACACAAAAGTCTCTTTGTGGCATTTCGACAAACAGTTAAAGGACAGGTCTGATACGTGTCCAAACGGACACGAAACTTATGAAACTTGACACGAAACCAATGCAAACACTTAGGGGACTCCTAGGGCTTCTTGAATATGTAAAGAAATCGGAATTTCATGGAGAAATGGAGAAGTTACCTATAGTTGCACTTCTAGGAAAAACCCTCTTGAATAGCTCTTCTTCTTGATGTCCCAATCCAATCAAATCAACAACAAACTGAAATAAAACTTCAATAACAGCAAGAATAGGTATATTAAAACCTAATGGAAGAGATTTGGATGAAAAAGGAAATGGAATGGAAATCTAGGGATTAAATAAAGTAGGAACAAACCTTTTCTTCTAAACTTGAGCTTTCCTAAGAAAGAGGCAACCCTAAAATTAGGATAGTATTTATAGGGTGGTGTTCCCAATGTAGATAGGGGTGGTCGGCCACTTAGTCTAGGCTAGGGTTTTGGAATTTGTCTTGGGCTTTGGGCCAACCTACAAGGCTATGGCTTGAATTGATTTATTAAAGGTTCTAAATCATAAGCCATGACTTATGACTTTCTAATTTCTATTGCTAACTAGAGTCTAATGACCAAACCAAGGATTAGCCTAGGTTACACTAGAGTCATATAACCTAACCAAGTCCATACTAACTAGGGTTAGCTTCTAGGTTGGTCTACAAGGGTCAAGACTAGCCAAAATCAATCTAGTTCAAACAATTCCAAAATAATTCCTAAAAATTCCCATAAATTCAAATAAATTCTAATAAATTTAAATTACCCCAAAAATGTCAAAAATACCGTCAAACTAGAAATGTGGTAGCGATAAATCTACCCTCCTTAAAAGAATTTCGTCCTCAAAATTGAAAGGCGAAATACAACTGATGAGAAGGATAGAAAGTATACCTCACGGTCCAAAAAGATAAGGGTAGCGCTCGCGCATCTCATCCTCCCGCTCCCAGGTAAACTCTTCTGGAGAATGATGCCTCCATGCGACACGTACCAAAGGTATCACCTGGTTCCTCAGAACCTTCTCTCGTCGATCCAGAATCTCCACTGGCTGCTCTGGATAGCTGAGAGAAGGCCCAACCTCAATCTCTGAATGATCGAGCACATGGCTAGGGTCAGCCACGTACCATCTCAACTGTGATATATAGAATACGTTGTGGACTCCCACTAGCACAGGCGGCAAGTCTAGCCTGTATGCAACGTCACCGACTCTTCCGCTGATAACGAAAGGGCCGATGAAGCGCGGGTTAAGCTTCCCGCCTCCACCAAAACATATCGTACCACGAGTCGGAGATATCCTCAAGAAAACCTGGTCTCCAACCTAATCACAAGCAAGGTCTCAATTAATAATAATAAACAAATATGATCAAAATCACAAACAAATAAACCTAATTCTAATCCTACTCTAATCTGTACCTCAAACTCTAACGGCCTCCGGTGGCTATCGGCCCAGCGTCGACGTCTGTCCTGCGCCATGCGAAGTCTGTCCCTGATGAGCTTCACCTTCTCGGCTGCATCAACAACCATCTCTGGCCCCAGTAAAGCTCGTTCACCAACATCGTCCCAAGATAAGGGTGTACGACATCTACGCCCGTACAGAGCCTCGAAAGGTGACATCTCAATGCTGGCCTGGAAACTATTATTGTAAGCAAACTCTACCAAATGAAGATGATCCTCCCAGGAACCTCCAAAGTCCAGGACGCACGTCCGCAGCATATCCTCAAGTGTCTGAATAGTCCGCTCTGACTGTCCGTCCGTCTGGGGGTGGTATGCAGTACTAAACTTGAGCTGAGTGTCCAAGCTGGTCTGCAGACTCCTCAAAAAATGGGATGTAAAATGGCTATCCCGATCTGAGACGATGCTGACTGGAACTCCATGAATCCTGACTATCTGCTGCATATACATCTCCGCCAGCCTCTCTGTAGACGTACCCACCTTGAATGGCAAGAAGTAGGCTGATTTGGTCAACCTGTCAACGATGACCCAAATCGCGTCTTTTCCTTCTGGTGTACGCGGCAATCCTGATACGAAGTCCATAGTGATATGCTCCCATTTCTACTCGGGAATGGGCAGCGGCTGCAATAATCCACCGGGCCTCTGCCTCTCTGCCTTGACCTGCTAACAGACCAAGCACCCAGTCACGAAGCGAGCCACCTTCCGCTTCATCCTTGACCAACAAACATGCTCCCTCAGATCTCGGTACATCTTGTTGGCACCCGGGTGTATAGAGTACTGAGATCTGTGGGCCTCCTGTATAACCTGCTCCCTGAGATCTTCGCTGGGCACACACAACCTGGAACCGTGCCTCAAGGCACCATCCTCTGCAAGAGAAAACTTGCCCTCCAGCAATCCTGCTCGAACCTGCTCTCAGAGACACCGCAGAGCAACGTCCTCAAACTGTGCCGACTTGATCCTCTCTACCAAGTCTGACTGAATCTGCATCCCCCATAGCTGTATCTGTACTTCGGGAACGATCACCTCAATCCCAAGGCTCTCCAAGTCTGCAAGTAAATGCCGATCCATGGTCAAACACATGGCTGTCGGATGCCTACTCAAGGCATCGGCAACCACGTTGGCCTTCCCTGGATGATACTGAAGTAGGATGTCGAAATCCTTCATCAACTCTAGCCATCTGCGATGTCTCATGTTCAACTCCTTCTGAGTGAACCCATACTTTAAGCTCTTGTGATCTGTGAAGATCTCCACCCTCTCTCCATACAGATAATGCTTCCACAACTTCAGACAAAAATAACTGCTGCCAGCTCCAGGTCGTGGGTAGGGTAGTTCTTCTCATGGGGACGCAATTGCCTGGAAGCATAGGCAATCACCTTCTCATGCTGCTGTAAGACGCAACCCAGCCCCTTTCCTGAAGCGTCACTATAAATAGTGAAACCACCTGATCCTGAAGGCAATGTCAGAATTGGAGCTGTCGTAGGCCGCTTCTTCAACTCATCAAAAGCTGCTTGACACTCCTCTGACCAAACATACTCGGCAACCTTCCGGGTCAACCGAGTCAACGGCTCTGCAACCCGGGAGAAATCCTGTATGAATCTCCGATAATATCCTGCCAGCCCCAGGAAACTCCTGATCTCTGCAACTGAAGTCGGCGCTGCCCATGCCTCAACTGCTATAATCTTCTTGGGGTCAACTGAGATACCATCTCCAGTCACCACATGCCCCAAGAAGTCCACTCGGCCTAAGAAGAACTCACACTTGGAGAGCTTTCCGTAAAGCTGCTCCTTCCTGAGAATCTCCAGCACTATCCTCAAGTGCTCCTCGTGCTCCTCCTCAGTCTTGGAATATATCAGGATGTCATCAATGAACACCACCAAAAACTGATCCAGATACTGATGGAATACCTTGTTCATAAGGTTCATAAACACTGCTGGTGCATTGGTTAGCCCAAACGGTATAACCAAAAACTCAAACTGCTCGTACCGCATCCTGAAAGCGGTCTTGGGAATATCTCCCCCCTTCACCTTCACCTGGTGATATCCCGACCTCAGATCAATCTTGGAAAATACCCGAGCTCCGCTCAACTGGTCAAATAGATCGTCGATCTGCGGCAGTGGATATTTGTTCTTGATCGTGAGGTTGTTGAGTGCCCTATAGTCAATACACATCCGTACTGATCCATCCTTCTTCGGCACGAACAACACTGGTGCACCCCATGGCGACGAACTCGAGCGGATGAAGACCTTGTCCTGTAGCTCATCCACCTGCTACTTCAGCTCCACCAGCTCGCTGTTGTTCACCCGATAGACATGCTGGGAGATGGGTTTCGCTCCTGGAACCAAGTCTATCGAGAACTCTATGTCTCTATCTGGTGGCAATCCCGGCAACTCCTCTGGGAAAACATCCATATAATCTGCTATCAAGGGATATGGAATCGCCTGCTCCTCGACCGAGACGCCACAGAAGACTCTGCTGCTCTGCTCTGCCTGACGTCTGGAGTACTCGAACTCTGGCTCCCCCGGCGCTCTGAAGAGAACTCTACCCCCTCTGCAATCAATGCTGGCATGGTGCCTGCTCAAATAATCCATGCCTAGTACTATATCGTAGTTTGGCAATGGCATTACGAGCAGGCTCACCTCCAACTCACGGCCTCCCAAAACTACTCTCCGACCCTTACAAACATCACTCACGAGGATAATACCACCCCCGGTCGTGATCTTGTAAGTCCTAGGCAACTATTCAGCTACGATACCGTGTCTAATCACAAAATATACTGATATGAAGCTATGCGAAGTACCGGAATCGAATAATACAAAAGCTGGACTGGAGTCGAAAAGAATCAAACCTGCGATCAGCTCTCCGATGGCCTCCGCATCCTCTGCTGCCATGGCAAATCCTCACCCCTGCTGGCCTCTCCTGGCCTGCTGCTGGTGCTGGACAACCTCTACTACTGCGTCTGCAGGGCTGGTCCCCTCTGCTAGCCTGCCGGAGCTCTTATTCCTCCTCCCTGGGCTGCTCGTCCCATGCGGTACTCCCTCATCTGGTGGTCTGCTGAGCCACACACCAGGTACTGGCCCAGCCTCTTCCGGAACTCATTGAAGACGTGCCCAGGCTTCTTGCAGTAGGCACAAGTACCATCCTGTCTCTGACCCTGCTGGTGCTGTCTCGGCTGCTGCTGCTGATGAACTGGCCTCTGCTGGATCGGCTGCGGCTGAAACTGCCTCAGTTGCTGGTACTGAAAGTGGGGCCTCTTGGCCTGGCCTTCGTTGCTGCTGCCCCCAACTGGGTCTCGCCCCTATTGAGCCTAAGCTCAAGATCATCCTCTGCTAGCAAGGCTCCCGTCAAGATCTCCTCGAACGTGGCATCCCGGTTGCCCTTGGTCAGGGACTTGACCTCCTTGACTAGACCCTTCCGGAACCTCTGAGCCTTCGCCGTCTCGCTCAAGCCCTCCACAAACCTGCCGAGGCGGCCGAACTCCTCGACGTACTCCTCCACCGAAAGACTCCCCTGGACTAGGCTCTCGAACTGCGTCTCCAAGGCTCTGAGTGCTGAATCTGGGAAGAACTTCTTCTTGAAGAAGCCCTTGAACTGCTCCCAAGTCTGTCCAGCTACCCCCACCCTGGGGTCTGACTGATACCAGGTACGAGCAAGATCTCGCATCCGGCTAGCTGCGGCCTCGATCTGAAGATCTGCTGGTATCCTGGCCAAGCGGAAGATCTCCTGTATATGATCGATCCACTCATCGGCATATAGGATCCCCTCTGTCCCCAGAAAGTCTCTGGGGCTCATCTTCTGAAACTGCTCGATCCCCGGTGTCCTCGGCTGATGGACCACTGGTCGAGCTGTAACCGTCGTAAGGGCCAGCTCCATGCCCCTGTCCTGTCGAGCCTGCTGCCGGTCCATGAACTACTGGAAGTACGCGAACATCTGTACTGCGTCCACGTATCTTGGAGGCGGCTGCTGGAAGGGATCCTCTGGGATGACCGGGTCTTGCCTCCGAGCCGGTGGAAGCATACCCCCTGCTGCTGCTGCCGAGGTCTCAATACGAGCAGAGGTGGCAGGAGACGCAGTCCCCTGGCCTCGCTGTACTAGCTGGGAGGTAGCAGTCCCCTCCATAGCATCTCCATGGATGGTACGCTGCGATCTAGTCTCTACCATCCTGAAGATAGACAAACAAGAGTATCAATTTCTGAGAAAGAAGCGAAATAACAAAGGCGGACAGTTAAAAATTCAAAGGATAAGCTGACAATAAGAATTTATATGGCAATAAAAGAATCTTTCCTAAAGTGATTGAGTACCTTAAAATTAATCTCCTATATCCTACTACAGGCTGTAGTGATACTCTAATTCGAATACCACTACACTTCTAGTCTAGACCTGCATGGGCCACCACTAAAAATGTGTCACGACCCGCACCCTAGAGTAAGGGCACGAGATGTGGGTACGTCCAGCCTACGCCGCAGTGTCGACGGTAGAACGCTATCCTAGGTTAATATACATCTAGCAATATATCTCTAAACAGTTTATACTCCCAGAATGGGGGTGACATAAGTAAATAAACTCAATCACAACTAAGGAAGAGATAGCACGATATGAAATAGAACTCAAGGAAAATAGATGATAAAGTAGTCTAAGATAATCCCAGCAAATATCCAGAGGTACATGGTCTCAGATACAGAATGAAAGAATATATACAACTCAGAACAGAATAAAGTCTAGCTAAAACATGCCTCAAGACTACATAAAATAAGATAAGCCTAACTAATCTAGTCTAGGCAATGGGGGTGATGTCCTCAGCTAGAGCTGGGTCCTCCTGAGGGTCCAGCTCGTAGGTGTCATCTAAGGCTGCCCCGTAGAAAGTATCAAGACAGGCCTCCTCCTCATCCTCTGTAATATTTCAACAGGTCCAGTCAGGACAGGAGCGAGCACAGTACATCTCAATAGTTCATAGCAGGTTAGAAAATATAATTATGCAGTAAAGTAAGATACAAGTACTGAAAGAAATGCAGTATATAAACAGAGAGAAATTGTAATAGAAATATCTACTATAGATAGAGACTAACAGTGGCTAGTGAGTCAGAGTATAATATAGACATGTAAATGGCATAGGAGATTCTGATGCTACACTATGGAAGAGATTTTGATGCTACACTACTTGGATAGTATTCACATGTCTATTTCTACTCCCCCGTACCCCCAATCAATACACAAGGATCCAACCAGGTTATGTTATGATTCCATGCAAAGCCCCCGAAGGGTGATACATGGATGTCCCATAAATGGGGATTCTAGGAGATTCTAGGATACCAGTAAATGGGATAAGAGATTCTAGGAGACTCTGTGATCATAAGAGTATGTGTCACAAGTGATCAAAAAACCAGTGAAGCATAGTGATACGCCATGTAAGTGAAACGCACAAAACATATAGTACCCGATGCTCCCTAAGGATAACATCCCAAGAAGGATCCATATAGTACACTACAAGAAAATGCAAATTCTGCGACATATGGACTATGTAGCCAAAAGCTAGATTTGTGTCGCCAAAGAGTTTCGACGACATATCTTGTTATGTCGTACGTATGTCGCGATAGCCTTGTCTGGGAAAGTATATGGCGACATGAACACACCATGTCGCGAAAAGATACCTACTTTTGGCGACATCACACACAGTTTTAAAAAAATAAGTTTCGGCGACATGTGTCATTTTATGTCGTAGAATGTAAGTATATTTGGCTACATAACACATGTCGGGGAAAGTTGTTTTTTTGAATGTATATGATATGACTTTCTGCTACACAATTGTGTGATGTTGCGAAAGCTATTTTATAGAAATAATATTTTGTTTTCTGTTTGCATATATTTTTCAACATAGATATGCAAAAACCCTATTTCGAAATTAAATTATAAAACTAAAATTCATATTAAAAGAACTTGAGAACAAAGAGCAACAAGTTGTACCCACAACATTATATCCAATATAATCTCTTAAAACAGTTTTGCCATAAAATAATCCATTAATGCAAATATCTTAACAACTTCAAGCATTCAACACGACATGTAATGTATCCCACAAACGTATTGTATTCCAGCTTAGATAACTATAATGTGGACAAAAATACATTAATTTACTGTCTTCCCAAAAAATTGCCCGAGACTATTCCCAAAAAATTTGCCCGAGTCTCTTCCCCAAAAATCAACTTGTTGTCCATGTGATCCTGCAAACAAAAATTAAAGAAAACAAAGTTGTAAGTAAAACAAAATATATAAAAGAATGAAATTTTATCTCTATAACTCATTACTATTCAAATATTTTTCTTGACTCTATATTATACTAACTGAAATAAAACACAAGAACATCAAGCTCTATCAAATTTTGATATTGCACAAAATAAAAGAATGTTTCAGAGAAAAAAGTCACTCTACTAATACAAATATGGGTAAAAAAAATATAAGCATTTAGAAGGTCGTATGAACACATACACTTGATAAAGTTACGGATATTAAACGGATACGAATACGAATACTAGATACATGAGACAAACATTTTAAAATATAGGTACCCAAGCATAAGAACAATCAAGATAGAGATATACCCAAAAGAAGTCGCTGCCTAGCATCCCTCAGCGGAATCCTCCCCACATTGATCCGACGAAAGTAACCCACATCTCATCAACACCGCTTGGAACTTTTCAAGTTTCTTGTTCTGTGCACTAATTTGTTGTTGTTGTGCCTCAAGTTGTTGTTGTTGAGTTTCATTGAGTTCCTTGAGTGATGTTAACTCCTCTCTTAGGATAATTGCTTCCTCACCATTCTCCCTAAATGTTGTTTTAGTATTAGAGGGCTTACGGCCCACACCATATCCTCTCAAGTAACTCGATTTCTTCCCAAGCACTGCTACCGACATTTCTTCTTCTGACATTGGGATTGCATTTGGCTGAGAACACATAGTTCGCAAATTTTCAAGCTCACCCTAACATTTAAAAGGAACATAATTAGTTACATTATAAAGAAAATCTTAATTAGCTACTGGTAACTTCTTTTTAGTTTTAGGCAATAGTCAAACAACAAAATATATGATAGACTTACATGTTTCTCCATACACTTAGGATCCAACCAGTCATCTTTCTTCTTACTCCAATGAGATTCCTTGAAAAAATCTACAAAGTGAGGCATCTCCGCATAATTTCATGGATATGGATAAGTAAATAAAATATATAATAAAAATTAATCTAGAAATTGTAAAAAAAAAAGGTGTCAACCTTCTTGGACATTGTTGCTGCAAATGACTTTGACCCGCAAGAATGATTCCATGGCAAACTGGAACGTGCTACTACGTTTTGTTCTGATCGTTTCTACAACATGAAACCAAAACAAAGGGTGAAAAGATAACCAAGTGTCTTACTTATTTCACAAATTACCATGTAGAAAACAAATTACCATGCAGAAAATTCCAGATTACCAAATTCTAGATTACCATGCAGAAAAATCCAGATTACCAAATTACCATGCAGAAAATTCTAGATTACCATGGAGATGGACTAATTGAGTAGCATATACCTTAAACTTTTCATTTGTTGTCCAAACCCGATCAATCATATACTCCCAATCCTCTTGTGAAACGCCTTTATACGGCTTGCTTCTTGGGTTAACACCATTCTTCAACAAACTCTTATAATGTGCATGCATGCGACTCCTCCAATCTTTGTATCTCAGCTGGCATATTTTCGTAATGGCATGTCTCACCACTTCATCATCATCATAATTTTTTATCTCAAATTTATCCTGCAAAAAAAATTCAATAATACATATTATGAATAAATAGTATATAGAAATAAACCTAATTATATGAACTAGTGAATAGTTCCACTAATACCCGAACTCTTAGAATAATTGACTTCTTTAGGGAGTCATCGACGTCATCCCAATACATGACGTCCTGAAGTGGTGCAGTAGCCCGAATTTCGATACCAATCTGGTTTGCAAGGGCAGTAGCATTTTCCCCAACTGGAGCCCTTTCCGTGGTAGGAATTGGCACTTGAAGCTTGCCGGTTTTTTGTACCATTTTCTCTACTGCTTTACCACGTGTCTTACCCCGTGTATTTTTCTTCTGGGAGCCTGTCAAGTTAATTTTTTGGATTATTGGTAGAGATCAAGTTGCATAAAAAAATTAGACTAAAATATATTAACACTGACTTGCTCTCTTGGCAATCTGTATTGGTACAAAAAGACATCAAAAATTCTTGGTGAATAGGAGTAGGGGATAATATGTGAATCAGTCCATAGCCAGACCAAGGTTATGTGCAATTTGATGGATTCATGATAGTTTCTTCAAAGGAAAGATTTAAAAACAGGCTTCCCCCATACACAGAGAAAGTATCTTTCCTTGTTCGAAAAAAAAGAGATCTTTCATCATAACAGAAATCATTGTACCAAAAACTTTCAGAACCAGACTCAAACCATTAATCCAACATGTCAGATTTCGATTTAATGCATGTTTTTTAAAGAGAACACGTGTAAAAAAGAAGAAACATGCAATGTCCTATTATATTTATAATGCATTTAAGTGCAACAATGAGAATCATGGTACTACATAAATTTTAAGAAATCATTGGGCTTAACCAAAAACTGAAGCTTGGATAATAATCCAAAAACTGAAGCTTGGGACAAATTAAAAGGGTAAGTGATTATCAGCATATTAAAATGAGTTGTCAAAATCAAAACTATAATTTTGTTTTGTTAACCACTTAATGACTCAATTTTCTCTCCTAACTGGTATCTTCTTGTTTTGTGAGACAAGACAACAACCTTAGACAAGAAAGTTGACAATTGCATCCGAACAAGCGTCGGTTTCCAGGTTGTTCAGTTCATTATATTCAGAAGCAATTACAGGACAAATGATTTGTGAAGTTCTATGACTAATTCTCAATTCAAACCATGACATTAGACATGTCGTTAAGATTGAGGTATCATCTTTAGACCACCAATTATTTTGATTTGTATGCTTTATGGGTATTATCTCAATAGGCCAAGTTCTTAATTTACTGGAGCAATAACAATAAGAAACTGAATATGTCTATCGCAACTGCAGGAACAATGTCAAAGAGGAGATTTTCATATGCATTGGGCAAACTGAATATATCATTGGGCTATACATTTTATTAAATATGCATTCAAAGCCCGTGGAACATTCCAGCCCTTATTATCAATGTAGGACAGATGCATGTTAGAGAGACACTGCAGGAACATTCCAGCCCGTGGAACACTGCAGGAACATCCCATGTATAGATGCAAACATATATAGTTCAGTCCCTTAACTCAAATGTAGGACAGATGCATGTTAGAGGGAAACTGAACTTGAGGGCAATATATGAGCAATGCTAAGTTGTATATCAACTAATGTGGACATGACATCATGGTGAAATGGTCTGAAGTTAGTTCAAAAATGAACTCCAAAGGACAAATACTAAAATCTGAACAAAAGTTATGGATTAGGCATTACAAGGTGACAAGGACATCTGTTCTTAACTAAACATAACAACATATGAACCTGTTCTCATCTGAATCAATAAATGGTAACATGGATACCTATGATTTGAACTGAACTATATGATACATACCTGCACATAGGTGGTATCATTTGTTGATCTAAAAACAATAAGAAACTGAATTTCATGTGCATTATTGCTGCAAAGAGGAGATTTTCATATGCATTGGGCTATACAATGTCAAAGAGGAGATTTTCATGTGCATTATTGCTGCATGGTGCATCACAAGGCCAAGTTCTTAATTTACTGGAGCAATAACAATAAGAAACTGAATATATCTATCCAACTGCAGGAACAACGTCAAAGAGGAGATTTTTATATGCATTGGGCAAACTGAATATATCATTGGGCTATACATTTTATTAAATATGCATTCAAAGCCTATAGTGTCGGGTCATCTTTTATCAGCCACCATATTTAAGTATATAGTGCAATTGATTTTCTTTTGTTTTCTTCTTTGTCTTTAACCTCTGTTACAACATTTGCTCTTTGGGGCAACCTGGCTAGTTAGTGACGTTTCATGCATGTAAGTATAGGAAAGGTAACTGGTGGCTCATATGGATATGCCACAACAACCAGGAATTAGGTCCTTCAATGTCTGAATAGGAAGAGTAGGTAGAGGAAGTTAAACACTAACAGAGAGAACCCCCTTTATACCTAATATTATACTGACTTGATTCTGTCATGGGGACCTTAAATTTGATAATGACATGAACTTCCTAGCAGCCCATTGGATATAGATATGCGATATTTCCCTTTTAACTATTAATACTGCTACATGAGTTTCTTTACATCAAATGGATGTTGTCATGAGTACTTCCTTGTATCAACTGATACCAACGTATGAGCTTTCCTAATACCTATTAGATATTGATAGGGAACTCCCCTTTGAACCCTCAACTATACCCTTTAAATATTAACAGGAGAGAACCCTTGTATTCGAGAAATACTGGGTTTGGGGTGTATCTCAAGTCAAATCAGTATCACCCACGGCTGTGGGATAGTTTCCTAGGTATTTCAATTGGAAACTGTGGAAATGTGGGAGACAAAGACTACTTCTAGTTGTCCTTGGCACGACAGGAACAATAAGAAACCATAGCAGCCCCTCTCTTGAAGTAACTGTACAGTCAGGGGAGCTACCCAGGTTCATGTCAATGTGGAGCAATATAACCTGGGAAGGAGTTTTACCCTTGTCTCGATAAGTAGAGCAGTGAGTAAGGAAATAGTGTGTGTCCATGAGATGGGGCACATATCAAAGGTTGGGCTATCTTGGGTCAGTTAGAAATACAAAGGTTTAGTAGTACCAGGTATGTCCAATGCTCTGTTAGCATGGGGTGGCATGTGTGTACCAGGAAGTGAAGACATGGTCATAATTATAGCAAGGGAAGTTGGTAAGGCTACAACTTCAAGTTTGATGGCATATATTTATGTATACCTTCCTAAAGTCAACCCATATGCAGAAATTGAGAACATGGAATATCCCTAACTTTTAGAGTATCAGTAATAGTTCAGTCCTTGTTATAGTTCAGTCCTATAGATGCAACATTCTCTCCTATAGATGCAAACATATATAGTTCAGTCCTTGTTATCAGCACTTGTTATCAAAATGCCATGAATTAATCCAATTTTCTTAGCCTATATTAGGTATTCAGCCCTTGTTATCAATCCCATGTATATGATTTGAACTGAACTATATGATACATACCTGCACATAGGTGGTATCATTTGTTGATCTAAAAACTGATACCAAGAAGCAATAACCATTGGGTTCACAACTGAACCCAAAGTGAATACCTGCACTTGGACAGACATTCAGAGATGAATGGGAACAGAACCAATATTGCCATTCAACTGCAATTGCCTAAATAACCAAGAAGTAGATAGGGCAAGATTCAAACTGGTCTTAATGTCCTATTCGAAAGGACAGATCATTAATTTGATGTAAGGAGGACAGAATAAAAATAGGTTCAGTCTTCATTTTGGTTCAGTCCTCAAATGAAAGTTGGATTATGACAACCTCTGGTAATTTGATACCAATGCATGACACGAGAAGTAGAAGCAAAAGTTGCATTAGACCATTCAAAGCCACAGTTATATGACAACCTCTAGATTGCAGTTATAAACTGAAAGTTGGATTATGACAGATTAGACATGACACGGTAAGGATAATATTAAGTTACCTGCACCACTGGCTGGTGACTCCATAGGACTGGGCACATGCAATTGAAGATTATTAGACCCCTCAGTCATGTTATCTTCAGGTGTAGAAACAAGGCGGGATGATTTACGAGTGGGACCATTGTGTACGACCTAAAAATACAAAATACATAGGTATTAAGGCATTATTAGTAACATAATTCAAATACAACATTTCATTTGAGAAGCATATCATATTTATTACCTTTTCCATTTGAGGATTAGAATGCCCATTATTCTCATCTTCGCTGCTAGACGAACTAAGCAAATCATCACAATCGCCTGGTTGATACTCATTATCATCTCTCTCACTTGCATTTCTTTTACTATTTTTAGCCAAACTTGTTTTGGTGACCTTCTCAAATGGGGCTAACAAATTTGTAGCGTGAAGCAAACCCAAAGCCTCAAATTTCCTTTGGTTGCGAGCAATATTTTCAATTCTTTGTTTCTCATATGCTGACGTCAACTGGGCTGTTTGTCCGGGTCTTAAATATATCTTGTTCTTTGATTTTTCCATCTACGACAATAAAGATACAAATTATATTAGCCTTAAGACATGTACAAATTTATTAAATATGCATTCAAAACAAATTCACCAGAACAAGTTTGCAAATTCATAGGACCAACTACCAAGAAGAAACACCACCTAGCAAGATCACATGCTAAGTCTGCAATTCAGAACTATACAATAATCCTAAACCTCACCTCTACAGAACTTTTCGGTCTTTCAGATGTGTCACAAACAATAATAGAAGTAAATTGAACTTAAAGCACTGACAATCCCACGATATTGTCTCAAATAATGCAATGGTTTTCATAACATGATGCAATGATAAAAAAAATTTAGATCATACGATTATTAGACCAGGTAATATAATTTGAAATTCAATTTCTTCCCAGTTTCACAATAGAATTAAAAAACTATACTGCATATGGTAAAACAAACAATTAAAGGTAATACAGAAGTTCCCAAGTTGCACAAGCATTATCGCACAGTTTACAAGTTCCTGAAACATATTCTCGTTTGTTAAAGTGCCATTTCAATTTATATAAACTAAAAATATAGGAAAAGGTTAGTGCCTTCTAGCAAGCAACGAGTAGAACTATTTGTTCCTTGTTGGACGTCAGTGAGGCTCCGACATTTAGGCTGATGGTCTGTATAGAGCAGGGTTCTCAGTTCTCCTTCCTGTGTGACAGCAGGATTAATTTCCTCGTGAGAATGACAGGCACCTAGGACAAGGTATGTAATCAAGTTGCAGTTTTTACGAAGAATTATTATTTGTCTCCAGCTTTGGCACATGCTTTATTTTGTACATTCATAAGTTATCAAACATGCAAAAGGGGAGTCCAAAAGCGGTATAGGCATGCAAGGATGAAAGATCGTCTATTATTTGGCATAACAAAGTGAATGCATGAGTCTGATCAAATATTAAAAGACTGAATCAACAAAACTGCCATGGCAACTATAGCTTCCTATAGGCATTTGCTTCCTATAGCAACATCTAAAGCTTAAGCTATGGAACTTTATACTACGAGCATCAAAGTGTAAGTTTCATGCCTGAACTCATCTTGAGCGTTTCTACTTCTCTCTCCTCTTTAATTGATTTAGAGACCTTCTTGTTAAAGTCACTAGCAATTTCAAATTCAAACGTCAAAACACCAAGACAGCATCACTTCTATCCTTAAATCCACCATCATATACCGATATGTTCATTGTTTTCCTTTCTGCCAACCACAGACAAGCACAAAAGAACTACTTCCTACATGAAACCACCTCTAATATGCATATAAAGCATCAATAGGTTCATTGAGAAGTTTAGAGAGTAGCAGTCAACTAATTCCGATACATTTCCTCTGTTTTACTCTATTTCAGAAGTTTTCTATAAACACGAGAAGCTTGATTTCATTTCAAGTAAGCTCTTCACTTGTGCATGGTTCAAGTACGTCACTCTAAGTTTCTTTCAAGTGAAGTTGACTTTGGGCACAATACAATGCACATAACAACAAAATAAATAAAGTGATACTATAGCAAAACAGCACATAAGGAGAGACATCTCTACTATTAAGTATTCAATGAAACATAAGTAGATAGAGATAATAAGTGCAAAATGTCACATTTAGAGATCTAAACAAAGCATTCATACAAGTCAATTCAATATTGAGTTGTATTCTAGTCTAAGGTGAAGCATCATGCAAGTTGTTCATATCTAGGGGATTATGTTAGGATTTCTACTTCAATGTCTTGGGACAGTTTGACTGGTAAAATTGACTCAGTGGCAGTTGATATTAATTAACAGACGAGGAAGCTTTAGTAAAGAGAAAAACACATAGCCATACATACAAATGCAAACACACACGTGCACCTTAAGTATATATGGTAATGAAAACATGATTATTACTTCACCCTCTGCCTCCATCTCTTCATATGTCAAAGCATATTTCCTTTTCAACGTTTTATTTTGTTTGTATGACTGTCTGCAAAGAAGAAAATACATCCAAGCTGAATATGACAGTATTGGAAATTGTATAAATATGTATGACTCAGGGTTCGACTTTGTTGTGGTTGTGACAGTTTGCCCAGGTAAATAGCAGGTAATGGCTGATGTTTCTCAATCTGCTAGCGCTTAAAGTTCATTGCATTCTTCATTAAATTTTTTATCTATAGGACACTAATTTTCTTACAGCTAAATCATGTTTGCATATTTTCTTGTATGTCTCCTTTCTTGATCTGCTATGAATCATTTTGTGGTTCATATCCAAAGCAATCTGTCTATACAAGGGTAGAGAGTTTCGTATGATCCTCTGCAGATGGTATTATGATGAATTTGTGGCTGGAACATGTCTTCTACTGATAATGTGATTTGTCTTTTTATTCTTTCCTATCCTATTGAAAGTTTCTTATCATGTTTTTGTGGATGTACTATTGCGGTACTTTATGCATTGATTTGTTTCTTTTGTATTGTTTATGAATATATGTTGCACTGTATTTCATATGGTTTGTTTCTTATGTACTGTTTATTAAGAAATATCTTGCATTGATCGAAATTGTAGGTTGACCATGTTAGAGCTGAAAGAAACTTACTCGAAATTGTACGTCCTGATAGCAGTCAAATTAAGAAATGATATAGTGCTGAAACGAAAATCCAGATAAGCAATATGAATAAGTAAACAAATTATGAAATGATATAGTGAACGAAATGCTGAAACAATATTCAAATAATATAGTGCTTCAACCTACCTACATATCAAATTCTATATCAGGATCAATATCAGAATCATAAAGCATTTCTTCGTCATCCTCATCATCCTCTCTATATGTGCCATTGTTTCACTTTCACCCTCATTATCGTTGAGCCGCAAAACCATATCACTTGGAATTATCTCAGGATCAACACCATTCCTATGATATTGAACATTAGTATCTTCAACGATAATTGGAATAATTCTACTGCTTTTGTCTTTTTGGAATGCATCAATAGGTTCTGAAACTTCTATTGAGTCATGCTTATTATCATTATCATCCAACTCTGGTACATCCCATGTACCCCGATGTCGAACCCTTTGTACGACTTGCCAATTTGCACCTAATCGTGTATCATTAACATAGAACACTTGTTGCACCTGACTTGGTAGGACAAATGGATCGTCTGAATACCACCGGCGCATGACATTAATGCTAAGGCAATGTGCTTCTTTGTTTAGTGTTCGGCTACCACCTGTGTTGAACCATTCACATTGGAACAAAACAACTTTATGGCCATACATGTATATCAATTCCCAAACTTTGCATAAATATCCATAAAAGTCGATGGGTTTTCCTTTATGAGCTCCTTCAGAGACTAAACCGCTATTCTGACTCTTACGACGATTGTCACGGTCTCTAGTATGGAACCAAACTTCGTTACAAATGCAACCTGAATAAAGAGTTACTATCACATTGGGACCATTCGCTAACGCCCACATTTCATCAGTTGCTTTTGGTGACTTTTGTGTTCGCAATTGATTCATCTACATACAAAACAAACAAAAGACATATTAAGATAATATTAATTGAATAGTATCTAAATATATGTTATACATCTTACGTGCTTTTTGAACCATTTTGAAAATTTTTGTCGTTGTATTTGAGTTATATCGCCTTCACTTGAATTTTGTAATAGCTTCTTGTGTTCCCTACTTGAAGAAATTAAAGTCATAAGTGTAAATAAATCAATAATCAAAAGATTTTAAGTTATGAATGCATGTAAGGATGTTGAATAACATACTCTAGATACGGCTCAACCTCGTCGGTGTTGTAAAGCACAAACCACTTAGCAATTTCATATTCCTTCTCTGAGACATCAGGAGCCCTTCTTAGTCGTCCAAAAGGACGAACATTTTGCGTGAATATCGTTAACCCAGGACCACGTTCACCACCATCAGCATTTCGTTCTTCTCGATTAAATATTGTTTCAACATTGCTCAAGTACATTGAACAAAAAGTCAAGCTCTCTTTTACAATATAAGCCTCAGCAATTGAACCTTCTGGCCGAGCTCGATTGGTTACGTACCATTTTAGAGTTCCAAGAAACCTTCAAACAAAAACCAATTACAATAATGAAAGCATGTTTAAGTTAAAATTTATATTAAGATAGTACAAATTATCTTTCAATTGGGTACATCCAACGATATTGCACTGGTCCCGCAAGGATGGCTTCACGTGGAAGATGAACTGCCAAATGCACCATCACATCGAAAAAAGCTGGAGGAAAAATCTTCTCTAACTTGCAAATTATTAGAACTATGCGTTCTTCTAACTTCTCTAAGTCTGTTGGCACCAACGTCTTAGAGCTCAACTCCTCAAAGAAATTACCCAACTCAAACATTATAGTACAAACATCCTTGTTAAGGTAGCCACACATCCCGATTGGAAGAATTCGTTGTAGAAGGACATGACAATCATGGCTTTTTAAGGTTGAGAATTTTCCATTTTTTGTGGTCACACACCTTGAGATGTTTGCAGCATATCCATCTGGATATTTGATTGACTTTAAAAATTCAACAAAACCCTCTCTCTCCTTTGGTGTCAATGTGTAAATCGCTGGAGGCTTGATCAAGGAACCATCGAGAGACCTCTGTACGTGCAATTCTTTCCTTATGCCCATGTCCTCCAAATCAAAACGAGATTTTGTTGTATCCTTGTTCTTCCCGTCTATGTTCAACAACGTTCCAAGCAAATTGTCACATATGTTCTTGTCTATGTGCATGACATCAAGATTGTGTCGGAGCTTCCGTTTCCTCCAATATGAGAGCTCAAATAGGATGCTCTTCTTTGTCCAATTCAATTCTGCTTGGTCACGGGGTCTCTTTTTGTTCTTATGGTTCTTCCAAAACTCGACATATGATAAGCAATCCAACTGATTTAATATTTTTTCTGTTGGTATCTCCAACGATTTCTTTTGGTGCTCAGTCTTTCCATTAAAGGCCTTACTTCTTCGCCAGACATGATTATCAGGCAAGTAACATCGATGTCCCAAGTATCCAATTTTATTTCTCAAACTTTGAGATGAAGCATTCTCATTGCATGTGGGACAAGCCAAATAACCCTTTGTACTCCACCCAGACAAGTTACCATACGCAGGAAAGTCATTTATTGTCCACATTATAGCTGCATGCATTCGAAAAGTTTGTTCCCTGGATGCATCATAAGTGAGTACACCATTTTCCCACAAATTGTTTAGCTCATCAATCAATGGTCGCATGTAAACATCAATATCTCTCCCAGGTGCTTGGGGACCTGGAATAAGCAAAGACATCATAAAAAATGGATCTTTCATGCACTTCCAGGGTGGTAAGTTATAGGGCATAAGTATTACAGGCCACAAACTGTAAGATGTACTCATGTTTCCGAAAGGGTTAAACCCGTCAGTGGCCATTCCTAGCCGTACATTTCGGGATTCCTGAGCAAAATGAGGAAAATTGCTATCAAACTCCTTCCACTCTGCACTGTCAGCTGGATGCCTTAATACTCCATCATTCATGCGCTTCTCACTATGCCATCTCATGTCTATAGCTGTCTTCCTCGACATATACAATCTACGCAATCTTGGTGTCAATGGAAAGTACCGCAAGATCTTATGTGGGATCTTTTTTCCATTACCATTATTTATCTTGTATCTAGACTCTCTACAGACTGGGCAATTTTCTAAGGCTGCATTCTCCTTCAAAAAAAGTGTACAATCATGTTGACATGCATGAATTGTCTCATACCCCAAGCCCAGATCACGTAAGAACTTCTTAGCTTCATAAATGGACTTTGGAAGCAAATTTCCTTCGGGTAGAAGGTCAAATAATATTTCCATCAGCATGTTGAACGATTTATTGCTCCACTTGCTGATTACCTTCACATGAAGCAGCGTAATCACCAACTTCAACAAAGTATACTTCTTACACCCTGGGTACACTTCACGTTGTGCATCCTCCAATATTTTATCGATGTTATGCAGCTCCTCCCTCTGAGCAGTATCATCTTTCCAATCATGGCCCATGTAAGCCCCTCGACAATAGTCTTGTAGTAATTCAGGAAATTCGTCTTGATCGTCTTCTTCATCTGACATTTTAATATCACCCTCATCGTTTGATACTTGAGTTTGATTCTCGGTAACAAGTTCTCCATGGTACACCCAATTAGTATAAGATAACATCATTCCATGTCGAACTAAATGATTCTTCACATCTTTTTCTGTATGCCACTCTAAGTTCATGCAATCATTACATGGACATTGAATCCTACCATTCTTGCCCACTTTGTTTATTGCATATTCGACAAAAGAGTTAACCCCATCAATATACGGCAGACTTAATCTTTTTCTAAAAAGTGTCATCCAACTCTTGTCCATCTCTGCAAGAAAATATAATTGTTAATAATTATCTACGAAGTTATGGCCTTAATGGTTGTAGCATAAACGAGAATGTAAAAAAATAGTTTGAAGTGGCTAAAAAAATAATTATCTACGAAGTTATAGACTAAAAACGGATGTAGCCAAAAGTAAATTTGCACACATAATCTATTTTTAAATGGATGATTTGTTCTTTGTTAATCCATATTGAGACGATATTAGTGAAGTATTTGATAGTTGTAGGGGCAAAAAAGTTCTATATTTTTGTTTTTCAGTACATCCAGATGCCAGCAGTTCTTACCATTCTTGACATGTAATTTTTGTTTTTTCAGTACAATGTATCCCAGTCTATTTCAAACTCAAAATAACTATAATTAATCATCTTGTGTCCAAGGGTTCCAAGTTTTGCCATGACTTTTCAACTCTGGAATTACAATGATAGAGACTTGCAACTGGGAAGTAATCCACATTGTTCAGAAAGTTCATAATTGGTAAATCTTTAACAAAACATGTAGACATTCACTGACAAGCAACAGACAATAGCAAAAGGACCTGAAGTTAATAAAACAAAGATTAATAAAACAAGGTCCTCTAGACAAAAAAAAAAAACTAATCATAACAGGTATATATCTCAAAGATGTTTTTCACTATATCTTATGCTACATACAGTATCGGATGAGAAAATAGCACATTTGAAGAGTAAGAAAATTGTATATGGATTGAAAAGTAAGGTAACTGTATCTAGATTGAAAAGTAAGACAATGGTTTAATTACCTTGGCCTACAAAAGCAAGTCTGTATACTTGCAAAATATGAAGGAGTATCAGAAAAAGAGTTCAGGAAAAGGAGAAAATAGGGTGAAGGAGTATCAGATAATGTTTCACTCTATTTGAGGAGGTTTGGCATCTTTTAAAAGTCTGTATACTTGAAACAAAAGTGCCAATATTTGAGGAGGTTTGGCATCTTTTAAAAATAGGCAAAAAAGAAATAATATAACATACTGCTTCTTTCTTCCTATTTAAGCATGTTTGTACTGAAGTATGTAAGTTCTCTTTCAGAATGCCTACTAAACTTAATTGATCATACACACAGAGAGGCGGCGGCTTCATTCCTGCAATGCAAGCAACTGCCTTACTAGGGAAAAAGGCGTTAACCAAGACCAGGGATCGAGCCTCCGATGCCGACAAATCCCATCAGACTAATACGGCAATCGTGTCGGCTAAACATACTTCGGGGGGCATCGGATCAGCGAGTAGCAACTGCATCTCAAAAAGCGCCATTTGGCTGTACGATTTGCTCAACAAGGCTTCCAAAAGCGTGATAGTTTTGGGCAATACCATGGAAAGAAACCCCAACTCTAGAAAACGCAAGTAGTGACAGCCATATATGAACTTTAAACCCATGCTTAGTCTGTCTACCTCCCTATACGAATAAAATCGTTGTAGAGTCTCATCTTTGAAGTTGGAAATGGCTTGTCTGCCTGTTCTTCTACTTCTAATTTGAAGTCTAGCTTGGGAAACTAACTACTTCGTGCACACGAGTTGCTCGCTCTAAGAATAAATATGCTTGGAAAACTAACTCCGTTTCTTATAACACAGACAATGGTTTAATTACCTTAGCCTACAAAAGCAAGTCTGTATACTTGCAAATATGAAGCAAACAGGGTGGAGGAGTAAACAGTGCTGTTTTAGAAAAGGAGCAAAATAGGGTGAAGGGGTATCAGAAAATGAGTTCACATGTGGGTCTGTGTTATGTGATTGCTTGTGCTTATATTTGTGTTATCAGAAAAGGAGTGAACAGGGTGAAGAGTAAAATGGTATAAGATTGTTTGATCAAAGTAGTTCCTATTAATTTATATGAAAAATCAAAATCGAAATAAACCCGTAAAAGAACTTTTCTAATAATTAAAATAACCTTAAAACTGAATACTGTCTATGTTATGATAATTCCAGTTTTTGCTAGTAGATTTGAACTCCTGTCCCTTTCATTTCGGATATCAAGCATTCTTTAACATTCTATAGTTTTTCACTAAATTGGTATATTTTAGAAAAATAACAAGAGTGAAGTGAAAGTAGAGTTATTCTGAATTAAAGATACCTCATAACATGAATGTTCAATCATTAAATTATGCAAGGACTTAAAAGCATATATGAGATGAATCAAGCATACTCATTTCTGCATGCATGTTCAATATAGCAGTGTTATAGGAGAGCAAGAAAGTGATAAAAATATTAAAACTTCTTAGTATAATAATACCAATTAGAGCAAGTTCAGAGACTGTGTCAAAATAATAACTATCTAGAACTAGATACTTGTAAGGATCCATCAAGAAGGTTTGTAGTAGGATTGTTGTTCACTTGTCCGTGGGTCTAGTTAATGTTCGATGCACAAGTGCCGCTGTTTCAAAGTAGCTAGGCAAAAACAGTACCTGAGAATTAGCTTCGGTGACAATTGCAGTGTTGGATGAATCAATGCATGATTTCTTGTAGTGCTCATTGGTGGCTTTTACACTGCATCCAGAGAACATGGATTTATAAGTGATATTTCGAGCAAAGTTTTAACATAACAGTGGTAAGGCATCCTGATTGTTGTTTTTGATGCAAAATTGTTGATCCTACCTATCAAATTAAGGTGTTTATCTACCAAAACACTGAGAAAAAAATTGGATTTAGAATGTTGCATTTTAGTATTTTTTTTGTTCGAAATTGTGACAAGTGTATAGTTACAACGGTCTATATATTACAACTGTCCAAAAATATAATAGGTTAACCAAAATTACTGTTTGTCAATGTTGCATATCACATCCATATCAGAGTTAAACCGATGGGAAAAAAATTAAAACACCTCTCCCAGAACCTGATCCACAACAATCTACTCTCAGTAGTCAAAGAAAACGGGCAGTAGTATACCAATACATATGAGAAAGTTAATACAAGAGGAAATTCTCAATCAATTCCTAGAACTTTTGAACGACACTACATCTCTAATTGAGCAGAGGGATAGTTTTAATGCTATCCATATCTCTATAAAAAAAACCTTAAATTAATAAAACCTAAAGCAATTGTCGATGGAAACCAACATGGTGGATTGGTAAATCTAAACCCTAAAATCAGCAAAACACTCAAATAAGAAATCAATAAAACCCTAAAATCAACAAAACACGGAAAAGGAACCTCCAAAAAATCAATATTATGGTGGTGGAAGCACCTTCCGGTGGTGGAGGTGTGGTGGTGTCGATTTCCTCTCCACCGGTGCTAGGAGGTACGGTGGTGGTAGCCAAAAAGGAAATCTGTTTTGATTTGTAAATCAAATAGGAAACCAAAAGGGAATCGGTCATACCTTCTGCTTTTGGGAAGAAAAAAAATGCGCCAGAGAAGAGACGAAGAGCCGGCGCCAACACTGTAGTTGGGGGATTAATTTTGTTTAGGTTTTATTTCATATAATTTAGGTCATTATTCAATAAAAAAATAATAAATATATTTAGTATCCTTTTGCGACAGGACTAGTTATGTCGCCAAACACATAGTGGTCTTTCTGCAACATGTTCCACATGTCGTAGAATATGTAGTATCGTTCGGCGACATGTACCACATGTCGCAGAATATATAACATCTTTTTGCGACATGTCGATGTCGCGATATGTCAATAATTTTTGGCGGGGTTGTTATTTTGTTTCCTTCCGGTGAAATTTATATGTTTTCTGCGACATATTATAACTCATGTCGCCAAAACATGTAAAAAATTAGCTTTTGGAGACATAAAAGACCCTATGTCGCTAAAACATGTTGCTAAAAATACAATTTCTTGTAGTGGTACCAATCCGTGTGACCAACATGACAGTAACAAGTAAAGTAATTTAATGCAGGAAATAATTCTAAGCAGGATATGAAATGATGAGAGAATGTACTCGCCTGGTATCTGACTGTCTAATATGAAAGTACTGTCCGAGGAGTGATGTCTGGCTCCTAATCAGAACAGCACAAGTCACAACAAGTCCAAAATGGTATAATGAAGTCCTACTATGCATTCTACATAATTCTAGGTCAATCTAGGCCAAAGTCAACTCTTGGTCAACTCTGGTCAACCCTAGAAGTCAAACTAGGTCAACCAAGTCTAAATTAGGTCAAACTAGTCTACACTAGACTACATTAGTCTATACTAGGTCACTCAACCTATACAAGCTAGTACACCACACTACTAGGCTATCTAGACCAACTACACATGTTTGTTGGCATTCCTATTACCTATATATGTACATTACATAGGTTATAGTGCAACTATTAGGAACATCACATTATATATATATATACATATATATATATAGGCTCAACATATATACATATAGGTATACATTACATATAATACATATGTATACATACTATACATAACCCTACATTTAGAAGACTAGGAAATATATATATATATATATATATATATATATATATTTATATATATATATATATATATATATATATATATATATATATATATATATATATATATATATATATATATATATATATATAGAGAGAGAGAGAGAGAGAGAGAGAGGTACAAAAGACTGTGCGTGTGTGTGTGTGTATTAAAGAGTGAGTGGAACAAATATGTGTGAGGCTTTGTATGTGTGTGTGGGAAGAAGAGTGGACTGGTGTCACTGTTATGTGTGTGAGTGAATGAAGTTGGACATGTGTGTGTGACTGTGTGTAGAGAGACATAGTGTGTGTGTGTGTGTTAAAGGGTGAAGGATGTGTCATGTGTTAGGGATACAAGGGTGTGATAGTTAAATGGAAATTAAACCTGGAAACTGTGGCAGTGTGTGTGTATATAGAAATCTGTGTGTGTAATGAGTGAGGCATGAACTGAACAGAAAATAGAAATGAAAAACAGTTCACAGTTTAGATAGGGCAGACCCTATTTTCCAGTTTTCAGTCTTCAATTCTAACATTCCCAGGTTATTCAACATTTAGAAATAAACCTTAGCTTCATAAAAAAAATACAATAATCAATTCTCAACAGTTTTATTTTAGTTTTATGAATCAAAATCACACCCAAACAATACACAATCAAAACTGGAAACCATTACTCAGTTCAGTCCATACTAATCTCAGATTTCAGTCTAGGACTAATTCCCATATTTCATACCACATAGGAAACATTCCATGGTTCAAATTAGAACTCAAAATAAAACAGTCTAAAACAGTTTACTATATGACAGTTACAACCTATCATATATAGCTCTAAATCAAACCCAATTCTCAACCAAACAACACCAAAATTGACACACAAGTAGTTTACCTATAGGAGAACTATATTAGGGATTAAAACCAATATTTTTAATAGTAATAAACAGGTAAAAATGATGACAAGGTTCGATTCCCAAAACTGGAAACC
Organism: Iris pallida; assembly: GCA_029216955.1. Taxonomy (NCBI): domain Eukaryota; kingdom Viridiplantae; phylum Streptophyta; class Magnoliopsida; order Asparagales; family Iridaceae; genus Iris; species Iris pallida. The sequence continues at coordinate 190,143 of JANAVB010039538.1, read as the reverse complement.
CACAGGAAACATATGTATCAGAAATTGGAAAAAATGAGGAAATTTGATAGTTAAAACAATTAATGTATAACAATTGGTTGGTAATTAATATACTTATAGTGTTCGTGTCAGAGAAGGTGATTTGTGTCCACAAAAGTGGACACGAAGTGTCCAAACAGCAAGTGACATCTACAGTTAGACTGATAGGACAGTCTCGTGCGGGCAGGACACTGAGTCGTGCAGGCAGGGCACGACTCGATGAGTCATGCACTCGTGTCCCGGGGTCGAGTAGGACTAGGGCTAGGACATGGGCACCCTGGTTCGTGTCCTCAACGTGTCCAGCACGAATACGAATAGCGTATCAGTGGAGAAAAAACAGTGCACAGTACAGGCAAATCCCCGTGCGAGGCCTCGTGCGTGTCCGACACAAAACTATTAGACTCGAGACTGAAGGAGGATACTGTCAGTCATTACCCCTTGGTCTATGCCAAGTGGCACGAGTCCAAACTTCGTGTCCAGCGTGCACTCGTACTCGAGTAGCAGGGGACAGAACTGGACTCAGTTCCAGCGTGTTCGTGTCCCTCGTGTGGACACAACACGGCAAGAAATACCTAAGTGTCAACACAAACATTTAAGAGGGATCATAGATCTACAATCCTATTCAAATGGATTTCGAATATAACACAAAAAGTCTTTTTGTGGCATTTCGACAAACAGTTAAAGGACAGGTCTGATACGTGTCCAAACGGACACGAAACTTATGAAACTTGACACGAAACCAATGCAAACACTTAGGGGACTCATAGGGCTTCCTGAATATGTAAAGAAATCAGAATTTCATGGAGAAATGGAGAACTTACCTATAGTTGCACTTCTAGGAAAAACTCTCCTGAATAGCTCTTCTTCTTGATGTCCCAATCCAATCAAATCAATAACAGACTGAAATGAAACTTCAATAACAGCAAGAATAGGTATATTAAAACCTAATGGAAGAGATTTGGATGAAAAAGGAAATGGAATGAAAATCTAGGGATTAAATGAAGTAGGAACAAACCTTTTCTTCTAAACTTGAGCTTTCCTAAGAAAGATGCAACCCTAAAATTAGGAGAGTATTTATAGGGTGGTGTTCCCAATGTGGATAGGGGTGGCCGGCCACTTAGTCTAGGCTAGGGTTTTGGAATTTGTCTTGGGCTTTGGGCCAACCTACAAGGCTACGGCTTGAATTGATTTATTAAAGGTTCTAAATCATAAGCCATGACTTATGACTTTCTAATTCCTATTGCTAACTAGAGTCTAATGACCAAACCAAAGATTAGCCTAGGTTAGACTAGAGTCATATAACCTAACCAAGTCCATACTAACTAGGGTTAGCTTCTAGGTTGGTCTACAAGGGTCAAGACTAGCCAAAATCAATCTAGTTCAAACAATTCCAAAATAATTCCTAAAAATTCTCATAAATTCAAATAAATTCTAATAAATTTAAATTACCCCAAAAATGTCAAAAATATCCTCAAACTAGAAATGTGGTAGTGACACTTTGACAAGAGCTCTGTGGTTTATGGTTGCCAAAGTTATCAAAATTATAACGTAGGAAAACAACTATATATGTGTATCTTCGTAATTATATATATATATATATATATATATATATATATATATATATATATATAATGATTGTGTTTTGCAGTATTTGCTAGATAGGTAGGGGCATAATACTCTTTATTTTACGAATATGTTGTAATTCATACAAGTGGACAAGTTCGTCTACAGAACAAGAGACGGACAGAAATGGACACATGTATCTTGTTGGACGATAGATGGTAATGATAAATTTTATTAGGACTAAAGGTTTCACTTATCGTAGGTATAAAGCATTCTTTAGTTTCACATGTATGTTGCTGAAACTTACAAACGAATTAAATCTATGCTATTATTTGCTGCAGTTGAAGTTCTGATCTTTGACACTCGTACTGGTACTAGGACTTGGTTTTACATTGGAAGAAATACATACCAATGTCTTGGTCATCTTGCAAGATAGTAGCTATCTTGGGCTGCTATCAGGAATATTTGGTAAATATAGCATATTTGTAGTTTCTATATTTATTTATTGATTCGTTAACGGATATACTTAATATTTATTGGAGAAATGCAACTGATATGTGCAATACATCGGCTTGTGCACTTCTTATATTTAATGCATGATACTAATTGAGCTGTCTTCCTTTTGTTTGGTAAAGGAGTATGCAAGACTTGATTCAGAGGTACAAGAGCACATGCGCAGAGTCGTCAGTCCAAGGTGCTGATACAAACCAATCTGTGCAGGTGTGTTTCAAATTTCATTCTATAGTAAGAGCATATATTGTATTTTTTTGTGGTCATGTCAAGATGAAAATATGAGTATTCGATACCTTCGTTTATGCAAAAATTTATGCTCTCAGAAAACTATATTTTGCTTCTTAATTTTTTCTTTCTAAACTGTATAGTTTTAATTGATCTTGATGTGTATATTAGACAAACCAAGGATTTAAAGGAAGAGAAAGATTGTCCAAGTAACTTCTAAACATGATAATGAATTAACTTGTTATGTTGTCGTTTCATTTTGATAGTTCAGTTGAGTTATTATACTCTTCTTGTTTTCTTTAGGATATTGTTTTCTTGTTTTTTTGTTGGTCAACAAGCTCATTAACTTGTTATGTTGTGCTCTTGTTCTCTCAGAAACTACATGGAAATGAAGGTGTGTGAATATGGGAGGGATGTACTCCGGCCGAGTTTGCTACTTATTTTGGTTTTATTTGTATAATTTTTAGTATTTGATGTTTAAGATGTATGAAAACTATATACATTGGTTGGATATGTTTGTAGTTAGACAAGCGTTGGATATTTGTGGTTGGACGTGTGTCGAAAGTTTGTGGTGTATAAACAATATACAGTTTGTTAATATAAAAATTGGATTTTGTAGTGATTTGATGTATTAAATCATCTGGATTATTGATATTATGTGTTTGTTCGATTCATAATATAGAATTATAAATAGAATTTTGGCTTTAGCTTCTCTTGACGGTTATAAAACATCAACAATTAACTCAATCCTGCTGCAGAAGGGCTTTTCTTGACGGCTAATAGCCGTCATCTAGGCCGGAGTCAAGAAAAGTTTTCACCTATATTGACGGTTTCTAAAACTTGCTAGCTTGACGACTAAAAACGGTCAAGAAAACTACTTCATATGACGACCAAAAATCGTCAAGAAAAGCCCAGCCAACGACCATCAAGAAAAGAGTGGGTCTTTTCTTGACTCCGACCTACTTGACGGATCTGCAACCGTCAAGATAACCATTTTTGACAGGGAAAAGCCGTCAAGAAAAGCCTTTTTTTCTTATAGTGGAAAATAGCCAATCTTCCACCAGCACGTAACAACGCTCAAGGGCTCATCCCGTTCTCCACACCACGAGGCAAGGTCATATGGGTCTACCCTGACCTTAATTTTGACATGATGGCCCCTACAATCCCTTCTGTCAAAGAAAGCCGGTCAGGATATGTCACATGGTCTCGGCTTCGACCGATGACACCTTGGTGACCACTCGTTCGGCGCAGCGACAAGAAGAGAACCAGGCTCGAGAGGAGGCAGCGCCTCAACCAACTACAGCCCTTGTTCCTGATGTATCAGATGTAGACCCGTCTCAGACTCCTACTGCAGATAGGCAGAAGCAAAAAAAGGTTCGCTTTGAAAATCCTCTCAGAAAAGACTTGGCAGTAGGGCCTATCAAACCCTACAACTTTGGCATACTGGCGCAGCTAGCCAACACCCCGGCTAGATTGTCACTTTTCGAGATCCTCCGTCTCTCCAAAGAGACTCGGGATGCACTCAGCGAAGCCTTGTAGAACGTCGAGTCCTTCCTCACTCAGGTGCGACCACCAAAGGAAGACCCTGCGGACTGCCCACATTGTCACAGCGTGGTCGAAGTGATCCCTAGTATCACCTTCACCCAACAAGACATGCTGCTGAAGAACAACCGACATAATAGGTCTCTGTACTATACAGGGTATGTCGGTGCCATCAAAGTCGATCACATCCACATCGACCCGGGCTCCTCTTTTAGCATCATCCCAAGAAGTCTGCTCCAAACTCTAGAGATTTTGTTGCATCGGCTGACTGCATCAAACACAACAATCAACAGCTTCAATACGAAAAAGAGCGAGCCTCTGGGCAAAATTTGCTTGAAGTGCCAAATCGACGATCTCCACACCGAAGTGACTTGCTAAATCATCGATGCTGACATAAATTACAACATGCTGTTGGGACGACCATGGATCCATGAGTACATGATCATTTCTTTCACCCTCCATCAGTACATAAAGTATGCGGCTAGCAACGGGACTATCAAGATCGAGTTCGCTGACATCGATCCATTCTGCGGACTTGAAGTCAACTGTACGGATGCTGATCTATAAAAGTCAGTCCCTTAGGACGATGAGGGCAATGATGCTGATGACGAGGCAGAGACGGCCTCAGGAAGTGCAGCAGTTGCCGAAGAACCTCTAAAAGTTTGACTGAAGGGAAGACCCCCCAAGGTGTCTACGCCTCTCGTTGTCAAGCTCCGAGGCAGAGCACCACCTTTGCCCTCAGTAACGTCAGATGATGGCCAGGAACCTATGCGAATAAGGCTACCTCGGAGCTCCCCAAGGTCGACCATGAAGGCGCAGAAGCCTCCGACCATGACCCCTTTGGTGATCAAGCTAAAAGGGAAGTTTTCTCCTTCTCCTCCTCCCTCGACAGCCCTAGTCCTCACCGATATAGAGCTAGAAGGTTACATCTGTGTCAACATGGAAGCGTACACTTTTGATGAAGTAATCCCCCGGGATAAAATCTCTCATTTTATTAATAGAAAGTTATGTTTGCAAAAACAAAAAGTTATTCTATTACAAACTTTTGAAAAGAGTACAATTTGAATTCTGGAGAAGTACAACTGTAGGAATCTGATCAGAAGACGATCACTTTATCCCTTGGACTATGTGAACTTGAAGACTAGAGCCTCTCGAGAATGCAGCAGCAATTTTGTAAGAGTTCTTGATCTCTGTGTTATGCTTCAACAATGATTGTATACTCTATTTATAGAGTTCTAGAAATAACTATTTTAACAGTTATTCTGATATACGCGATGCTAGATTGTACCACATTGAGTTGTGCCAACCTGATGTTTCGCCAACTTTCATTCGGTTAACAATTGTGTACTAACTATATTTAGATGTGTGGCATCATGTGATTGAGATGCACGTGGTCGTGAACAGAATAGTAGACACATCTTGAGAGATTAGTGGCATGTGCGCCATGTCATCCTATTTTAGAAATAAAAGATATCTCAACTTCACCGGGTTGCGCGAGCTTCAATTAACAAAACTGCGCCTGATTGGATTGCGTCTAGACACGTGGCAAATTTTGAGAAGAAGTTATTCAGATTGCGCCTAGGCGCAACTAAGAAATTTGTTTAGATTGCGCCTAGGCGCAACTCATAAGACGTACATGACAACTGTCAATCCAATCTCCTCGAACGGCACAATTCGGGAGATTCGAAGAGATTTTGTTCGTTTTCTGTGCTGTCAGTCGTCAGTGCTGTCAGGTAATGATGACCATTAAATGTCAGACGCCACGTAGACTTTGGCGCAATATAACTCGGGCGTAGTCTAATATTTGGCACAACCTGACCAGTGGCGCAGTTTGATCTCTGAGCTTCATAACAGTGGCGTAGCTTGATTTTTGAGGCACAATTTGATTACTGAATGGTAAATACATGGCACAACTTGATTTTTAGGCCCTATAAGTCCCCCTTCAAAGTTTTCAAAACTTAAAAATATTTCAAAGTTTTGAAATAATTTGAATTTATAAAAGTTTTGACTGAGTCAAGTTGCGCCAGTCAATGCCCGGTCGTCATAACTAATTTTCTTTCTCGAAAACACTCGATCTCCTCTTCGTTTTCCCAAATTTTCATTGATGATTTTTTGGTTTCCCATGAGGAATATGAAGAGTCAGTTTGGTTATATATATATATATATATATATATATATATATATATATATATATATATATGGACTGATCTTTATACTCATTCTTCACTTCTGTACTTCAATGGCATCTAAGAAGAAGGAGATAGAGACAAATGCTGACACTACAATCAAGTCCCCTAAAGCAGAACCTGATGTCGTGCCTACCACTTATTTGTTGGAGGCTGACCCGTCACTGAGGGCGGTGAACTTCTTAGACTGTTTTGGTTTAAACCCAACAGTCTTTAATCACTCGAGTGGTGGGCCATCCTCTGAAGAGCATGGCGATTCGGAGGGATTCCTTAATCTGATGCGTCGCTCGGGGATCCGCAACATGCAAGAATTGGACGCCGCCCTTCATCAGACCAATGAAGACAAGAAAAAACAATAATGTTTCTTTTCTTCTCATGTGTCTTCTCCTACTCGTCTGTAGGGGCCTACCTCATCCCTATAATAAAATTTATAATTTCTGTCATTATTATTGTGTGGCTGATATTCCAAGTAGTGCATGTAGATATACTCATTTGACGAATTCAATGTTTACTATTTCCTTGAGAGACACTTGGCAACCATCTCACGATTTTAGGCGCCTATTGTTTAGTTCTTTCCCAAAATAGGCTCCTAGAATGATGTGCATGTTTTCATTCTTCAACACTTTAAAAAGGATAGCCAAATGAAAGAGACATTCATGTTTTCTCAAAACAAATAACTTCTCACAAGGTCCCACTATCCAGCAAGAATTCATCATTCACAAGTTCACTTGCGCCACTTCATCCTGATGTTATTCTCTTGCATGCTGCGCCTTCAAAAGTTGGTAAGTCTCAACAGAGAACCAATGGTTTTCTCATATGAGCATTTTTCTTTTGTGCCACTTTTGAAGATAGGTACTAATTTGCATGTTGTAGACGCTGTTTATATGCGTTAATCTATTTCTGAGAATAGACGCGCACTGTGGTCCAGTGCTTAGCTTCTAGTAGAGGTGCGTACTGTTAATATGTGCCTGTTTGATCGACGCACAATTTTGATATACGCCTGTTGATCAGCACACACTGTTGAGATGCGCCTGTTGATCGGCGAGCAGTTCTGATATGCGCCTGTTGATCAGCGCATACTGTTGAGATGCGTTTGGCACACAGTTTTGATATGCGTCTGTTGATCAGCGCATACTGTTGAGATGCACCTGGCGCACAGTTTTGATATATTTTACTAACTTTTCTTTCTTTGTTCATATTTGCAGAAGTTTGGTTGATAAACTTCTTCAGGACTGGCATTGGCGATTTGAATGCTATGAAGAGCATTTTTCTGACACCCACATCAGATAGCTCATGTGATTCTGACACTCAAATCATACAGCTCAGGACTCTTCATATTCAAAAAGGGTCTTCCTCAGATGGTAGGAAGAGCCTATACACATGAGAGTTGGATGGTGGAGAGACAGAATTAGGAATCGTATCACAAGGGTGATTTCATTCTTAGTTATCCTGGCAGGTCATCTTCTCTCCACCAGTTGTATAACAAAGTAAGTGGAGTAAGGGGAGGAGCGAGACGAATGGCAGGGTAGGACAGTACTGTAAGCTAGTGGTACCCAGGGGACGAGGAACATCCGAGCGAAGCAAGAGTAGTCTCCGAAGCCGAGGGGTAGCGATAGCAAGCCCGAGGGCGCCAGAGTTTTCATCGAAAACGGAGGTGATGAGTGAAGAGCTGAAAGCCGAACTCACTCCCCCCTACCACTAGCTGGAACGTACTGTCCTAACCGGACAGGAGTCGAGCGACGGGCGAGCGGACAGCAGCTTATCTTTGAGCTGCTGTACTCTGTGGTCTCCTCTCGTCTTTCTGAGAGAGAAGACCAGAGTCAATTCCATTGTCTGGCTCGCTGCTTCTGGATGAGATGACAAGGAACTCGCACCAACAAATAAGGAGATCCAAAGATGTAATGGACCTTCATTTGTTATATTTAGAATAAAAATTCGAGATGTAGTAGATTTCCATCAAGATGTATCTATGTTTTTAAAGAAGGAATAAAGAATGATTTTCTCTCCTTTATGATTTGATTTTGATGTGATGATATGGAAAATAGAATCCAAGAGAAATGTGGATGTGATAAGTTGTTGATGTGAAAAGTGAACAGTCACTTCAATTTTCGAGGAAGAGACAATAAATGATCAGTCATTTTGACTCTCGAGGAAAAAAATAAATAAATGAACAATCACGTCGATTTTCGAAGAAAGGACAATGAATAATTAGTTATAAATGAACGAACAGTTATAAATGAACGAACAATTATAAATGAACTGAACAGTTGGGATTCTTTCAAAAAGTCGCATCAGTTCTTGAGGTTGACTATCTAATTGTTCTGTCTATAAATAGAACAGAACTTTTGTAGATATCGTTAATTTCTTTTCTTTCTATACAGAATGTCTTCCAAAAATTTGCTCACTCCGAAGATTGAAGAAAAGACTGAGACGTCCCCTGCTGAGCCTCCAATGCCTCCTCAGAAAGAGAGGGGTGAAGGCTCAACTGCTCTTGCCCCAAGATGGGACTTGATTGGCGAGCTAGTGGAACCTGGAAAGACTGCCGAAGAAGAAGCATTGAGGATGGCTGCTTGCAAGTTTTTTGTGAGTTCAGATAATGAGATGTTTGAACTGTTGGCAAACTATGTATTTAATCATGAAGGATCGGGGTCTCCTCCCCGTCCTTAATATTATGTAATTCCATTATGCTTTTGAATAAAATAAACTTTTATTTACATCATGTTTCTAGAATAAAGTACATTTTGCTTTTATACATAATATTTCTTGAGAAATTTACCATTAATGGGCATCATAGCCACTCTTCCATCCATATCAGTTAATTGATAGGCTCCATTTGAGAAAACTTTATTTACAACATACGGCCCTTACCATTTTGCCCCGAACTTGCCTTTGCTCATATGTGTCATAGTCATAGGACGTCTGACTGTAAGAACTAACTCGCCTTCCTGAAATGTTCACACTCTGAATCTACAATTGAAAGCTTTTGAAATTTGGGCTTGATAAAGTTCGATGTGCTGTTGAGCCAGTAGCCTTTTCTCGTCGAGCGCCTCTAATTCTTGAAGTCGAAGATGATCATTGTTTTCCGTAGTAAGCTCATTAGCAACGGTGATTCTCAATGATAGAATTTAAATTTCCAGAGGTAACACAGCTTCACATCCATATACTAGAGAAAAAGGTGTGCAGCCTGTGGGGTTACGGACAGTAGTACGATATGCCGATAGATACTCTCCAAGTTTATCACTCCAATTACGTTTGTTAATAAAGATAAACTTTTTAAGGCGTTTGATAATGGTCTTGTTGAATGCTTCAGCTAACCCGTTAGTCGCAGGATTATAGGTCGTAGATGCAACATTATTGATTCTGTTGTCATCACAGAACCTATTAAACTTCTGGCTAATGAATTGCGACCCATTATCATAGATAATTCGGCGAGGGACACCAAATCTGTATATCATATGATATTTGATGAAGTTGATGACACTACTAGTCTTTACTTCAGCCAGAGGTATAGCTTCAGCCCATTTAGAGAAATAATCGGTTATAGCCAGGATGAACCGATGTCCTTTAGATGAAGGATAATTGATAGGGCCAATTATATCCATGCCCCAAGCTTCGAAGGGCCATGAGGCAGTAGTCGGATGAAGAAACTCCGACGGTTGGTAAATAAAATCTGCATGAATCTGACATGCTCGGCATTCCCTTGCTAGTCAATGGCATCTGATACCATAGAGGGCCAGTAGTAGCCCATACGTCGAATACGATCCTGTAATTTAGGACCAGGCTGATGTGCTCCACAAACGCCATCATGAGCTTTGCGTAATATCTGCTTTGCTTCATCACCAGTGAGACATCTCAAAAGTAATCCATCAAACGTTCTTCGATAGAGAGTTTTAGTAGTATGATTATAATAGAATCGAAGTGATCGGCGATGAATACTTGTAGCTTCCTTAGGATCTTCTGGCAATATGTCATGTACTGCAAAATTAATGAAAGGTGCTCTCCAGTCCTCGCTAATGACATTGACTTCACTTAGATTTCTGAATTCAATATTGTGGTTGTTTTCAACACAAAATAGTTCTCTATTAGAAATAACAACCATTTGTTGTCTTTTAACTGGAACTGCCAATACCGCAGCTAGGTTAGCTAAGGCATCCGCTTCTGTATTGCATGCATGACGTATATGTTCGATAAAGAACCCTTTGAATGAAGAGGCTATCCTGGTTGCTGCTTCATGGTATGGTACCAAATCTTGATGTCGAACTTCATATATACCTCTAACCTGATTAACAATCAGCTTAGAGTCACCATATACTTCGAGATATTCAATATCCAATTGTTTGGCTAATTGGAGTCCAATGAGCAAAGTATTGTATTCTGCCACATTATTAGAGCATGATTCGTTCTAAAGAATAAGCCCTTTGAATGGCTAATCCATCTGGTAAAACGAGAACAGTTCCCACTCCAGCAACAAGAGTACCTCCTGGTCCAATTATGAATGCTCCGTTAAAGAATTTGATTTAAGAAAGCGCATGGAAAACACCCAGGAGTATTGTTGAAAGTGTAAGGGTTTGTGATTCACGAAAAATCAATAATTATAGGAAAAAGGGACATAGTTTCTATGGTATCTGGAAACATATAGATATTTGAAGTCACTTTACTTAGAATCCCTGCCTCGCCAGTGGCTGCAGTGAACTTTCGGCTCCGTGACTCAAATAACGATATGTTACCTAGCATCTATCAACTTTATCCATTTTTCAACAATTATCAACGAAGCAACCCAAGAGATCAAAATATGAATAATTTAGGATAAAGTCTCAATAATACCCGAAAACCTATGAATGTTTGAAATTACTTCAACTTAGAGTTCATGTCTCGCCAATGCGCTGCTGGATGCAGTGAACTTTTAGTCTCCATAATCCAGATAATGGCTGTAGCGCACAACTGCCACACCCTAGTAGGTCATCGAATAGTCTCTGAACCTTATCCATAGGAATTATAAAAAAGGTTTTCAAAGAATTCAAAATGAGTTCCAATAGTCCAAGTCACGATAAAAGGTGAGATTATTTGTCTTTTAGAAAATAAGGGTTTATTAGGTACTAAGAAACAACAACGGATCCAATCAAGGAGTAGTGAGTACTAAAAGGACAACAAGGAGATTTTAAACCTCAATAGTGAACAAAGTTTCAAATGGTAACCAAAATATCAAATGAAACCTGGGATGGTAACAAGATTCCATATATGGGACGTTATCCCGAAGAAATAACAAAGTCTCGAAGGATGAACATAAATAAAGTATCAGATAGGAGACAAAGTTTCAAAATAAGAAATAAAATCTCGTACCGGAAACAAGTTTTAATAAAATCTCAAATAGAAAATCTCAACGAGGAAACAAGGTTTCGAATAGTGACTAGAAAACAGGTTCCAATAGGAAACAATGTATTAGATCGTAAATATGAAACAAGCAAATCTCAATAGTAAAAAAAGTTATGAATAGAAACAAAATCTCATATAGAGGATGAGTCAAATTCAAATAGAAAACATAATCTTCAACAATGCTTCGAATAAGGACAGAATCTCAACAAGTCTCGAATAGAAATGAAAGCTCAACAAAGTTTTAGATGAAAATCAAAGTTTCAAAATAAAATCTCGAGTAGGAAATAAAATCTCAAATAGCACAAGTTTGATTAGGGACGACAATCTCAAATAGAAACCAAAATAGGAGGCAAAGTCGTGTACAGTGAATATAAAAACAGGATATCTAATAGTGAATATAAAACAAGTCTTGAATCGGAAAGACAAAAGCTTGAATAGAAACCGGAGTTTCGAATAGGAAACAAAATCTCATTAAGTTTTGAATATCAGCCAAGTTTTCAAAAATAAGAAACAAGAAGTTTCAAGAAATGATCTAGGTGCTCAGAGGAATTTAAGGAAAGATTAGATTATGAGTCACGATCCACGATTTTCTCCAACCATGCAAGAGAGTCTTCTGTCATCAGTACTTCTTCAGGAACTGGAATCACTTCAACTTCTTCAGCTGTCTTGATGTAGGCTGGTCCTTGCAGTAGTGCTCTATGCGATTATTGAATCTGGAGGGACGGTCCCCTTGCTGCAGTCCTGGTACTCCTCATGCTCGTCCTTGGACAGCATGATCAGTGGTCTCTGAGCAATCCTTGACTTGGTGGGCAAGCGATCTACGGAACAAGTATAGCCCCCGTCTTTTGTGGCACTCTTTGTAGTGATGTCCTGAGCGACGACAGAATTTACAAATGATCGTCTGCTGGATCTGAATCTGAATCTTTCGCTGGGGCTGAAGTACAGGGGCTCTGGCAGGAATATTCGGCTGCTGGCGTACTGGCTGCTGAGATCCTGATGCTCCTTGGCTATTGTGATCCACGACTTAGTGGAAATCCTTCATTCGGTGGGTGGACGATCCACGGAACAGGCAGACTCCGAGTCTCTTACGGTACTCCTCGAATCGATGTCCTGGATGGCGGCAGAAGACATAAATGGTCATCATCTGAGTCTGATGACACGGCTGATGAGGCGCTGTCAGAGTGTGGCGACGCTTTGCTGATCCATAGTAGTTGCTACTTCTGTCTCATGTCTTCATGTCTCTCTTGGCCTTCAACTTCCCATCTCGTTCTATTGTCTGTGCTACATTCTGAATCTCCTGGCTGGTGGCTTCTATCTCCAGAGAAATCGGATCCTTAAAGACTTGGATGATCTTTAGTGGCGACTTTCAGGTTCTCGATCTGCTCCTTAGTGCAAGATATGAGCTCGGCGTCGGGGAAGTCCAAAAGTTCGAGAGTCTGGACATCAGAAGTTCTCCCTAGCTTGAAAAGTGCGTCTACAAGTCTGGCTTGAAAAAGGGTGGCATGCTCCCTCTGGGTGTCAAGGAACTCTTGAAACATCTCCATCAACTGCGTACTACCCATGGGGATAGTAGGGGCGATAGAAGGTAGTGGGAGCTCGAAACCCTCATGTGTAGGTGGATCAACCGTTCCGGTGTTGCGTGTTTGAACTATCTGATAAACAAAAAACTGTCATAATGTCCTAGACCTAAAACAACAAGTGTTTATATAATATCAATATACCCGATGTACCTAATTTCCTATACTGTGATCAAGTTTCCCTAGTTTAAATCAAGTCCCCCAATAGTACTCTAATACCTAGGTACTATTAGGACAGACCTGTACGGGCCACCACTAAAAACATGTCACGACCCGCTCCTGAATAATTGGATACAAGCCGGACACGCCCAGCCTTCGTCGTTAGACACGACGAAGTAAGCTGTACCAAGCTAGGGAAATCCAACAAGATAAACATGAATGTGTACAATCACATCATCTATAAAACGTTTCCAGAATGATCACCATAATCCACCGATCATAATATCATAACAGTACTAGAGACAACAAGAAAAACACTATGAACTCATAACATACAATATCTAGAGGAAGAGCTAAAACAATCTAAACCTGAAACCTCAATCTAAGTCACGACTCCATCCTGCTCAGCTAAGATCCCGGGCTCTGGCCCATAAGGTAGAACAATATCCTGTAAGTACACCTGCAACATATCCTAGTCAAGAGCGGAGCTAAGTATATCCAAGGAAATGAACATGAACATCATGATATGGAATGAATACAGGAAAAATATAAAGTACGAGAAATAAGAACATAAAATGAAACCTGAACATGAATACTGAGAAGTAAATACAGGAAATACAGGGAACATAAAATGAAGCCTGAACATAAGATGTACAATGAACCTGACATGTGCAATATATCGAAATACATCCAGAGTGTGTGATCGGCTTGGGTAGATTCAGGGAACATGAAATGGTACGACTTTGGTCCCACGTGCACGATACGGGGCCTCATGCAGGGCCTAAGCTATTCATATGAATTGTAACTCGGATTTGATCACACATCTGTCGTATTTCCCCTCCCAGACACGAGTAAACTCAGGAAACATGATACAAGACAATCTCGTGAAATATCTTGTCAACAAGAAGGTATAAGCATGAATACAAGACATGAAGTAATGGACAAGTCCGAGGAGTATACTTGCCTTGCTCATGGTGATCAAGTATGGAATGTGGAATCCTCCGGATCCTCCTAGAAATAGTACAAGTTGGGTAAGCTCTATACAATGACAATAACTACTTTACTACTTGCTAACTAACTATTTCTATTAATAAGCTAATTACATATATCTAAACTAGCTAATTACTTGTCTTTAAATCCATATACAAAATATAGTATAAAGTCTATCTTACCAAAATATTAATTAGATAGACATATCTACTAACTATGTATCATATATTAATTTGCAAGAGAAATCACATCATTATTTAGGTAGTAATTAGGTCTAAATAACTTATTAGCGGACTATTTATAGGATAACAGTTAATTAACAAGAATTATTATGATGCAATACTTATTAGCAATATTATTAGTTAAAATAGATAATAATATTTTGTGGAACATTACTATCAAATTATTAAGACATATAAATCAATAACAAAACTGAATGATATAAACTGCAATATGGATACTAAAGAAACAATTTAACTCAATCCACCAGTTCATGACTCCCAAACCAGGGCTTAACCTAAATCATTGACACTGATTTTAACTCAACCAAATTTCCTTAAAATTTTCCACATTCAGGCCCAACCAGTCAGGCCCATTAGTCTGGCCTAACCATGCCAAGTCCAACTTTACTTTAGAGTAAAATCACACATAGCCAGCTCCACATAACAGACTCCCAAAAACTATCTACAGAGCTCAAATCCTCTGGCCAATCTACTTCAGTCAGCCCCATACTAAAGTGCAGAAGAACATTAAAAAACAAAAACAAAATTCCAATAAGCCTTCAAAACCAATAGTCCTAGCAACAATACAAACTAAAAGGTTAACCCAGCATTTCTTATATAACACATTTCTTTCAACTCAAAGGTTACTTTATTAACTGGTCTATTCGAATTCACAGGTCTTTGCCAACCACAGTCCTCTAAAACTTAAGCAAGCTTATATATGTACAGAGCCACCGTAATTGAATATCTTATGCAGTCGATCTCTTGTGTACTAACCATTACATATATTCAAAATAACACACTGACCAAGCTCTTGCCAAGTATTGAATTCTCTTCCAAGCCCACATCCAGACTTAACAGAATACATACAAACTTATCAAAATATATACACAAGTCCAGTTTGCATAATGGAATTGAAAGTTCAACCCAAACAACTGTAATCACTTGTCGACCCCAACCCTGGTATAACTTCTCCAGTCCACCGCTACTCCATCACCACCGGTCACGCACACGGCTGGACACGAACGAAAACTCTGGACACACACAGAACACGAGCATACTGCTACACATACATCCCTATGATCCTAACATGTTCAACATAACTTATTCAAGGACTAGTAACGAAGTATTCTATAATACAGATGTAAGTAGGTACCTGAAGGAAGGACTCGAACTGAATGAAGACACGTTCCAAGGAGGCGGCCACGTCTCCACGAGTCCAAATCTGCTCGACACCTCCTCAGAGGCAAAATTACAAACACCTGATGTTCGCAATTGAAAACAGGTTTAAATTGAATGATCACTCAATAATCCAAAGTAAATCAAGAACAGAACCGTCCCATCCTCTTTAAAGGAAGAACAAATCAAGAATCAACAAAATTCATCAACCATTGATTTGATCAGCCGATCGATATGGATTCGATTGCAATTTTAGATCGATCAAGAGTATAACAATCGAAACTAGAAGTAACAGAAGGAACGAAGTGATTAAACGAAACTTACCAAGCTAGCGACTGCTTCCGCGTCGTTGACATCGTCGAGGAAACCGAAGATCACCGGAGAAGGAGAGTTGCTGGAAAGAAAACCAGTTATCACACGGTCATCAGAGACTACCTTCCATTGCTGATGGTGGAGATGACTCGTCCATCGTCGTCGAGGAGACGTGGCGCCTCCGCTCGAAGCTTGTCCCGGTGATCCACCAATCACCGAAGGAGAAGTTCCTTGCGCCGCGGCTGCCGGAGAGTCCGACCGTCGCCACTCACCGCGAGAAGAATCCCGCCATGGCCGATCACCGGAGGAAACTAACGCAGTTGTCTTCGTCCTCCGTGTCATAGCCAACCGCCAAAAATATAGGGTTCGGATTGAGACAATTTTGGGAAAGAAGAGGGGTTAGGGATTTGGGAGCTCCTCAAATTTGAGCAAAGGAAAAAATGAAGCAGAGAGGTGAGAGAGTGCTCAACTGAGGAATGAGAGTTCATTCTCTCTCATCCTCCTCCTCCTCTATAGCTTTTAAATGGAGAATTAGAAAAAGAAGAAATTTTTGCAATAAACCCTATAACAATTGGTTTAATTGCAATTTATCCCAAAAATTATGTTAGAAAGTTGTTAGGTGGTTAGGATTAGTTAGAGAGGTTGAAAATTTTGTTAGAGATGCGGGACAACACTAATTAGTTAGGAGACTTGAGAGACTCCAATTGTTTCTTCCAAATCATTAATTAATTAACTATGATATAATAATTCCACAATAACATTTAAGCATTTTAATCAAACTTGAATATAAAAATCTTAAAATAATCCAAAAATTCATGAATTGGAAAAGTGGGGTTATAGACAAGGCCTAACTCCTATTTGATCTTTAGTTATTATGTCAATATTGGATAGAGTTGATAGAGTATTCAATCCATATCATATTTGAGTCATGAAATCAAAGATTTACTGCAGCCGGATGTACACTAGCGAGACATAAATGCTTGGTAAAGTGACTTCATATATACATACAGTTTTCGAATACCACAGAAGCTATATCTTTTATTTGTATATGATTATTGATTTACTTTTTCGTTCCTGTTCCTACAATTGGATTCCGAATCACTGAATTCAGCAATGGTTATTTCTAATGTGACATGTTTTCGATATTCTTGGAAAAGTCCTAGTCCTATGACTCATGTTAAATAATACTTGATCCAATATTCTACCAAGAAATTTCAAGAATAACTCATGTGTTATCCTATTTATATCACATCCTTATGTGATTCCTGATATTGGTGGGATTGATAAATCTAAGCACCGCCCATTCAAGTATAAACCTGATCCCGGGTAAATGGAATTATTGTTGAGATAATAGAAGTTGTGTGATCCATGGGCGTTTCTCTAAAATTACATTTGTATAAAGGATTTTGTTTGAGGTTTTACACAGTTATTTCTGACACCAGAAATTTTTACCTCAAAAATAAATTTCTTAATATTCCTTTTTTTATTATCTTATCCTTCAGCTAAATCTTAAAATTTTATCATCTTACCTTACCAACCTTGCTCCTTGACTGAGGGCTTGCTCGTTGTATTGACAACCTAGTTTTGTTCACTAGGGTTTGATGGAGGTCGGGAGGGAATGCCAATATAGATTGAAGAGGATCTTTATGAATAAGACAAAAATGAGGTCGATCTTGGGCATCAGCTAGTAGTATTTTGTAGCTAGTTATGTATTATATGGATCTTTTGAAGAAAGTCTGGATTTTGTAATATAAAGACAATTGTTCAAGTTTCATGTATAATATATGTGAATTACTTTAGATTGTATCCTGATAGAAAGTTAAACAGATTTAATACGTGTTCTAACCCTTCATAGGCGGAAACTTGGGTTCACGAATTATACCTGCGGCGGAAAGTAGACAAGTAGTTTCTGACAATCTCGAGCGAACGACCCCAAGATCTTTTGTACGTATTCCTTCCTCGAGTTGGATGTCGTGTGGGCGACGATCTCCCAACATTTTCTTCTCCTTGGCAGCCCTCTCTTTCTCTTCTTACGTGAATCACGAATTTAGAGAAAGCTTCAGATTTCTGATCAGTCATTTGGCGGCCAGATAATAGAGGATATATATAGGCTACGGCAGGGACCATATGGAGAAATTAGGGTTAGGCCTCCTAACGGATCTGGATATCCCGTGTTCAGCCCGAACACACAATCCAAGCCCATTAACAATAGCTCGGTCCACTAATGAGCTATTGTTGCACTACCTCCCTAATCCCAAATTATGTTTGTGGGCTCCTTTTATTATATGCTTGTTTGGCTCTCCATGTTAAGATATCGAATGTCCGTCGATCAAATTAAGTTACTGACAACTATATTGATTCGACATCTTTTATCCTTAAGTAGTACCGCTCAACTTTATTTGTCATATCGGATATAATCCACCTGCAGGGTTTACATGACAATCCTTATGAGCTCCTTAAGGGGACATCATTAACCCGATGTATCGGGACATGGATTCCATTTATAATCAATAACCCATCATACATACAATGTTATTACCCAATTCATAGAGGTTATTGACCTATAATGAATCTCACTCTTTCACGAGTCAAAATAATACACATTGCATATACATGTCTGTTATTATATCCTGATTAAGAGCACAAGCATCCATAATAACAGAGGTGTTTGTTCACTTATGTAGTCAGTACAAAGAGAACAACCTCAAGTGGTCATGTTCAATACACACAAAGTGTATTAGTGTAAACCTATATTCAAGATAGACTAATACCAGATTACACTACAACATTTTCAATGGATTGTCCAAGTCCATCTAGGTTGTGAACTATTTATATACTCCATAGGGAACTGATAATAAGATCTTTTGTGTGACACCACACACCATATTATCTACAATATAGAATATCAGACATTTGCATTAACACTTGAAATAAATACAATATGCAAACATTTGCCCATATGATTCTCATTCAAAATTTAAGGAAATAAGGTTACTACAAAAGTGATGCTATTAGTATATAACCCTAACATCTTTATGCTATGATATTCTGTATTGGAAATCATGGCGTGACACATCTTTTAGTGGTGGCCTCATGCAGGTCGTGCATTCTAGGCTCCCTAGAACCAAACCTATAGAACCGATAAGACTTAAGGATTCTGAGGAGGTTGAAATCAAGGTTCTAGAAGATAAGGATTTATGAATTCGAACCTTATGATGTGTAAGCCTACTTTTCGATTTTTTTTTATTTTACTTAGTTTTGAATATTTTCTAGTGAGAATATATTTTTAATTGAAATCGTGTTAAAGATATTTTGAAGAGATTTGTCAAATATGATTTTATACTTTTAAACTTATTATTTTCTATTAGCAATTATCTCTAAGTTTTAAATTTAGAAAATGTATTTTAAATATTATGTGATAAGTTTTAATATTATTTTGAATAACTATCTTGGTTAACTAATAGATTGAGATTTGCTCCATCTACGATTGACTTGATTCAAATCTTTGAAAAGATTTATTGGGTACTAATTGTCACGTTCCAGAACCAGAATACTGGCAAGTAGGGACGGACCAGGCCAACTACGTATTCTAAAGTAATCCAGTACCCCGAAATAACGTATAAGCTGTAGAGACATGGGGGCTACTACTACAATCCAACAGTCAATCCTAGGTCAAGAGTCCTAGGTATCTCAATCACAGGCAAATATGCAAAGTACATGAAGTATGATCATCTCGAATATAAAATAGAAAAGAGTCCCAAATTATTATATATCAATGATCATGTAGCTATTAATACAAAGTGAAGAACTAGCAAGAGTAATAGTCATACATGATAAGCTCTAGCTATAGTCTAGAATACGCAAACAAATACGAGCTAAACACTTGTTCGGAGGCTAAATGCCACAAAAGAATAGTATACATAACTAGTGGAAGAATGAAATAGAAAACCCACTAAGGTACTATGGTGCTCCGGGTAGTTACCGTCGAGTAGATGGTACGGAAGATCCTCCGGGCTCCTCTATCAGATCTGGCCAAACAAAACCAGTGGGGTCAGACCCCCAATAGCAAGTACCACAAATAAGGCCAAACTATGAACTAAAACCAGCAATATCTAACATAGAAATGGATAGAGACTGAAATAAATAAATATGGATCGAGACTCGTGCACTACCAATGCACTTATCCCGAGAATAGAAAAGACCATAAGCAAAACAACATGGAGCATAGGGTAAATAACATGTGACATAATATAAATTGTGGATATGTAAGGTAAACAAAAATATGTGAACATGTGAGATAAACTGAGCATGTGAGCATGTAGAGAAATGGTACATGTGAGCATGTAAGATAACTGGGACATGAGAGCATATTAGATAACTGGAACATGTGAGCATGTTAGATAATTGGGATATATAAGCATGTTAGAACTATATAGAACGATAAATAATAAGATGACTTAGAACTATTCCGAAACCCAAGTTACAACCCGTAAACCAAACAAGGACCGGGGCCGCAATCCTTCTCCTGAACAGAACTTAGTATCTAATTTATCCACAAAAGTAAAGCATAAACAATAATGTACTGAAATAAACATATACGGATACTGCCTAGACAAAACTAGACTCCATTCATCAATTACGGCCAAGCATAGAGTATGACTTGATATATTAGCTAACTAGGGTTATCATAATCATAATTACTAATAAGATGCAATGAGATATTTCCACAGTCACAAGCCCTGCAGACTAGATTTCAAGAATTAAGAAAATTATTAGGCGACTTAGAGTGCAACACATGACAGTGTGCTGGAAATGTGCCATACTCGACGGCATGCTATAAGTCCACTGGTGTGGCCGGGATAACAAGATCGCCTGTAACTGGAAATAATCTCTCTATATGAA
Organism: Iris pallida; assembly: GCA_029216955.1. NCBI lineage: Eukaryota > Viridiplantae > Streptophyta > Magnoliopsida > Asparagales > Iridaceae > Iris > Iris pallida. The sequence goes on along the minus strand of JANAVB010039538.1, from coordinate 169,383 downwards.
CTATTTGATCAATCTAGTCGTTTAACCTAGTCAGATTCCTTATGAGTTCCTGACCGTGGTAACCAGGAATCCATGTCTTAGACATGATGCAATACGAGACAAGTAGCTTGTACAATCACAATCAAGAAAATCAACCACGGTGTCAAGACAAGAGTTATACTTAACAAGTCAGGATTTTTTGTCGCAATAGCAATCCAGATTTTACATATCATGTTAGATTTGCTTGTCATGTCAAGAGTACTGGTCAAGAGTGCGCCTCGACGGGCCACTATCATGTAAGCAAGGAAAGACATGTATAAGAGTGCAATACGACGGATCACTATCTAGTAAGCAAAGAAGATATGTAACATGGGTACGCCACGACGGACCACTATTATGTAAGCAAGAAAAAATATGTACAAGAGTGCACCACGACGGGTCACTATCTAGTAAGCAAGGAAGACATGTAACATGAGTGCGCCACGACGGGCCACTATCTAGTAAGCAAAGAAGACATATAACATGGGTGCACTACGACGGGACACTATCTAGTAAGCAAAGAAGGTAACTTGGGTGCGCCACGACAGGCCACTATCTAGATTATCAAGATGAGATCATGTTGTCATATTCAAGTTAAGTTCAATACTAACAAGTTATTAAGTTGGGTCGTCCCATATGAACTCCAATTAAAGTAAAACAAGAATATTCTTGAAGCCAATACAAAGATCAACAACTTTCATGTTTTGAGTTTTTCAAGATTTTAGCTACAAAATAACTTAAACAAGCAAAAACAGTTATTCACGGCAATCCGCGCATGGACACGCTGCGCGCACGAGCAAAACTGTCCACGGTGTGCGGAGCGCGTATGTACGGCGCGCAGTTTGCGCATTGTGCATAAAATGTACTATATGTACGGGCAAAACTGCCCACGGCATAAGGTGCGCGCAAGTACGGTACGGACGCACGACAAAAAATTGTACGGGCGCACGTCGCACGAGATGCGGTGCACGCACGAGCAAAAATGCCCACGGGGCAAGATGCGTGCATCGCGAGAGATGGGTTGCACGTGCGGACAAAAATGCCCATGTCACAAGGTATGCGCAAGCACGGCGTACGACAAAAAATTGCGCGAGCGCGCGATGCACGAGATGCACTACGCGCACGGGCAAAATGCCCACAGCGGAAGGTGCGCGCAAGCACAGCACGCGGGCACGCGGTAGAAAATTGCACAAGTGCGCTGTACGAGATGCGCTGCACACGCTAGCAAAAATGCCTACAGCACAAGCATGTCGCACGGTGAAAATGCTGCACACGGCACTATTTATCGTCCCGACAGCACCAAAATGTGTGAAGAACCCATGAACACAAAAAATGTCATAACTAACTCAAAATAAATTGAAATCAAGTGGTTCATAAGCCAAAATTGGGTAGAATAAAATTTTCCATAATATGGAACCCTTAGATTTCGAAAATAACAAAGTTTAAGAGATCAAAATCGAAAAAAACTCGAGAAAAATACAAACTTAGATTTACAAAAATGTAAATATTAAAACTAAAAACTCCAAGTTCTAAAGAGCCTTAGAATCATGCAAGGAAGAGAATAGAATAAAAAATGGCAAAATAATAATGTTCAAGATTTGACAAGATATACATGCCTAGGGTTGGGGAAGGAGTAAATGAAGAAGTAGATGAAGAAGTAATGAAGAGACAAAGAAATTGGTTTCTATACAAAACCCTCCCATCTCAACCCTAAACCAAACCAAGTAAAGTTAAGCCAAGTTGAACCAAACCAAATTAAACCAAGTCAAGATTAAACCAAGGCAAGGCTAAGAAAGACAAGTTAAAATATGGGTCACCTGACAAATGTCATAATTTCGTACACATATACTGAAAAGAAGTATAACAGAAAATGGGAGTGACAGGTATGTCGTCGGTATACACTGGTATACTGGCGGTATGCCGGTCAAGAAGAAAATCTGTAAGTTGAAAATTTTAAAGTATTCTGAAAACCAAGAAAATACGAAATACAGCACAAAAGTATGTATCCGTATATAAATACTGATACAGTGAGACGAATCTCACACTAATCCTATCCTAACTAGGAGATCCATCTCCTATATAAAGGGGAGTCCTTCCTTTATTTTTTCCCACAAATCCTACAATTATCATAGCCATCATCGTATCGTGCATCGTGTCTGTATCTATAATCAATTTCTACTATTTTATTTTTATTACAATTACATTCTCTTAGCCGTGTTTGACACACCAGACACGTCCCCAAATCTCCAAATTCCTAACCCTTATTTTCAGATTTTTCCCGTCGTGTCGGACAAATTTGACACACCCAATCCCTAATCTGAACCCTAACCCTAACCCTAATTTCAATTTACCAAGCCGCCAAGTGCCACCACAGCCTCCAAGACCCGCAGCCAGTCATCGTGGCGCCGCGTCCCCTGTCTAGGATCTCTGATTTCTCTTTTGCCGCCACCCTTACCATTCTCCCCCAGCCAATGACCAGCCCTCATCCTTGTCCCCTGAACTCGCCAGTACCACCACTATCAACTGGCGGTACTCCACCACTACGACCACCGCCACCTAAATAATCTAGCCACCATCAACCCTACAACTTCCCCATTGTTATCATCATCCCCACAACGACAAATACGATACTACAGCTACCCGACACTGTGCACCGCCTCCTCTTTTCCCTGTCCATATACATCGTCGCCACCATTAGCATCAGCACCGCCGCCACCATTAGCATCAGCACCGCCACCACCGTACATCACCATCACCACCACAAAACAGAAACTCTACTTATTCCTCCGCCGCCATAACATCTTCGCCAGCGAACCCCAATCATCTTTCCAATCGCCGTCCCCGTACAGCCCTGCGCCTAAGATCCAGCGTGCAAGCTCGAAACGTCTTCGCACATGGCGCTTCCATCAAGCTTCTTTTCACTTATCCTCTGCCTAGTGTCTAGGCCGTGTTCTTGGCTGCCCTGTCGTGCCAAGCGCCAGCCATTCGCGCTGGATCTGGCTACCAAAAGTTGTGTCACCGGTGCAACCTTCTAGTCACCAGAGCTCCAGAGGTAGGCGTTGTTTTCCTCCTTCCCACGGATCTCAATCTCTGGCTGCTCCTTCGTCGCCGGCGTGAAGGTCTCATGCCGTGCCTCGAGGTGAGCGCTCTCATATCCTCTCTCGTTCATGTTTTCAATTCTCTTTCCCCCTAAAATGTTTTGAGAAATTTTGAGTTACCCCCCACTTTGATTAGCAAATTAAGGGTGCACCCCACAGTTTTGCATTAATGAAGAAATGCCCCCACTTTGGACGGAAACCGTCTGGGACTAACGGTCAAAAGCTTTGACCCAAAAAATTTGACGAAAATACCTTCACATTGTCTTCTTCCTCTCCCCTCTTCTCCTCCTCGACGCCACTGCCCTCCCTCCTCCTCCCCGCCGCCACTGCCCCCCACCTCCCTCCCCGCCGGCCGCCGCCCTCTTCCCCGCTACTGCTGCTGCTTCTCCCCCCTCCTCCTTCCCGTCGCCGGTCGCCCCCCTTCCCTTCCCGCCGCTCCACCTCCCCGCCCCCCCTTCCCTCCCCGCCCCCCTTCCCTCCCTGCCGCCCCCCGCCCCCGCTCCCGTCCCGTCCCCCCGGCCGCTGCCCCCTCCCATTCGCGCCATTGTTGCTGCGAGACTATTGCTGCCAACGATGTTGACCCAGATGGAGGGACGACATCGGCCGGCGAAGGGGGGAGCGCAGCGGCGGGGGGCAGGGGGTGACGACGGGGAGGAGGGGTCGCAGCGGCCAGCGGTGGGCAGGGGGGTCGCAGCGGCCGGCGGTGGGGAGGGGGGTCGCAGCGGTGGGCAGGGGGGTCGGAGCGGCCGGCGGTGGGCAGGAGGGTCGCAACGGCCGGCCGGCGGTGGGGAGGGGGGAGGTGGCAGCGGGGAGAGGCGGTGGGGAGGGGGGTGGTGGCAGCGGGGAGAGGCGGTGACGACGGGGAGGCGGGGGCAGTGGCGGTGGGGTGGAGGAGGGAGACAACACACAGGGAAGAAGGGTATTTTTGTCAAATTTTTTGGGTCAAAGCTTTTGACCGTTAGCCTAGACGGTTTCTGTCCAAAGTGGGGGCATTTCTTCATTAATGCAAAACTGTGGGGTGCACCCTTAATTTGGGTAATCAAAGTGGGGGGTAACTCAAAATTTCTCAAATGTTTTTCTCTCTCCCTCTTGTGATAAGAATAGCAACAATTTGTATTGTCTTCTTTATTTTCTTTATTTTTATCTTTTGCTTTGGAGATTTGGCTTTTATTTATGTTAGCTTTATTTTGGGTTAGGGCCAAGCCGACAGGCCATGGGCTTTGGGTTGTAAGAAGAAGTGGTTTTGTTGGGCTAATTTGTAAATTATTTTTATTAGTATTTTTATTAGTGTTTTAGCTAATAATATTAGTTAATATTTGGTTTATATTTAGTTAATCAATATTTTAGTTAGTAAATATTTTGGATTTATTAATATTTTGGGTCATTGGTTTTGAGTTTTGAAATTATTAGATTTTTGTATTATTATTAAAGTATACCTAAATATATTATTATTTTAATTTTATTAGTTTGAAATATTTTTGGATAGGGCTTCTTTGCCTAAAAATTATATTTTAGCCTTAGATTGATTTTTTTAGATATAAATATTTATCCAAAAAAAATTTGATTACTAAAATATAGTTTCTAAGTATAATAAATATTTTTCTAAAGAGGTATATTTATTGGGCCGGGCCTAGCTATTTTGGAATGTTTTTGAAGATAATTTTATGTGGATTAGGCTGGGTTATAGCCCATTAGAACTAGTTTCAAAAGGTTTTTTAGGTATACATATCGACTTAAAATCTTTTGTAATTCTAAAATATTATTATTTTTAAAATATATCTCTAACTAATAAATTGCAGTTGCTATAAATTGGATTTTAGACTAAAATTGATTTTCTAAGTTTTCAAGTATTTAACAGATTTTATTGATTATAATAGTTTGACTATTAAGATATACTTTTCTATATATAATAAGTATTTCATGAAATAATTATTAATATTTTTAAAATATATATATATATATATATATATATATATATATATATATATATATATATATATATATATATATATATATCTTATCAAGGATTTCTCTAAACGAATTTCTCTTCAATTTCCATCTTGATCGTGCTAGTCGTACGATCGTAATTGGTGCGAATACTGACAACTTCGTATCGACCCTAGGCTAATCAGACTGTCCTAGACCCAATGACAAGGTTTGTTCCATCATTAGAGGTCGTCTTACATAGTTATGACATCTATGACTATCATGTGCCAACATGATCAAGTCATATCAACTACAACATAACTTGAGGCAAGTATACTATTGCTTTATGTGTCTATTATATTATAATGTTATTTTCATCATTGTGTTTTCATTGATATCCAGTTGAGACATGATGGGCTCAATTGTATCATTGCTCGTTTATTGACTTTTAGTGAGTCGGGAGAAGAAATGCCAGTAGATATGTTAACAAACCCCAATGAATGTTTAAAGAATGATAGTTAAGTCATACATCTCACGTATGGGTTAGTTATACAAAAATGAATGATAGCCATCGTATGATGTGCCATATTACCCCAGTCGTTCACATGTCAAAAAGTATTTTAAATACACTGTCTATTTATTGTACATATTCATTGTTATTTGTCTTGTTCATCCATGTTCTTGCTAGTGATTTCTTGTACATGTCTATTGTTTTCAGTTTATCTACATGTTTCTTTATTTTCTACTGTATCACTACTGTCTAGCTTATTTTGCTTAAGTTCCATTATTGCAATAGGGTTGTACTTTGCTTCTTTTCTGACTAGATTATTGTAGGTGACTTGGAATGCTTCCTACTTTTGCGCTATGGATCATACAAGAGAGTTAGAGATATCTTGAAGCTAACCTTAGATTCTAAAAAGATTAGACACTTATTATATTTATTTATTTAGCAGGTTTTTGTATTATTGGATTTGTAAATAAAATAATTATTGTGAATGAGCAATTAGATATATTTTGTTGTATTTGAGATTGACATTGAGATCTAGACAGCGTACTACCGTCGATGTTATGGCATAGACTGGACTTGGCTACGAACTCGTATCCGAAAAAATGTGCGGGTCGTGACAATTTTTTTTGGTGGCCCATGCAGATATGTTTTCGCAAATTGTGCAAACTCGTAGTAGTATTTAAGTTAGTTGTACTACTGCATGCCTGCAACTAGGAAGTGCTCATTCACAATTAGGATTGATTTAACTTTTGGATAATGACTAGGACTAGGAGTCCCTTCTTTAATTTGACTGTTGGGTAGTTAGGATTGCTATATAGGCCATATAATTTAGCCAAAGATTTACGACATTCTAAACGCTATTAGATAAAGAAATTTTCCTAGAAGGATGTACTATTGTATTTTGACACGATGACAGGATCAAAGGTGGATAGATTATTCTCTTGGTAAACTAGGATTTCCTATGATTCAATTTCTAATCTTGATCATTTATTTTACCCTCTCTAACTATCATTATATCTTAAGTTTGAATTGCTAATTTATTTCTTATTTTACCATAAGGAATTATTTTTATAATTTCTGATTCTGTTATCCATATGTGAATCTCAAGTTAGTTTTTTATTCAAAGTTTTTCCCCTTAATCATTTAAATATCCATGAAAAAGAGATCATAATGTTTATACTTCTATTGTCTTCAGTTATTTTCTCCCTATCGATCATTTTATTTTCAAAAACTGAGACTTATAGGACATATACTTACACTTTTCTTATTATGGTCGTCTTGAAACTTGATTGAATTTTTAAAAGCTCCTTTAAAAGTCTTATGTATATAGTTGGAATAAATTTTGATGACTTACAATGGCATGACAGATGCGCACCGTCTCCATTTATTTGAATTATGGAGACTACGGGATCCCTGCAGCCAGCAGTGCACTAGCGATGCATGACCTCTAAGTTGAAGTAATTTTGAATAAGCGTAGGTTATTGAATATTATTAAAACTATATCCTAGTTGCATTATTTGATCTTTTGAGTTGTTATGTCAATATTGGATAAGATTAATAGAATATTCGATTCCATATTCTTATTAGAGTCCTGAAACCAAAGAGTTTACTACAGCCAGATGTACGCTGACGAGGCATAAATTTTCGGTAAAATGACTTCGAATATGCTTACAATTTTTAAATACTAAAGAGGCTATATCTTTTATTGGCATATGAATATTTTACCCTCATTTCAGTTTGATTTTGTACCCTATTGTATTGTCCTTTTTCTCGATAAGCCTTGAAGTCTCTTTCTTAACCATCCTATTAGTTCCCTCAAAGTAATCATTTAGGATATTTTTTTCATTCCATTTTGCTAGAATCATAGTCGTACCTATATTTTTGCCTAACTAATTTTGTTTAACTAGTTGATCGTGCCAAGATGATTTCAATTTTGATCATTCTTAAACGACTTTGATTGTGACTAAACTATTTTGACTATAATCTTGACCGTGCGAAAATTATATATTTTCTTGAACTTTCGATTCAATCTATGATTATGCCTAACCTATTTTGAACATATTCTTAATCGTACCTAGTCGTATCCTTTGAAATTTCGAGGATAAAATTTTTCTGAGGTGGGTAGATTTGTAAGCCCACTTCCCAAATTTTTTAAATTTATTTTACTTAGTTTTGAATATTTTCTAGTGAGAATATATTTTTAATTAAAATAGTATAGAAGATATTTTGAAGAGATTTGTCAAATATGATTTTACTTTTAAACTTGTTAATTTCTATTAGCAATTATCTTTAAGTTTCAAATTTAGAAAATGTATTTTAAATAATATATGATAAATTTTAATATTATTTTGAATAACTATCTTGGTTAACTAATAGATTGAGGTTTGCTCCATCTATGATTGACTTGATTCAAATCTTTGAAAAGATTTATTGGGTCCTAATCTTTTCCTAACTAGGAGATCCATCTCCTATATAAAGGGGAGTCCTCCCTTTATTTTTCTCCACAAATCCTACAATCATCATAGCCATCATCGTATCGTGCATCGTGTCCGTGTCCGATAATTCCTTTCCACTATTTTATGTTATTATAATTACATTATCTTAGCTGTGTCCGACACACCGGACACGTCCCCAAATTTCCAAATCCTTAACCCTAATTCCCTAAAAAAAAATTACTGTGTTGGACAAACCCGACACAGCCAATCCCTAATCTGAACCCTAACCCTCATTTCAACTCGCTAAGCACCACGGCAGCCTCCAAGACCCGCTGCCAATCACCTGGCACCGTGTCCCCTGTCCAGCATCCCCGATTTCCTATTTGCCACCACCCTCACCATTCTCCCCCGGCCAACTACCAGCCCTCATCCCTGTCCTCTGAACTCGCCAGTACCACCACCAGCAACTGGCGGCACACCACTACTATGACCATCGCCACCTAAATCATCTGGCCACCATCAACCCCACAGCTTCCCCATCGTCATCATCATCCCCACCACGACAAATACCATACCACCGCCACCCGATACTATGCACCGCCTCCTCCTGCCCCTGCCCACATACACTGCTGCCACCATTAGCATCAGCATCGCCACCACCATACATCACCATCACCACCACCAAACAGAAACTCTACTTACCTCCTCCGTCGCCGTGACATCTTCGCCGGCGAACCCCGATCATCTTTTCGAACGTCGTCCCTACACAACCCTGCACCTCAGATCCAGCACGCAAGCTCGAAACCTCTCTGCACACGCTGCTTCCATCAAGCACCTTTTTACTTCTTCTCTGCCTCGTGTCCGATGCCGTGTTCTTGGCTGCCCCAATATGCCAAGCGCCGTCCACTCGTGGTGGATCTGGCCACCAAAAGCTGTGCCACCGGCGCAGCCTTCTAGTCACCAGAGCTCCAGAGGTAGGCATCATTTTTCTCCTTCCCACAGACCTCGATCTTCGGCCGCTCCCTCGCCTCCGGCGTGAAGGACTCCTTGCCGAGCCTCGAGGTGAGCGCTCTCACATTCTCTCTCTCTCGCTCGCGTTTTTTACTCTCTTTCCCCCTAAAATGTTTTGGCAAATGTTAAAGGCCACCCCCAAATTACTAAGGGCCACCAACCTACTAAGGGCAACCATCATACACTTATATTTTTACTAAGGGCAACCTAAAATGATTCATTCTACTAAGGGCTAACCAAAAAAAAAAAAAAAACACAAACACAAAACCCAAACATCCCCCCCCCCTCCCCTCGCCTGTTCATTCCCCCCTCCTCCACTCTCCTCCACGAAATTTCCTCCCCCCTCCTCCACGAAATTCCCTCCCCCCTCCTCCGACAGCCCCCCCTTCCCCCCCTCCTCCGATAACTTGAATAGTGATGATGAAGAAGCTCTAAACGACAACAGTGGATCTAAAAGGTTGTCGAACAACGTTGTACTCACCTAATGTAACCTTATCAATTGTATGCAAAAAATCACTTATAAGGTTAATATCACTTTGCTCGCATAATTTGGTTAACCAATATTACTAAGTTCTACCACATCCCACATAACCATGTCTCATATCCCAATTATTCTGTGTCATGCGTCTTTGTAAGTAAGGAATCATAACACGCTTATGTAACGCTTATGTAAGAACCAATTATTCCACAAATATGGGTCGAGGGATGGCGGAAGAAGAGAATAGGCAGCAATACTGACATATGACTGCAGCCTAGGATGCAGTCCTCAACGAAATTAGGACTGTAGGCCAAGCCTGCAGTCACTGTAGCCTCCTTTTTTTGGTAGAATGAGACCCATTTAGCTTCTGTCAACTTAGGACTGCAGCCTAGGCTGCAGTCCTCAATGCACATAGGACTGCAGGTCAAGCCTGCAGTCACTGTAGCCTCTTTTTTTGGTAGAATGAGAGACTCATTTAGCTTATGTCAACTTAGGAATGACTTCTGAAGTTAAAAAGAAAAAGAAGAAGAAGCCCAGAAGTGAAGAGGAGTGACTTCTGACCAAGTTTTCCATGTGTGCTAAAGAATCAAGGGTCCAATCTGGGATTGCATAATCCCTTCGGGTGTCCCATGAATGTAGGTAGTAAAATATATTTTGGCTCTTATCCTATGTTCCTTCTGTTTTTGGTACTTTTAAGATGTCGAACCTAATGGGCCTTAAAAATGCAATTATTAGATGAGAAAAAAAAAAAACTTAGGACTGCAGCCTAGCCTGCAGTCCTCAATGCACATAGGACTGCAGGCCAAGCCTGCAGTCACTGTAGCCTCCTTTTTTGGTAGTGCTTGTTGCCTCTCCTCCACCAAGTCACGAAGCATGAATCTAAGCCAGTAATCCGACCTCTGATGCATACCGATTGCTTAAAGTAGTTCCATACTTGTAAGCTAAGGTCACATTCATAAAAAATGTGGCGAGCGGTCTCCTCCATAGGATATCGCAAACAGAAGTGACAACAAGATGCCATTGAATAGCCAATGTTGCGAACATTATCATAAGTATTGAGCTTATTATGTAGGATACACCAATAGCTGCAGCAATCTTCATCACAAAAAGTGAAGTTATTTTCGGGTAATCCCATCCCCCTTCAGCAGATAACATCTTGTTGATGCATGGGATGTATTGATTATGATGGTTCTGTGTATATGGCCAATTCGAAGCCATCTTTCATAAAAAAAAATATTCGAGGCTCCATCTCCAACAGTTAAAGGAGGGGACACCAATGGTGGAGGTGGGAACAAATATGGAGGAGGTGGGGACAACAATGGAGGTGGGGATTGAGAGAAGTGGTTTGAGGATTGTGAAAAGAGGAAGAAGATTGTGGCCCTTAGTGTTTTGAAAATGGCAAACTTGTAATTTTTTAAAAATTTTAAGTTGGTGGCCCTTAGTAAAAAGGGGGTGGCCTTTAACATTTGCCAATGTTTTTCTTTCTTCCTCTTGTGATAAGAATAGTTGCAGTTTATATTGTCTTATTTATTTTTCTTTATTATTTTTCTTTTGCTTTGTAGATTTGGCTTTTATTTGTGTTAGCTTTATTTTGGGTTAGGGCCAGGCCACGGGCTTTGGGTTGTAACAATAAGTGGTTTTGTTAGGCTGATTTGTAAATTATTTTTATTAGTATTTTAGCTAATAATATTAGTTAAGATTTGGTTTATATTTAGTTAATCAATATTTTAGTTAGTAAATATTTTGGACATTTATTAATATTTTGGGTCATTGGGTTTGAGTTTTGAACTTATTCGAAATTGGAATATCATCCAGGAAAGGCAAATAAAGTAGCTGATGCTTTAAGTAGAAGACACGCAGCTTTCTTTAAGTGATGGGAATTGAAGTGATATGTTCAGTAGCAGATGGGATCTGAAAAAACTTACAGATACAATCCTCATTAATAGAAAGAATTAAGGAGGCACAAAAGGATGATGTGAAGATGCAAAGATTATGGAGACAAACTGAGGCTGAAAAATAAACCAGATTGACTATGAATCTTGATGGATCTTTGAGGTTCGATAATCATTTATGCGTGCTATATGGAGAACTCTGGAGTGATATAATGTCTGAAGCGCATAGCTCACAGTATTCCATTCATCTTGGAAGTACGAAGATGCATAAGGATATGAAGCAGAATTTTTGATGGCGCGGAATGAAACATGGGATAGCCAAATTCGTATCAAAATGTTTGGTTTGTCAACAAGTAAAGGCTAAACATCAAAGGATCGTATGACTTCTCATTTGTACCTGAATGGAAATAGGAGAATATTGTAACTTATTTAGTATTCGGGCTTCCAAGAACAAGAAGGGGTAATAATGCCATCTGGTTAATTGTGGACAAGCTTACAAAATCTATAAGGTTCTTGCCATTTTGAGTCGGGGAACCTACCAACTTCCTAGCAGATATGTATACGAAGAACGTTGTTAGTCAATATGGGGTACCAGTGAGTATCGTGTTAGACAGAGATACTCGATTTACCTCCAAGTTCTGAAAAAGCCTGCAAGATAGTCTCGGCACTCGTCTAAGGTACAGTTCAACATACCACCTATAAACTGATGGTCAGTCTGAAAGGATGATTTAAATCCTGGAGGATATGCTTAGAGCTTGTACTTTAGACTTCAGGGGATCCTGGGATGACCTTTTGTATTTAATTGAGTTCTCATATAACAACAGCTATCAGGCCAACATTAAAATGGCACCATTTGAAGCTTTGTATGGAAGGAAATAACGATCTCTAATATGCTGGAGTGATGTAGGGGAAGGTCAACTCTTGGGCCCAGAGCTAGTTACTCAAACTGTAGACAAGGTCAAGGCAATTCAGAGTTATCTTCAAGCAGTGCAAGACAAACATAAAATGTGGGTTGATAAACATCGAAGAAACTTAAATTTCAAGGCCGGTGATCATGTATTTCTCAAGATTTTGACAACTCGGGGAAATATCAGATTTGGAACAAGAGAAAAATTAAGTTAAAGATATATAGGCCCATTTGATATTCTGGAACGAGTTGGAGTGTATCATATCGACTGGCTTTACAACCCTCTCTGGAAGGTGTTCATGATGTCTTTCATGTATCCCAACTTCGAAAATATATGCCAGATCTCAGTCACATCTTAGATCATTCTGAATTCATGGTGGGTCAAACTTTGCGCATAGAACAAAAGCCAATGGAAATTTTAGATCGAAGATTCTTAAAAACAAGACTATCTCATTGGTTCCAGTGTCTTGGAACAAGGACTCACCTGGAGAATCTACTTGAAAAAGAGAAGAAGAGATGCAACAACAATATCCCTATCTATTCAAGGATCAAGGTAAACTTTAGTAGTTGCAGTTCCAACCTTCTTGCTTTCTTCTAAATTCTGAGGACGAAATTTAAATAAGGTGGGTAGAGTGTCATAGCCTATTTATTATTATTATTATTATTATTATTATTATTTTTATTATTATTATTATTATTATTATATATATATATATAAATATATATATATATATATATATATATATATATATATATATATATATATATATATATATATATATATATATATATATATATATATCCTCTTTATATTGGTGTTCCAACCTTCTTGCTCCCATGTAGACTCGACCGGTGAATGGTGCTTCCAAGCAACTCGAACAAGTCTAATGGTCTGACCCCGCAATACCTTCTCGCTACGGTCAAGTTCCACACTCGCTGCTCCTCGTAAGATAAAGTCGACCCCATTGTAATCTCAGAATGATTAAGCACTCAACTAAGACACGTGGAATACATCATGCACACCCATGGAGGTAATGCAAGATGATAGGGCACTTCATCAACTCTCTCATGAATATCGAAAGGACCGATGTAACTTGGACCTAGTTTACCCTTGCTGCCAAATCGAATGGTACCTCGAGTCGGGGATATTCGTAAAAATATATGATCGTCTTCCTTGAACTCAAAAGATCGATGATGTGTATCTGCCCAATGCTTTTGCCTATCATGAGCTGCCTGAAGATGCTTCTGAATCTGCTTCACCTTCTCCACGGTCTGGGTCACTAGCTCAGGACCAAGAATCTGAAGCTCACCCGGTCACTCCAACAAACTGGCGATCTATGTAGGCACCCAAATATTTCTGTCTTAAAGGCGCCCAGCTATCTTTCTATTTAGGTGCCTATTCTCTTAGGCGTCTCAGAGTGAATGGCCACGTGGCAAGAATTTCTCAAATTATGCCATCATGAAGTCTGATAGTACAAATTTAGGCACACTTGATTGAGATAGGTGCCATTCCAAGAATGTGCCCAGTTTTCTTAAATGTGCCTAAATGATAAAGCGCCATATTAGAATGATGCACATAAATCCACGTGACGTGATAAGCTGTCATCTATATTGAACGTGGTGCACTACTTCGAGTTTCTCGAAGAACGTGCACATCACTTGGCCATGATCATGCGCCTATTCAACATGGGTTGCCACATGTCAATGACACTCAGAAAAGTAATATGAGCCCATTTTGAAAAGTGGTGCACAGTGGCTTAGGCGCCTTTCCATATAGGGACGCATGTCTTGAATAACTACATGTTAGTTATTTCTTGGCTCTATAAATAGAGTCATGTTCTCCAAACATACAGAGGGAGAGGAGGGGTATAGGTAGAGCATTCATCTCATTTCCAGAATCCAAGCATTCTCATCTGCAGTCAACCATTCAAAAGAATAGGTTTTCTATCGTTAATCGAAGTCGAAGTTCTGTCGATACTTCTATACGGCCGAGCCATACAGAAGATCCCTCGTCAACAGAAGCTCCGAGACACGACGATAAGCTTGCTTTCGTCCGTAATCGCCTCGTCAAAGGGACAAAGCCTAGAATCCAAGCATTCTCATCTGCAATCAACTATTCAAAAGAGCGGATTTTCTGTCATTAATCGAAGCCAAAATTCTGTCGATACTTCTATATGGCCTAGCCATACAGAAGATTTCTCGTCAAGAGAAGCTTCGAGACACGATGATAAGCTTACTTTCTTCCGTAATCGTCTCGTCAAAGGGACAAAGCGGTCGTCACTCAGACCGGAATCCTACAGTTGTACTTCCCCATAATTCATTGTGCTCTTGTACGATTCTTTTAAAGTTTGTAATAAAACTTTTTGTTTTTTGCAAACAAAATGGTGACTCTGCTAAGGATAACCTTCTCCTCCGACGAGAATGTGACAACTCAAGACGATTTATCATCGGTTGGTATTAAGAAAGAAATGTTGGTCATTAAATTCGACCAAACAACGTTCGAAGAGATGCTAGCGCCCTGGTGCTAAACGTGCCCCGATTTCTGCAAACAGGGCACGTAAAACTACTGTTGTGAACCAGGTCGAGCGCACTGCAAAAGTGCATAGCAACGCTCTAAAAGAGCGCCTCGAATGGGTGCCCAAATCTGCTGTTCCTATTTCTCTTGTGATGCCAACTCCTTCGGGAGAGACATCACATAGAGATAGGCGCCCGCTTGAGGGCACCTATTCTCTTAAATCTATTGTTCATATTTTTTCTGTGATGCCAACTCCTTCGGGAGGTGCATCACATAGAGATAGACGCGCGTTAGAGGGTGCCCATTCTCTCAAATCTGCTTTTGTTATTTCTTCTGTGATGCCAACTCCTTCGGAAGGTGCATCACATAGAGATAGGCGCTCGCTTGAGGGCGCCCATTCTCTCAAATCTATTGTTCCTATTTCTCCTGTGATGCCAACTCCTTTGGGAGGCATGTCACATAGAGATACGCGCCCGCTTGAGGGCGCCCATTCTCTTCAATCTGTTTTTGCTACTTTAGCAACAATAGATAATGTGCCAAATTCGGTATCTTTCAACAAAGGCACTACAGCTGCTCAAAGGTACCTATCAGGCGTGCTGAGAAATTCTGTGCACAACAGAAGGGGATACTTCCTACTCCTCGTATGAATGAAGAACTTTCTACTATACGCATGGGAAAACTCCAAGTACAACAGACTGAAATAATGATTAACACTGATATACGCACCCTTCTTAATAGGCGTCGAGCCAAACTTAATCAAAATATGCGCCCCATTACTAAACAAGCAATGGTGCCCATAAGCTCTGAGCGCCCAAAATTTCTATCTACCAATATGGGCCACGTTCAAATGGTGGCACCTATTGCCTTAGAGCGCCCAAAGATGAATGCTAAAAATAAGAATCCCATCACCTATGCTGCTGAATTAGGGGCTTCTTTATACCTTCAAGGGACCAACAAAGCTAAGAACATGTCATATCTCCCCTCTTCCCCAGCTAATGAAATCGACCTGCGTGACCTGATTTTACAGAAATAGAAGGTCGTATCTCCATTTCAACCTACAGTACACCATTGTAAAGCACATGAGATCATAACCAAATGTTGTTGCAAAGCAGCCAAACGGTCAGTCTTTGATCGTCTTACTCTGACCCGTCCTGTCGAGGTATCTTCAGAAGATGAAGATGAATCAATATATGCCTCCGTCAACATGAAGACTCATCGCTCTTACGATACTGGGGGTAGCCCAAGACGTACGTCATTTCAAACCTGTAATCATAGACCTCTGGTTCGAACCCATCGCTCATTTGACGAGGTTTATCGACATACAAGATCAAGGAGCCGAGCTACAATCGGTCAAAGGAATCTTCCTTTCGACCAAGCTACAATCGGTCAAAAGAATCTTTCTTTCGACCAAGAAACAATCGGTCAAAGGAATCTTCATGAATTTGGCCAAAATTCCTTAAGTCAAGGGAATCTTTCCATCCCTTGTCCTGGGGGGTAGTTCTTCATATGATTTTGATGCCGACAGTGAAAGTTCCGAGCAGACCATCTCCTCTTCAATAGCTAGAGAAGTGACAGCATATGTCATCAATGAGGAACAAGATATATCTAGCTCCAATAGTCAAGAGCAGAGAATTGCTACCTTGTAGGATAGGTTAAAGATTATGGATGAAATGATGACAGGCATACATGATGTAATCATGGCACAACACACAGTTTTGTCGATTACGAACCTGATTTCGACCCAAGAACCTGTAACAACATCTGCTCCCATCAACACTGGATTGGGGATACAGTCTCCTCACACCACTTTAATACCCATTCAAACTATTTCGAGTCAGTCTGGTGCTGGGGGTAGTGCTTATCATGCAGTCCCTCCATCTAACACACCAAATCAATCCACTACTTTGCAACCATCGAAAGATGCTAATAAAGCCGTAAAAGTTTTGCGTACTCAGTTTGAAGCCTTTAAACAGAAAGACGGTCTGCAGAAGCTTGGCATCAAACAATCCTATCCTATTGAGTGGAAAGAAGTTCAGTTTCCACCCAAGTATAAACCTCCTACTATAATGTTATTTGATGGCAGCACATCTCCAAGACAGTAGCCAGTACCTCAATCACTTTGAGGTAATGACTAATTCACTCCAGCTAAATGATGCTTCACTAACTAGGGTATTTGTTGGTTGCTTAGCTGGTACAGCTTACGACTGGTATCACAGTTTGTCAGACGGTTGTATAACCTCCTTCTCTGGATTCAAACAAATGTTCCTGGAACAATTTTATGAGGGAACAAACGACATGACTATGTCTGCTCTCATCAAAATCAAACAATGACATAATAAAACTACTGAACATTTTATTGAACGATTCCACCGTGAGGCACTCAAAATGCCTCTCGGAACTACATATGCTTTGATTATAGAAACTTATAAATCAAACTTGTTGCCTATAATCAGCATGTAGACTGGATCGACACAGTTCCAGGATTGGCCTTCATTCATAGTGAATGTCAAGGCAGCAGAAGAAAGTGCTGATAAATTCAAACAATTAGGCATTCAGATGCCTAATCTTGACAGAGATGAACATGCTATATCCAATAGCGGTGGTCGTCAGAACAACCGCAAGGGCAAGGAGACTTTGGCTATCAATGTCAAAGGTAAAGAAGTTCTAGCCGTCAATATAGGTCAATCAACACCTACTCCAATGCCACCACCACAGAGAGTGCCTCGTCCGAAAGAATAATACTCCTTCGACGAGGATGATGTCTTGAGCATCTTCGATTGCCTGATCAAAAGCAATAAACTCCAGCTGCCGAATGCAAAACGGCCAGAGGAAGTAGGTAAAACTGACCACCCTAAATATTGTGTCTACCATAGGTTTATCGGATATCCAACTCGAGCATGCTATGTGCTCAAAGGCAAGATCCAGGAGATGGTTAATTCTGGTACAATCACTCTCTAGCAGGACGAGAAGATTGTGACGGATAACATCGTCTCTCTACAGTTTGGTGATTTTCCTACACAACTTGTACAGGACGGCATTATCCCCATCCCGAGAACTACTTTGGAGATTGTAAATCTTCCACCTGCATGAACTAATGGTCTTGTTCCTCTATCTATCGATAAAGGGGAAATTATGTGGATCCATCTGACTTGGTGGCTGACTTTGCATCTCCTTCCGCCACAAAGTCCAAAAAGGTGACCAAGTACAAGTCATGTCATATGACTTCATTAGGTGAACATCGTCTTTCGCCTTTAACTGCTACCTTCATCTCAGTGGCAGATTCTTCTTCTTCTTTTGAAACAACACTACCGAAGCTAGAGGCCAAATATCAACCAGCTTTCCATCTGTATAGTCCACAATCCTGTAAACTAATGACAAAGATGGAATATGATTTACAGAAGGTCCCCGGCCTGAATCATGGAAAATGATCTTCGACGCCTCTTTTTATATGCCTCTCACACAACCAATTTTGTATTGGCTTGGGTTTCTGGACGGACTCTTCATTCTGCCAGAAGAAATATTCTAAAAATAAGAGCCACACGAAGAATTGTAACATGGTGTCTTTCGAACCTGTATCCGAAGAAAAAGCCTTAACTGGTACCAGGTCTGGGAGACTTTGCTTGCGAGATTACTCAGAAGGTCAAGGGAACCCTGCTCTAACTCTGGAGGCTATTTCAGCACCTTCTTCTCCCGCTGTGAATGTTCCATCCACTTTATCACCTTCAGTGGAACCGACTCCTCCCAAACCGATGACAACAGATAAGGGAAAATAGCCAGTCCGCTTCGATAAAGTATTGAAGAAGACTCCACCTCTTGGAATGGAGAAGCCATATAACTTTGATATATTGGCTCAACTGGCTAATACCCCAGCAAGATTATCAATCTCTGAGCTCCTGCGTCTCTCGAAGGAAACTTGAGAAACATTGAGTGAAGCATTGATACAAGCTGATACTTGTCTAACACTCCTCAAGAAGCCAGAGAAAGAACACGTAACTTGCTTTCATTGTCATAGTGTCATGGAGCTGATGTCCAACATCACTTTTATGCAAGATGATATGCCGATAGAAGATAACAGGGAAGGTCAGAGTCTGCATTGACTTTAGAGACCTCAACGACGCTTTTCCTAAGGATGAGTTTTCTCTTCCGATCACTGATGTTATGATCGATAACACTTGTGGATTCGAACGAATGTCTTTCATGGACATGTTTTTTGGTTACAATCAAATCTGAATGCAACCTGAAGACGAGAGACATACATCTTTCCGTACTCCTTTGGGAGTCTATTGTTACACCGTCATGCCATTCGGTCTTAAGAGCGCTAGTGCAACCTATCAGCGGGCTATGAGTACCATCTTCCGTGATCATCTTCGAAAGATAGTTGAATGATATGTCGACGATATTGCTGTCAAAAGTCATCTAAAGGAAGACCACATCCAAGACTTGAGAACTATTTTCGATCTAATACGCAGCATCAACTTAAGATGTATCCCACCAAGTCATTTCTGGGAGTCTTTAGTGACAAATTTCTCGGATTTGATATTAACTCTAAAGGTATACATGTTGATCCTGAGAAGATTAAATTCATTCAAGAGATGCATCATCCACGCAAACTAAAAGAGCTACGAGGATTCCAGGGACGGCTTGCCTATATTAGAAGATTCATTTCGAATCTGTCTAGATGTTGCAGACCATTCACTCAATTGATAAAGAAAGGTGTGTCTTTCATTTAGACTGAAGAATACCAGCAAGCATTTGAAGACATAAAATAGTACCTGATGAACCCGCCAGTCTTAATACCTCCAATCTCAGGAATACCCTTCTTAATGTATGTCCGAGCAATGGATCATTCGTTGGGTGCCTTGTTGGCCCAGAAGAACAAAGAAGGTCATGAGCAAGCTATCTATTATCTCAGCCGCACAATGATCGGGGCTGAACATCGTTATAGTCTGGTGGAAAAAGAATGTCTAGCTTTGATGTTTGATGTTCAAAAGATAAGACATTATATCGTCGGCCAAACTATTCATGTTATCTTCAGAGTCAACCCTCTCCGGATCTTGATAAGGAAGCCCAGTACATTCAATTCCAGGCTTGCTACATACGCTATATTATTAGCACAATATGATATAGTTTTATATTCCCTAAAATTTTGTTAAGGGTCAAGCTATCGTTGACTTCTTAGCAGCTCATCCAATTCTAAAGACATCTAAACTCTATGATGAGATCCCTGATAAAACTTTGGAATCTAACATGGTTTCAGAGGAAGTTCTAGCCTGACGCCTATTCTTTGATGGAGCATCCAGAATCGGACCCAAAGGCACCATCGTCGCTGGAGTCAAAATTATTCTTGTATTACCAGATGGATTGGCTATCCAAAGAGCTTATTCTCTAGACGAGTCATGCTCCAACAACATGGCTGAATACAATGCTTTGCTTACCGGTCTCCAATTAGCTAAACAATTGGATATTGAATATCTCGAAGTATATGGAGACTCTAAGGTGATCGTCAATCAGGTCAAAGGAACATATGAGGTTCGACACCAAGATCTTGTTCTATATCATGAAGCAGCAGTCAGAATAGCTACATCGTTCAAAGAATTCTTCATTGAACATGTACGTCGTGCATGTAATGCGAAAGCTGATGCATTGGACAATCTTGCAGCTGTACTGGCAATTCCAAATAGAAGACAGCAGATGATTGTTATTACTAACAGAGAATTGTTTTTCATCGAGAATAACTCAAATATCGAGTTCAGTAATTCAACTAAAATCAATGTCATCAGTAAAGACTGAGAACTTCTTTCATTGACTTCGTGGTCCATTTACCCGAAGATCCTAAAAAAGCTACGGCAATCCACCGGCGATCACTACGGTTCTATTACAATCATACCACCAAGACCCTTATCGGTGAATGTTTGACGGTCTACTCCTACGATGTCTTACGAAAGATAAAGCAAAATAAATACTACATGAAGCTCACGATGGTGTATGTGGTGCACATCAACCCGCTCCTAAGTTACAGGATCGTATCCGACGTATGGGCTACTACTGGCCCACTATGGTATCAGATGCCATCGAGCATGCAAGGAAGTGCCAAGCTTGTCAAATCCATGCAGACTTTATCTACCAACCATCAGAATTTCTTTATTCGGCTACCGCATCATGGCCCTTTGAAGCTTGGAGAATGGATGTCATTTGTCCTATCAACCCATCATCCTCTAGAGGCTATCGTTTCATATAAGCTATAACCGATTACTTCTCAAAATGGGCAGAGGCTATACCTTTGTCCGAAGTTAAGACCAGTAGCGTCATCGATTTCATCAAACATCATGTGATATATAGATTCGGCGTTCCTCGACGAATCATTTATGATAATGGACCACAATTCATCAGTCAGAAGTTTACTCGGTTATGCGATGACAATAGAAACGACAATGTTGTTTCCACGGCCTATAATCCTGTAGCCAATGGTTTGGCTGAGGCATTCAACAAGACTATCATCAAACTTCTCAAAAAGTTCATTTTTACCAACAAATGCAACTAGAGTAAAAAGCTTGGAGAATGTTTGTGGGCTTATCGTACTACTGTACGCAATCCTACCGGTTGTGCACCTTTTTCCTTGGTGTACGGGTGTGAAACTGTTTTGCTATTGGAAATTCAAATTCCATCCCTGAGAATTACAATTTCCAATGAACTCACGATGGAGAAAAATGATCGTCTTCGACTTCAGGAGCTTGAAGCGCTGAACGAGAAACGGTTACTAGCTCAACAGCATATTGAGCTATATTAGGCCCGTATCTCAAAAGCTTTCAACCATAAGGTCAAAGTACAAGCATTCCAAAAGGGCGAATTAGTCCATACTGTCAGACGTCCTATGACTATGACACATATGAGCAATAGCAAATTCGAAGCAAAGTGGGAAGGTCCCTATGTTATAAGCAAGGTTTTTTCAAATGGAGCTTACCAATTGACCAGGGTGGACGGTCGAGCGGCTATGATGCCTATCAATGGCAAATTTCTGAAAAAATATCATGTTTGAAAAAATGTATGAGATATCAATATTGTACATGATTCAAATCTTTGAGTTATTATCTTTCATTTACTCTTATATAAATAGAATTATAGGTAATAATTTCTCAAAATCAGAGTCTGTCATGTCCTCGTCACCTCTGAACAAAATCGATTTCCTGAAGTATGTTATGTACACTTACATTTGAACATAATCCTATATCTCCTTCTTGGACTCCAACAGACCAAAAATAATCTACGAATAAAGAATCATGTCCTCATTACCTTTAAATTCTATTATTCGTTCATACCCTTCTATCACGTATACATATACCTCTGACAAAATGACCATAACAAAAATAATATCATCATTTTCTGTTATGTTCCTATTACCTCTGAATAGATATGATAGTTGATGTTGTTCTTCGAGAGAATGTGTTATGTATACATTACTACTAAATACATTCTCAAAACCAAACAAAATCAGTGTTTATTCAAAATACAAGAAATTCATAAAGTTTATTACATTCATCAAAATATGATAAACAAAAGAAGATGGAAAAGCAAAAGAAAGATACAAAGTGTCATGGTGGGGTGCTAAGGGCCATGATGTGTCTTTAGTTCTGCAATACGTCTTTCTCTGCCATCCTCGTCAGAAACCTTGGTGTCGAAACTCTCCTCGAAATCCTCAGAGGTTTTGTCGTCTTCATTAGAACTCTCCTCATCATCGACCTCAGGTTTATCACATCCTTCGGTCTCGGGCATAGGATCTTTAGATCCCCCATCTACAACTTCTACACCTTCTAGTGCTAGAGGGACTTCTTCGTCTTCTTCAGGGATAGGACTGGTAATACCATCAAGCATAGGAGAATCGCGATCTGGATATTCAAATAGTATGGGTCTTTCGAGTTTCTCAGCCTCGAACTCGAGATTTCTTGCATCTTCGATCCCGGATGGATGATACTCCACAATCTGTCTCTCAGGGTTAACTTCACCCTCAACTTCGGGGTCAAGATTCTCCTCGCTGTTTGTTGTTTGTCAGGGTTCATTGCACCCTCAGCTTCAATGTCAAGGGTTTGATCACCCTCTGCTCTGGTTTTTGGGTCATCAATGTTCCTAATCTCAGTCACTACTATAGAAGACAATGGTTCTTTTTGAAATCCAGATGATAATCCCTCTCCAGCGTCAAAAATAATACACACCATCATTCAAAGTATTTCAAACGTTTGGGCGCCCAAAGTTTGAAAACTTTGAAGGGGTTTTGTAGGTGCCCAAATATTTCTGTCTTAAATGTGCCCAGCTATCTTTTTATTTAGGTGCATATTCTCTTAGGCACCTCAGAGTGAATGGCCACGTGGCAAGAATTTCTCAAATTATGCCATTATGAAGTCTGACAGTACATATTTATGCGCCCTGATTGAGATAGGCACCCTTTCAAGAATGCGCCCCGGTTTTCTTAAATGAGCCTAAATGATGAAGCGCCATACTGGAATGATGCACATAAATCTACATGGCGTGATAAGCTGCCATCTATATTGAACGTGGTGTGCTACTCCGAGTTTCTCGAAGAACGTGCACATCACTTGGCCATAATCATGCGCCTATTCAGCATGGGTTGCCACATGTCAATGAAACTCAAAAAAGTAATAGGTGCCCATTTTGAAAAGTGGTGCACAATGGCTTAGGCGCCTTTCCATATAGGGACGTCTGTCTTGAATAACTACATGTTAGTTATTTCTTGGCTCTATAAATAGAGTCATGTTCTCCAAACATACAGACAGAGATGAGGGGTATAGTAGAGCATTCATCTAATTTCCAGAATCAAATCATACTTATCTGCAATCAACCATTCAAAAGAGCGGGTTTTCCATCGTTAATTGAAGCCGAAGTTTTGTCGATAGTTCTACACGGTCGAGCCATACAGAAGATTCCTCGTCAACAGAAGCTCCGAGACACGACGATAAGCTTGCTTTCTTCCGCAATCGCCTCGTCAAAAGGACAAAGCCCAGAATCCAGGCATTTTTATCTGCAATCAACCATTCAAAAGAGCGGGTATTCTATCGTTAGCCGAAGTTCTGTTGATACTTCTACACGGCCGAGCCATACAGAAGATTCCTCGTCAACAGAAGCTCCGAGACACGACGATAAGCTTGCTTTCTTTCACAATCGCCTCATCAAAGGGACTAAGCGGTCGTCACTCAGACCAGAATCCTACAGTTGTACTTCCCCAGAATTCATTATGCTCTTGTACGATTCTTTTAAAGTTTGTAATAAATTTTTTTGTTTTTACAAATAATCTACACTTTCTTCCATATAGTGCCTCAAAAGGCGCCATCTGGATACTTGCTTAGTAGCTATTATTGTAAGAAAATTCCACTAAGTGCAAGTGATCCTCCCAAGATCCTCCGAAATCCAGCATACAAGCTCTTAACATATCCTTGAGCGTCTGAATCGTATGTTCTGATGGTCCGTCGGTCTGAGGGTGGTATGCAGTACTGAACTTCAATCGAGTTCCCAAACGCTCCTACATACTCCTCCAGAAATGCGACGTAAATCTAGAATAACGATCTGACACAATACTGACAGGTAAACCATGCAACTTCCTAATCAGTCTCATGTACATGTCTACTAATACCTCAATAGATTGTCCTACTCAGAATGGCAAGAAATGTGCCGACTTGGTCAGTCGATCTACAATAACCCAGACTATGTCCTTCCCGCTGTGGCTCCTCGGGAATCTAGTAACAAAGTCCATCGTGATATGTTCCCACTTTTACTCATGAATAGAAAGTGGCTACAGAAGTCCGACTGATCTCCAATGCTCGGCCTTGACCTACTGACAGACCAAGCATCTAGCTACATATTATGCAATCTATCTTCATCCCTACCACCAAAAATACTGCCTCAAATCTCGGTACATCTTTGTACCATCAGAATGAATAGAGTATATAGAACTATGTGCTTCTTCCATTAGTTCCTGCCGAAGCTCTCCAATCGGGACATATAAGTGCTCTCCACACCTCAATGTTTCGTCCTCGTGAATACGAACCTGTCTTCTCTCCTATCTCAGTCTTCTGAATCTTGCATCCGTAGGCAAAGCTGTCTTAATCCTCTCAACTAATGAAGATCGAACTTCCAACTATGATAAAATACCTTCTGAGACCGAAAATATAACTTCGATCCCAATCTCCTGAAGATCCTCAAGCAACTGATGCTGTGTCATCAAGAAATAAGCTACGGGCTTCCTGCTCAAGGCTTCTGCTACCACATTCGCCTTCCCAAGATGGTATTACAGCACAATGTCGAAGTCCTTCATCGGCTCCAACCAACGTCTTTGTCTTATATTCAACTTTTTCTAAGTAAAGACGTACTTTAAATTCTTATGGTCGATAAATATCTTTATATTCTTGCCATATAGATAGTGTCTCCAGAATTTTATTACAAATATGACTGCAGTCAACTCTAGATCATGCGTCAGATAATTCTTCTCATGAGCCCTCAACTATCTCGACGCATAAGCAACTACCTTACCATGTTGCATCAGGCCACATCCAAATATGCCGTCGGATGCGTCAATATATACTACAAAGCCTCTTGACCTCGAAGAAAGAATCAAGATCGGTGTTATCGTCAAATGTTTCTTCAGATCATCAAAAGTCGTATGACACTGCCGTCCAGATGAACTCCTGCTCGTTATGTGCCAACCGCGTCATGGCTCAGCAATCCTCAAGAAATTTTGTAAGTTCGAGAAAACTCTTCACCTCTGAAACCGACGTAGACACTAGTCATGTTGCAACTGCCTCTATCTTCTCTGGATCAACTGAAAGTCTTTCACCAGAAATGATATGGCCCAAAAATAAGACCTTGTCTAAGCAAAAGTAGCACTTACGGAGCTTGGCATACAACCTCAATACTCCCAACAAACCACTAAGATGCTCCTCGAAATAAATAAAAAATAAGCTAGGAAGAAAAATAAAAGTACTTACTGTAAAAGAATTTTAATACGACCATTCATACCATTCTATCATAGGTATAGTAATATCAACCTATTCAATAGTAAATGTTAGTTCACTCCTAGCAATTACTCATAATAGACTCTAATCTAGGCACTCATACTCGACTCATAATCTCACTAGGATCCATATCTAAAAACTTACCCGCTTCTAGCTACCTAACATCACAATCACACCAATACTGCACTAGATGCTTGCTTCTGGCTCTGCTCCACAAGCCTCAAATTATCAAAGTTACCATGACCTGGGTAGAGAAGAAAAAACTAGGAAACAAATTTTTTGTATCAGTGTACGAAGACTGCATTAGCACAAAAACCAATGCAGTGAATCTCTTCCAACTTGCATTTAATGAAGTGGAGGAAGCAAAGACAATTTTTCAAATTGATAAAGATTATATAAAGACATATGCACATTCAGTTTGAAAAAAAAATCTTACCATAGAAGTATTCTTAAGCATCACAGGGAATGCGAGCTGGACAGAACACTGTGCTTCTACCATAGGACTGCGCACAACTTCTCTACGGAAATATATTCTATAATATAACTATAAGGTTTGTCTATTTTAGTCATTTAATAAGTAGAAGGTAGCGGAAACCTAAGGCTGGGTCAAACAAACCTATATACCAATTTCAAATAATGGTAGGGTCAAGCAAAGTAGGAAGGTTTGTCGAAATTATTTTCAAGAATGATATGAGGCCAAACAAGATGCATAGGAAGTAGTCTAGGTAAGACTCGAGAACCATATTTTTTGTGATTATGTCACGTGAAGTTACTGCCTCGCCAGTGTGCATCTGGCTGCAAATAACTTTCGTGTTCTATAATGCGACGGATGACTGCAGTGCATATCTGCATGCTAGGTAATACAGGTTCTTGAGCTTATCTTTGCCAAATCCATGAAATATTTTTAAATTAACTTTTTACTAAAATACAAGAGAGGAGATCAATATGCATAAGATATGATAAGTAGAATTCGAAAAATATATGTAGCCATGATGCTGCTATCTGAAGTCTTACCTCGCCAGTATTTCTCTGGCTGCAAAAACTTTGATTTCGTAATACAAGAATAAATATAATTTCTCAAACTTTTTCTTGAACCAATCTATAAGACAATTTCCAACAACTTAGCAGAAAGAAACAAGAAGAATTACTCAAGAAGTCAACATGAAAGGCTTTAGTCAAATCTCGAGTAGGGAAGAACACAAAAGCAACCATGTTGAGAAACAAGATAACATGAAAGCAATCATGCTGAAGAGTCTTAAAGAAATCTATAATCCTAGTTGTGGATGTATCCTCAAGTTCTATTCCTTAGTCAGTTGCAGGCTCGCAGTAGTACCTGGGTATCACCACGACTTCGCACAATTCGCGAAGATTCGACCTGCACTTATGGCTTCTAGTGTCTATGTCTCCAATTTCCTGATGTGATAGTAAGAGGAACATACGTCCACTACAAAGATTCGTCTTACTAATACGAATAAATAAGGATTACTATAGAACATAATCAAACTGGATGCAAATCAAGCAGTCAAGTGATAGTTCGAAACGAAGTCAATGAAGGTATCAAGTATGTGGATGAGATCCTAAACTTTAATCCTATATGCAGGCTTGCTCGGTACAATAACCTAACCAAAAAATATTTTCTGACCTGATAGGCCACCACAAAAACATGCCAGGCCCTAGGCCGAAAATATATAAGGACTAGAACACATGTCATGCCAGCAGACACATTCCATAGGTATACCCAATTTAATGAACCGAATGAAAAGTATCTTAAGTTATAAAATAATTACATGGCAGGCACATAAACTATACTTATCCACATAACAAAGAACCACAAAATAGTAACAAGACATATCATGCTGAATAAAGAAAACTAGAATAATGTCAAATGAAAACTAAAATAGTCACAAGAAAAACCCATGGATATATGTCTCAGCAAATAAATGAACGAAACAAGTCTCAAATGAAAATTATAAAAGAAGTCACTACAAGTCCATAGCTTTGACAAAAATAAATATAGCAATAACTGATGAACTACTCCGGATCAACCTCTTCTTCCACAGCTGGTGCGAAAGAAGAATAGACTCCCGGTCCATACTCCTCGGGTAAGATCTTGTCAGCTATAACAGGGAATAACCAGGTCCTCAGGGGACATAACAAGGCACATAATATACAAGCTAAAGTGCAGTAAATATAAATATCTCAGGTAACTAAACCAAACTGATGTGACACTTTGAGGACAACGTTCACAAGCGCAGACATCTCTAAAGTAAATATAATAGGGCAGGAATACACATATACTCGTAGCGTCGTGTTGGAGTCTCAACGGTAACTAAGAGAGGATGTAACTCAGGAAATATGGCTCCTTTCCGAATAAATATAGATACATATATATAAAGTGTAAGTGGACAGCATGGCCCACGCAAGTTGTAATTGTCCTAAACTCTCAAGAATTAATAAGTTGCATCCACAACTTACCGTTCTAACCTCTATCTAGACGGCAAATCCTATGACACATCTTAAAAAAAATGACAACCATCAATCTTAACCTACAGGTATCAGGGAATCTCCTACAGGTATCAAAAAATCTAGTAAATCAGAAAATATAGCACAGGTATCAGGAATTATATGTGTTAATCATGTGTCGTATCCTGCAGGTATCAATGGAAATAAAATCCATAAATCTCAGGCAGGCTCTATTTATCAATACTAGACAACTTAACAGTTGAATGCACCCGAATATAATCCGGAAGTCCGTATTGATATAACCACTAAGGTCCAATACAATAATAAAAATAACAAAAGATAAGTAACAAAGATAGAACATGAACTGAACAATAGCAAGGTGCACTTGCCTAATTACGGAAGCTTTCGTGTCCACGCCTCCGGAATCCAATGCTCCTAAATAATTAATTAACTAGTTTAAGTATTTATTCATAAAACTTATAATAGTACTTAATTAGTTAATTTAATATTTTAAACCGTAATAAATATATCCAAATATTTCATGAAACCACTTAGATTCATACTCAATAACACATACGTTCCATGAGACACCGGAACCTAGTTTTACGGTTTTCGACTTCCAAAATTGTTGATTATACCCCTACTTCGAGGGTATGCCTAAAATTATCTAAAATAATAAAAATAATAATTTTAATTTATTTTACACATAAATAAGCTCAGAATTTCAGGTTTGGAATTTTAAGAATAATTTATGACTATTTGACTCCCATGTCGGCTAGTCTATCCGAAACTTGTCCGGAACATCGTCAACTACCCAATATGGCTTAATTATGATAAATATTATATTAAAAAAGAATTAATATATATAATTTCTCAGAAAATAGACTCATTAATGATCATCCACATATATCTTAATTTATAGCCTTTCTAGGTCAGAAGTTTACCCGAAAAGCTAGTATTTCGACCCCTATTTTTTCCGGACAGATCTAAGATGATAAAATCATAAAAAAAATTACCTTTAAATTATATTTTATAGTAATAAATATATATTAGATTCAGTTTGAAAATACCAAAAATGAAATAGTGTTCCTTCACAACGGTGCTAAAAAACAACGTTATCGTAACCCGATTTCTCAACAATTCTATATGCAACTTCTAGGGACAAAAATATATGATAAAAGAGATCAAAATCTAATTTCTAAGACATTAATCTCAGATTTCCTACAGAATTTTATCATAGGGTTTGAGATAAAAAAAAAAAAGATAGAATCTTACCGAAATCCTTTGCTAGAAGGCATGTGGGTGCTCCTACTTGCCAAAGATTCCAACTTTCTTGTCTTGCTTACTTACTAACCCTTCTTGATGGGTTGAAGAAGATGGCAATGGTGGTTTGATGAGTTTCATAGTGAAGGTGGAGTTTTTTTGAAGGTTTAATGGTGTTTGGGTGAAGAGATGGTGTAAAGGAGAGACTTTGAGTGGGAGATGATTGGTAGGTGTTGTAGAGGGAGAGGATGATGAAGGAGAGGGGAGAGACTATTATTTTCAAAATTAATGGCAAAGGGGCTGCTCTTGGGTGGTAAATGAGAGTTTTTGGTGTTAGGGTTAGGGTTTTGATGAAGATTAATTGATATATATGGGCCTATGGATTGGGTTTACATATATAGGATGGTGTTTCTATGCATGGTATGGCTGGCCAATATGGGGGCTGATTTTTGGACGAAAATTACATGGGGGCTACTTTTGGTCGCCTGGTTAGGTGGTTAGGTTAGTTAGTGGGTTGGTTGGGTGGTTAGTTAAGCTAGGGCTGCAAATGAGCCAAGGCATTCACGAGCTGCTCGAAGCTAGGCTCGATAAAAGCTTGTTTGAGCTTGGTTCGTTTATTAAACAAGCTGAGCTCAAGCTTCATTTTTTAGCTCGTTTAATAAATGAGCCAAGCTCAGGCTTAGAAGTACTCGATTCGTTTGAGCTTGCGAGCTGGCTTGTTTAGAAGCTCGTTTATGAGCTTGTTTAGTAGCTCGTAATTCTTTCTTGAATTCTAATTTTATATATGTTTGTATAGCAATATGGTTGTGTGCATTATATATTGTTCTTTCTTGAATTCTAATTTTATATATGTTTGTATAATAATATGGTTGTGTGTATTATATACTTATATGTCCTTAATAATTGATATTAAGAAAAAAATTTAATTAAATTTTTATAAAGAAATTGTTAATATTATATGTACTTGAATTCAAAACTGACTAGCTTGAAATCGAACTCGTTAAGCTTGAAATCAAGCTTAATAAGCTTGAAATAAAGTTGAGTGAGCTTGAAATCAAGCTTAATGATCTTAAAATAAAGTTGAACGAGCTTGAAATCAAGCTTAACTAGCTTGACTTTGAGCTTATTGAGCTTGTTTATCAAGCTTGCTTATCAAGCCAAGCTCGAGCTCAAACCAAGCCAAGCTCAAGCTCTAAAACAAAAAACTTATCAAGCTCGAGCTTGGGCGCAAGCTCAATTAATTCTAGTCAAGCCAAGCTCACGCTTACAAAAGCTTGGCTCAGCTTGGCTTGTTTGCAGCCCCAAGTTAGGCTAAGGACTTAAATAGATATCTCCTTATATAGAACCTTCTATCCTTTGAGCCAAAATAATTCCAAAAATCTGAATATATATATATATATATTAATGTATTTTAATATCCAACATGTCTACTTGGGTTTGAGTTTGGTTTGGGTCAAGTTCGAAAAGGTTTGTTGCAACCGGGTCTCCTAAAAAGTCATAAAGGCTTATATAACTAATTAATTAATCAAAATATGACTTGGGCCAGAACTTGAATTGTTAACATGCAAGAGACTAAAATATAACTTTGTCATCCCTACCATTTCTAGTAAGCTAATCAAAGCACCCGACTATACTATACATGCCATACTTTTTAGTCAACAGGCACATTCAAACTCAATCATGACTATAGCGCTTTTTATATAATAAAAATAGGATTAAAATGTATTAAAAATAATTAAAATTTCAAAATAATATATTTAACCTAATTAAATATATTTTTAATTTTGAGGGGGTTTACAGACTCATATTATTTTTCTGGTCCTGTGAGCCGAGTTTGGTCCGATTCTGAGACGGTTGACCAGAACGCTATTTTGGTGGGCCTACGATCCGACGCAATAGAAATTTTGTGCACGACTCATCGAAATCAAAATCTGGACATACCATTGAGTTTATACAAAAAATTTGGACTCGTAGGTATATAATTTGTCGACTTTAGTGACCACAGGCTCTAGCATATTTTTGGGACAAAGCGGGTCCAACAGCGGATACTATTTTGACTCGAAATTATTATTTTTCTTCTGTTTCCAGAATTGGACTTATGCGTAGTCAAATATAGACATTTTTCTTATGCTAAACATGTTGGTGATGTTTGTTTCAGCATCCGGAGACGTTTGCGGGAGTTTGACTTTTGTGGCTCATTAATTTGGATATTATTAGTTCTACGTGCTACCACCAGGAAAGTATATTTTTTCATTGTACAATATAGTCTATATGCATGTTCTCTACTTTCATGTTATTCATTTTTTCTTATATTGTTATATTTTTGACTGTTTTATCATGTGTATAGTTTTAATTATCTTGTTCTAGTTTTACCTTGTCTTATTTCCAAGTTACATGCATGTACTTGTTTTATGTTATATTTCATTTTCGTTATATTTTTGTTCGTGTTCATATGTGTTCCTCGATGTAGTTGTCTAGTTTTATACCACTATTTTTCCTAACTTGACTTGACTCAACATGACTTGACTTGAGTAGGAATTGACTTGTGACATTCTATAGATTATGGGTGCTTACCTTGACTACGGTATATAGGATTATTCGACTTTGATACTAGGAATAGCTACCATCTTGATTGTAAGTGCTTGCCTTGACTACGATTGAGATACTATAGATTTGAAGTGCTTCCCTTGGTAAGAAATTGGATTTTGCTTGGAAAAAAAGAAGATTTGGAAAGAAAAAAAAATGAGACCTATGAGTGAATCGGAATGAATGGATGAATCCCTAATTAAAAATTATCTCTTATAGTAAGGTTTTGGTCGTGCCAAAATATCAACTTTGTCTCTCTCCATTTGTCATGAATGAAATCTAATTAATAAAAAGAAGGAATCTCTACAATTAAAAGAAATATTCCTTTTATGACAACTAAACTTAATTAATTCTAATTGCTAGAGTCATGACTAACAATAATTAACACTAACACTTATAAAATATCATTGGCTAGCCACTAACTGACACTAATATAATTCTAGGCAACCGCTAATATAAAATTATATATATATATATATATATATATATATATATATATATATATATATATATAATATATCTGTGTGTGTGTGTGTGTATATATATATATATATATATATATATATATATATATATATATATATATATATAATCAATATGCAAAAAACCCTATGTTGGAAAGTGGTAGTTACAGCCGCCGTTGCCGTTGGGCCGCCACCGGACACCCCCTCCCCCACTGCCGCCTCTCTCCTCCCAAATCCCCTTACTCCTTCCTCCATAAGTATAATATCCCCACTCTTCCATATTTATCCTTTTATTGTTTTGGAAAGATAGGGTTTAATTCCTAAAAATATTTCCAGAAATTTATAGGTCACTCTTGTTGGAAAATTTGATATCTACACACCAAGGCAAGCGCTTCCTCCTTAACCCTCTCTCTTTTGTTATCATATATTAGTTTGACCTCAATTTATTAAAGTTGGTAGAAAAATTAGTTTAAAGTATAGAATATTTATATAAATATGTTGATTCACAAATCTGAGATGTTTATAAGTGTTGCAAGGATATCTTAGATAGTACTCATTTGAATATAGGATAACCCCTCTAGTTTTATAATATGCAAATATTATGCTCCAAATTGAAGTGAACAAGAGTGTGCGTGTGTGTGTGTGTGTGTGTGTGTATATATATATATATATATATATATATATATATATATATATATATATATATATACTCACATACTTTCATGGGAATGTTGTTAGCTAACTTGTGAGGATCATTTTGTGAAGGCATTTATAATTATCACATAATGGTTTGAATACTTATTATATATGCAAAATAGTACGTATAAGTGTGCGTGTGTGTATATATATATATACATATATATATATATATATATATATATATATATATATATATATATATATTTTTTTTTTTTCTTTTTTTTCCAAAAACCAAGCGGCCGTGTCAAAGATACCCAGCCACCGCCTGGCCCGGGGGCCGTGGGCGAACCACCAAGTCGCCCCCGTGGGGGCTCGAACTCCGTCCGATGCCCCAAGTGCCGGTGCGCCTAGCCACTTGAGCTACAAGCGCCCGGCATTTATATATATATATATATATATATATATATATATATATATATAACCAATAATACTCATGTGATGAAGTACACATAATAATGTTTATATATATTTTTTATATAAGAACATTGTGTCAAGTATAAAATCTATGGCTTCTTTGAAAATCTTAGACTTTATCATGGGTACAAGACTATTACTATTGCAAGTAATGCTAAACAAAGTAAAAGTAAGTTTTCCTTGAAATATAATTCTTGAAATCAATTGTAAGCATTTCCTTATGAGATAAGATAATTGTTGTGCAAACCTATTCTTTAAAATCACTTTAAAATTTTGGAAAACTTTGTAGCATTTGGGTCAATTACATTGTTAACAAATAGCTAGTAGCAAGGATACTTTTATACTTTCCAGATTATGGTAAGATTGCTTGCATGGAATATTCAGTTCAATTTTATTTATATACACATATATATGCAACTTCGTGGTTATTGGTGTTGAGAGTTGCTCCACCAAAGGGGTCGACGTACCCGAAAATTTTATAGAGGGTTGCTCCGGGTGTTTTATACTCTTGTGAAAATTTTGGGCTCCAAAATACAAAGGAGACTCTGCCAAAAAAAATTTAGAAATTCCAGAGTTAACCATTTTGGAAAGTCAATATGGTTAAACCCTAGTTCCTGAATTTTTATCAAATTTTCTAACACAACCCTGATCCTGACACTACAACAAAAAGACCTATTAATGATGCTCGATAAGGAGTTTTAATGACGGTTGATACATAAGGGTTATTAAGTTGAAAAATACATTTTTTCTATGACGGTTTGGGCTAATTCTGAACATTTTATAACGTTTATAAAATAAAACATCATTAATATTTTAGAGCGGTGGCAAACTTGTAATATTTTTTAAGTTCAATTTTTGAAAAAAAAACCTTGCTGCACCCCGCGCTTCAACAAAAATTTTATTTCTGGTCGATCTTTTCCTCTCCTCCTCTTCTTCTCCTTCCTTTCCCCCAACTCCAAAACTCTAACCCTAGATCCAAAACCCTAAACCTAGTTAGAAAGGGAGGAGGAGATAGGGAGGGAGCTGGAGGTTGTTCTCTCCTCCTCCACTTCCCATCCACTCATCCCAGCCCTAACCCTAACCCTAACCCAATCTCCTCCTCCTCTTCCTTCCTCTCCCGATGGATGACAATCGGGTCCTCCTCATGCAAGATCCGTTCTGATCGCTACCCGCAACGCAACAACAACGGAGGAGCTCCTCCGACGTCGACTTCGCCGACGTCTTCGGTGGACCCCCGCGTCGCTCCTACGTGGCGGGCCTCCGCCGGAGCCGGGAGCGCTCGATGGACTCCTGATCCCGACCCGGATCCGGGATCGGGGAGAAGCCGATGTTCGAAGGGGAGACGAGCAGCCCCGCTAGGAGGCGCCACCTCAAGGACGACTTCTACAGCGACATCTTCGGCAGCGGCGGTGAGTCCCCGTAGGTGGGGTGTCATTCCTTTTCCTTTTCCTTTTCTTCCTTCTCAGTCATTGGAAAGAAGGGTAATGAATTTGGGCAGCTTTAGTTTGTCTAATGACACAAAGTAGGTGGGGTGTCGTTCTATGTTATGCTTAATTGAGATATGCATATTAGTATGTAGGGGCTTATATCATTGTTCCTGTCATGCTATACATGATCACTGGCCATTAGCTATGTCTAAATAGTTGATGCTAACAAGAGCTTGATTGCAAATAATGAACCTGTAATCATCGTCTTCTATCTATGCTTCAATTAATGATGTATATATTGTTCAGGATTATTATACTTCTTATCGTCTTCTATCTAATAAAGGGATATGCTTACTTCAATCCCCACCGGTGCATTGGATGTGTCATGTTCCAATCGACCATGCTAAAGTGCCTTTCGTTTTGTATAAATATGCTTGCTTGCTTGTAGTATCTTCAACCATCCGGCACTCCCTTGTTTGAAGTGATCTTCCCTAGAGGTGCCCATCGTCTATTTCGATGTTTTCTTATTTCTTATTCTCGCGGTCTAATATTTATCACATTATATGTTTTGTTTTGAATTCGTTGATCGGAAAGCTTTCCTGGTATATAATTTATGAGGTTTTAGCATGTAACTATGTTGTTAACTTCTTATGGCATTCTATTGCAGCTCCATCTTCAAGAATGGATTCTGTTACCAGTACTGGAGCCAAGTATGACTGCCTACTCTTTGGTACGTTTAAGCTGCATGATCAGTCTCCAACAAAATTACATTTTTTTAAATTAATTAATTATCAGAAACAAATTTACATTATCTATTATAGTACTTACCATGGTGTTGGTGTGGTTTTGTATTTCAGACATGGACGATACATTGTATCCCTTGAGCACTGGCCTCAACTTAGCGTGTCGCAAGAACATAATCGGTGAGTCGAAAAGCAACAATTAAGCAAGTCCTAATATTTCTACATGA
The DNA here is from genome assembly GCA_029216955.1 of Iris pallida. Taxonomy (NCBI): domain Eukaryota; kingdom Viridiplantae; phylum Streptophyta; class Magnoliopsida; order Asparagales; family Iridaceae; genus Iris; species Iris pallida. The sequence goes on along the minus strand of JANAVB010039538.1, from coordinate 133,291 downwards.
ACTTCCCTTCAAGAATCAAGCAACTAAAGTTCTTTTGAAAGAGTAGATCCTAGTAAGTAAATTATGTACTTTATGATAGTGTTATTGATACTGAAATCATATATATATATATATATATATATATATATATATATATATATATATATATATATATATATATAAATCTGGTTAGTAAATGGTGAAATTAACACTCAACTCTTTGAAACGATTTCCTGGGGGTGTACATGGGCAACCAAGAGCCTCTCGTGGGAACCGGGGACCAAGGTCGAGGGCAAGCCTGTGAGGGTTGCCCTTGTGTATGTGAAAACCCTTAAGCAGGATGTTGTTCAGAGTAATTTTCTTATAGCTGCTTCAAACCATATAGAAATTTGCTCTCAGACATTTAATCCAAGTACAACAAAGTCTAAACACAAGTTGCCACATGATGAGATTCTTACAGGCTTGGGATGGATTTTGCATCAATAATCTGTTTGAGAAAAGCTTTCTCCTTGTCTATCTTTTTTTTTTCTCTGAGGAACCATGAGGCTTGACTCTCCTCTTCTCTTCCAAAATCTACTTGAAGAGCTCACGCTGCTCATGTTCAGGAACAGGAGGGAGAACCTTTACCGCTGCAGGGATTTCAGTTGAGACGGTTTTATCAGGAACAACAGCTCCAATGTTCACAAATGGAGATGAAGGCACCTTTTCTGTTGCATCCGCATCCTTCTCAGCAGACCGATTCTTTGAAGTCCTTGTAAGAACATAAACTGCACATCAACAACAAAAGATTTCAGTTAAAGGGGAAAATATGTATAACCATTAGAAGCAATGACCTTAATATATCATTCTCCTTCATTAAACCCTCCATTTCACATGTAGATAAATAAAATTGCCAAAAAAATGTTGTTTCAATTCAAATTTCGCATTACAATACCGCAGGACCTTTTGATGGAGGACCAGTTTGTACGTGTTGAATCTATTCCAAGATTGGGTCCAACTGAATCACTTCTAGACATTGGGTCTATTTTAGTTCGGTCTTTCCCCTTTTATTTTTCTTAAGTTGCTTTGATTTGGTTGAGTATAATATAACAAAGCCTGATCATACCTTGCCAAACTTGGTCCAGCTTGACAAGTGTATATGCATTGTATTTTGCATTCCCTAACCTCAGTTATATATTGATTTTTTGCCACTTTCGTTTTTTGTTTTGTTGATCACTTTTTCACACTTAATTTCCTTTTCTCCGCCTGTTCTTAAACTTCGATTTTCTTAATGCATGATGCAGGACATTGACAAGGAAATCAGCGAGTTAAAACTATCTGTGAACACCCGTGGGCGCCTAGTAGCAACTGAATTTCTGAAGCAGTTCATCTGATGTACTTTTATTTTTCTTTAATTATACATATTTCTTTCAAGAATACTGTTTAACTATGTATTTTATTTTAATAAAATCTCCACCAGTTATACGCAAAGCTTTCTTGGATGTTGTTCAGAGTAATATGGTAAGGACATCAAGCAGAACCGTGGCACATGCTTTGCTTCTTTTTTTTAGTGACGAAGCTACTTTTCTCTTATGAATGCATTTGATGTTTACACTCACAAGAAGTCCTTCCAAACGTGCTTTGTTATTAGACATATCAATAAGTACTTATCAGCAGATTGTGGAATGTGTTTCTCTTGGTTATTGCTGTAGGTGGATCTGAAGGTTTATTTGCACAGAGAACTCTGGAAATCACTGAAGATGTTCTTTCCACTTATAAAAACCAAGGTTACTTGACACTTAGTCTCGATGAGTCTTTGCTCTCTATTAGCTTATTTCTTCAGTAATTATCTCTAATTGGTATGAAATTTTGTTTATGAAGGTGGTTTTGATTTGCTTGGCCGGACTGTGGATCAGATCAGAACTACTGAGCAAGTGAATGCTACAAGGGCTGTATATCTAACAAACCATGCTCTAGATGACTGTTTGAGACCATACAAAGACTTTTGTTTATTTCTTACTTCTTCCATGTCTTTTCTTTTATAACTCTTTGTAGTGGTTAGCATTTTGTTTATTTTCTCCATCCATTCTATGGAACATTGAGAAGTGAGCAAACTTAGTTTTTTCTAGTGCTTGATTTATTAGTAAACTTTTTTCTTCTTCTTTGCTTTCAGGTTAGTTCACAGCTCATAAGCAATGCCTGCACTGACGCACTTTCTACAGAGAAGGTGATAGATTTTGACAAACCCATACCCATCTTCGGTTTTGGGATTTTCTTGGTCGACTTTAGAAGGATTATCATACTGGCAAAATCTGGCATCACGAGTGCATAACCAGTGAATTGAGTATTATGTGTATATATATTTCTTAACCATTTCCATGTACTGTAGCCTTTAGTCTAAAATGGAAATTCAACGTAAAACTTATTTTTGTCACATGTGTTTCCGCTTTGACTCTGATCACACCGGCAGCCAACTTCTGTACCAGAAATCTTTAAACTGATTTATGTAAGTGGCATTGCAGTATTATTATTTCGTTCGCTTGATGAGTCGCAAGGCCTCCCATGTAGCTTTGGAATGTGCTCTCCAGTGACATCCCAATATGGTATGATTTTGGTGGTTCATATGTTACTTACTAGTAGACAGCCATAAAAAATATTTTATATTGATATAATCATTCTCCAATCAAAGAATGTTAGATTCGTTTTTTGATACCTTCTTATGTTAGATAAATGGTGCCTTCTTTAGATTGACTCCTAATTTTAACTCTTGCAGGAGATACATAGTCTCCATAGACAAGGCGTTTCAGTTGACAATATTACTTCTCAGCTTTCACCTTGGGCATATGCCATGTTTGAATATTTTTTTTATATGGACTGATTTGGTTGTCTTCTCTTTTTCTCAGGATTTCACTGGTGTTGTCACCCTCATTTCCCGTATTTCTTGTATTTCGTATTTATACTCGTATCTGGATTTTTGGCATGTATTTTTATTTTTTTCTCAACTTGTGGAATTTCGGTATTTCTCGCATTTTGGGTTTTGACATGGCTCGGTTTTAATTGGATTGGGTTGGTTTGGTTTGGTTTAATGTGTATTGGAACACCTTAGCCTATGCTCCACCCTCAACACACCACATCCCACCCTCATTAAAACTCTACCAACTCTCTCTCTCTCTTCTCATAAACCTCCATTAATTTTCTTCTTCTCCTTCCTATAGACAACACTCTTCTCCTTCCTCTACACAACACCAACCCATAGGCAAGTGCACCTTGCCACCACATGAGAACCCTATTTTATTTGTCCATTTGATAGATTAGGACATGGTGATCAACATTAGAACTTGGCATTTTGTGATTTGGAGTCTCCATTGTTCTAGATCTAAGTTTTTCCTATTTTCGGATTTACATGGTTTTGATCTATTTAAGTTGGATTTTTATGGGTTTTGATGTTTCCATGTGGAAGAGAATTCAATTTCACCCTAGATGGAACTTTGGAAATCCGGATTTGGAGTTCGGATGGCCAAGTTGTGATGTTTTGAAGTTTTGGGAGCCATTGGAGCCTCTTCTCAGCCATGGGGAAGAAGCTCCCCTGCGTGCGTTCTCTTGCGCGTATGCAGCTCCCCTGCGTGCGTGCTCTTGCGCATACGCAGCTCCCCTGCGGGCGTGCTCTTGCGCGTACGCAGCTCCCCTGCGGGCGTGCTCTTGCGCGTACGCAGCTCCCCTGCGGGCGTGCTCTTACTCGTACGCACCTCCCCTGCGTGCGTGCTCTTGTGCGTACGCTGCTCCCCTACGTGCGTGCCCTTGTGCGTACGCAGCTCCCCTGCGTGCGTGCTCTTGTGCGTACGCAGCTCCCCTGCGTGCGTGCTCTTGCGCGTACGCAGCTCTCCTGCGTGTGTGCTCTTGCGCGTACGTAGCTCCCCTGCGGGCGTGCTCTTGCGCGTACGCAGCTCCCCTGCGTGCGTGCTCTTGTGCGTACGCTTCTCCCCTGCGTGCGTGCCCTTGTGCGTATGCAACTCCCCTGCGTGCGTGCCCTTATGCGTACGCTGCTCCCCTGCGTGTGTGCTCTTGCGCGTACGCTGCTCCCCTACGTGCGTAATTTTACGCGTACGCTGCTCCCCTGCGTGCGTGCTTTTACGCGTACGTTGCTCCCCTGCGTGCGTGCTTTTACACGTACGCTGCTCCCCTGCGTGCGTACGCTGCACCCTGACCCCTTGCTTAACCCATTGGCTCTTGGAGTATTGGTTTATTTCTCGACTTGGTTTCTCTTTTGTGGATTGGGTTTTCCTGAGATCTGTTCAACACAGCACGACTATCTTGACCCGACACGGCCTAACACGGTTTTCAAGTAATTGTTTATGACTAGTACGGTTCTCGAAATTTTCTGTGGATTAAGATCCTGGTATTCTCTGATCTCCTTGCTAGTGACCCAGTGGGGTGCACACCTAACTTGTAACTTGTAATTAATCATTGTGACTTGATAACTTGATAGTGGCCCGTGGCGGCGCACTCCTGACTTGTAGCATGACTTGATAACTTAATGCTGTTGCGACGGCTAACTTAACTTGACCTGCCTTGACACCGTGGGTAGTTCTTTCTTGCTTGCTTGTTTAATCCACTTGTCCTGTCTTGCATCATGTCTAGGATGGGACTCCTGAGTACCACGATCAGGGGTACCTACCAAAATGGATTAAGGTTAATAACTAGAATAATACAGTAGTCATGAAGAGATAACACAGCTACAGGCAATCCCGTTACCTGGGCGCTCTTGGGATCTGTAGCCTGCCGTCGAGTAGGGCATATTTCCAGCACACTGTCATGTGTTGCACCTTCTAAGTCACTTAAGGGTACATGCGTTTCCTGGACGATGTATCCACCAGAATTCAACCCCTAATTTTTGACCTGGGTAACCTGGATGGTCTGCAGGGCTTGTGGCTGTGGAATAATCGCACTGCATCTTGTTAGTAATTAGGCCTGTGATAACCCTAGTTAGTTAAAGTAGTAAGCCGTAGTATCTGCTTGGCCGTGATTGATTGAATGAGGTATAACCAGTCTAGCCATGTCTTGATCCAGTACAAGATTGCTTCCTGTCTTAATTTCTTACATTATTATCTTGCCGACAAATGGTGGGAAACCAAGTTCTGTTCAGATGAAGGATTACAACCCCGGTCCTTGTTTGGTTTACGGGTTGTAACCTGGCTATCAGAATAGTTCCATGATTATCTCGTCGTATATCATCCTGACATGTTTTCGTAAATTCTAGTTGTAATATTAGATTTTCTTGTGCTAATTGCTGGCTTTTGTTCTTATTTCGTGGCCCCTTGTGGCACTTACTCTTTTTTAGGTTGACCCAGCTGGTTTTGTGTGGCCAGATTTCGGTGCAGCTCCCGAGGATCTACCAAGCTTCCAGTCCAATGGTGACAACTAGACGAAACCCGGGCCAAGAGTGGGTTTTCCTTTTGTCTTGCCCACTTCATTGTAAAACTATTCTTTTGAGGCATTTAGCCGACGAGCATCTGTTAGCTCGATGCACTTTTACTTACTGTCTGCCTACGGGCTGTAAACATGATTAACAAATCCTAGGGTTGATCATGTACGACTAAACTCTTGCTAGTCCTAACATTTTGTAACGACTAGCTTCATGATCAGCTGAATATGTAATATTTGGGACGCCTTATTATTGTATATTTAATGATCATACATCTTGCGACCTTACTTACTTGCTTGAGATTGAGACATTAGGCTTGTTCATGACCATAAGAGACTGTTGGCTTGTAGTAAACCCTCATATATTTAGACAGTCGTGACCGTATATCGAGGTGGTTTCTATTTTAATATACGTAGCTGGCTATGTCTACCCCCGCTCTCCAGTATTCTGGTTCTGGGGCGTGACATAGTTTAGGTGCTGGCCCATGCAGGTCTTGTAAATCAAGATATGTGAGAGTTTACCAGATAGATGTCTCAATCTGTACTCGTCCTTGATCTCTGTTCGTATCTTCTGATTCCCTGGATTCTTGCCCTGATCCTGTGCTTATATCATTGATCTGTCCTGGTCCTTTCCTTATTGTTCCCTGTGTCGTCTTCTTCAGCGGCACTATACCTGGTCCTACCGATCAACGAGGTGGAGCACTTCCCGTGGATCAGCAGCAACCCGGAGATCAAGCCCAGTATTCCGGGGTAGCCTCCAGAGTTGTGCCTACTGGAGGAGAGTCACCAGTTCGGCCCGTCCAGCCCGCAGAGCCAGACGATGGTACCTTAGTAGGCCTCATCAGAACCTTGATAGCTTCCCAGGATCGTCGAAGCGACGCCCTGCACCAGACAGTTCAAGATGCTTTGACCCGAGGCGGACATCCAGGGAACCAGGCGGCAAACAGCTTCAAGCGATTGAACCCTCCTTTCTTCGACGGCAGCGAGGATGTGATTGCCGCGGATGCATGGCTTCAGGATACCGAGGTGATTCTGGAAGCAGCTAGGACACCCGAGAATGAGAAGGTGGCGGTGGTACGCCTGCAGTTGTTAGACTTGGCTCGCAGTTGGTGAGCGGCGCAAGCCATGGGATTAGTGGCACCCATTGCTTGGGCAGTATTTAGGGAGAGATTCTAGACGAAGTATTTCGATGCTGTGGCTCGGTACGACCTGCATACCAGATTTACCAACTTGAAGCAAGGAGGCAGAACAGTCGACAGTTATGCATCGGAGTTTTCTAGACTCAGTAGGTTTGCCCCCACCTTGGTGGCGACCGAGTTTGATAGGGCCCAGCGGTTCCAGCAGGGACTGCATTTGGAGACCTTGTTGGCGGTTGAGCAGTTCGAGCACCAGATATTCGATGCAGTCTTGAGAGCAGCTAGGAGACATGAGTACACCTCCCAGAGGATCGTGGATAGGACCGGAGGTAGGAAGCGGTCCCACAGTCAGATGCACCAATCATCAGCTCCAGCCCCGGCAGCTAGGGGATTGACCATTGGAACTCTGAGGCGGGCGGCCTCAGTAACGTCGGTTCAGCATTCGACCCCGACGTACCCGTAGAAGTAGACTTTCGCGATGGGATGTTCTCATTGCGGGAAGCCAGGGCATGTGGTGGCCGACTGTCGCAGGGCACAGGGATTATGCCTGGCTTGGGGAGCAGCAGATCATAGGATAGGGGCTTGCCCGAATAGGGGTGGTTCATCAGCATCCAATCCTTCTAGCTCTTCGGTGAGAGGACCGGCCCCAGCACGAGTTCAGCAGCAGCAGTATCAGTCTTCGAGGCCCTTGCCGCCTCAGCCTCAGGCATTCCAGCAACAACACCCCCAGCAGTATACACAAGCCCAAGCTCAGATCCAGAATAGGCAGAGAGGTTTCCAGCAGAGGGGACCAGCAGCCGGAGGACAAGGTCAGGCCATGATGATGGCTATGGAAGAAGAAGTTGCACCAGGTGAGGTTGTGGCAGGTACTATTCTCGTCAACTCCTCTCCAGCGTCTGTATTATTTGATTCTGGTGTATCGCATTCATTTATGTCTGCACGATTCGCGACACGGATAGGATTGGAGCCCGAGTCATTATCAGTGAGGCTCAATATACTTACGGGTAATGGCCTTGTGGGAGTAGATCGAGTGTTTTCCTCGTGTCGGATCGTAGTTAGCGGTAGGGAGTTCTCCGCTAGATTCATAGAGTTTCCTATGGCAGACTATGATGTAGTCCTAGGCATGAATTGGTTGAGGAACCAGTATGCTAGGATAGACTGCCATATTGGCAGAGTTGTCTTTAGTATCCCCGACGATCCAGAGTTTTCATTTTCCAGAGGCGCAGTGGAGCCATCTTCTCCAGCATTGCGGATGGCAGTAGCAGCAGTGCAGTTACCCCGGATAGTTGAAGAGTTTCCAGATGTCTTTCCAGCGGAGCTTCCAGGGATGCCGCCGGAGCGGAAGATTGAGTTCACTATAGACTTGATTCCCGGGACAACACCAGTATCAGAGCGAGTCTACAGGATGGCGCCTTCAGAGTTGGAAATTTTATACAAAATGATTGAAGAACTGAGGACCAAGGGATTCATCCGTGCAAGTGGATCGCCTTGGGGAGCCCCGATGCTTCTTGTAAAAAAGAAGGATGGTACGTCCAGGCTATGTGTTGATTATCGTACCTTGAATTCGGTGACAATCAAGAACAGATACCCTCTTCCGAGGATAGATGACTTGTTTGATCAGCTCAGAGGGGCTTCAGTGTTTTCGAAGATCGACTTGCGGTCGGGATACCACCAGATCAGAGTCAGAGAGCAGGACATCCCGAAGACAGCATTCAGATCGAGGTATGGACATTGGGAGTTCCTTGTTATGCCCTTTGGAGCGACCAATGCGCCGGCCGTATTCATCGACCTCATGAATCGCATTTTTATGCCTTACTTGGATCAATTTGTGATCGTGTTCCTAGATGACATCCTGGTCTACAGCAAGAGTGAAGCAGAGCATGAGCAGCATCTCAGAATCGTCCTCCAGACGCTTAGGGAGCATCAGTTGTACGCCAAGTTCAGTAAATGCGAGTTCTGGCTCGATCGTATTTCATACTTGGGTCACATCATTACCCGAGAAGGAGTGGAAGTGGATCCCCAGAAGATTGTGGCTATCGAGTCATGGTCGGTACCCAGCTCAGTGGCAGAGGTTCGCAGCTTCCTTGGATTGGCCGGCTACTACCGGCGGTTCGTTTTAGATTTCGCAAGGATTTCAGCGCCGATGACCCAGTTGACCCGTAAGGATGTGCCGTTTGTTTGGACAGCAGAGTGTCAGGAATCATTTGAAAAGTTGAAGCAAGGTTTGATAACGGCTCCCATTCTCACCCTTCCAGATGGGACCGGAGGATTCACAGTTTATTGCGACACTTCAGGCAGAGGATTGGGGTGTGTCTTGATGCAGCATGGAAAGGTAATATCTTATGTGTCACGTCAACTACGTGATCATGAGAAGAATTTCCCGACCTACGACTTAGAATTGGCGGCGGTAGTATTTGCTTTGAAGTTGTGGAGACACTACTTGTACGGAGATAGAGTGGAGATCTTTACTGATCATAAGAGCCTGAAGTATGTTTTTACCCAGAAGGACCTTAATATGTGGCAGAGAAGATGGCTCGAGCTACTGGTGGACTATGATGTAGATTTGCAGTATCATCCCGGGAAGGCCAACGTTGTAGCAAATGCATTGAGCAGGAGAGCCGGAGTTTATTTCCTGACGGCGCAACCAGAATTATTGGCAGATCTTCAGAAGATGGGAATTGAAGTGGTTCTTCCAACCAGCGTAGCATTGATGGCCAGCCTATAGGTTCAGTCCAGCATAGTTGAGAGAATCTGGGTGGCGCAGTCAACAGATTCCAAGATCCAGCGACTCAGAACAGAGTGTGAAGCAGGAAGAAGGCCAGAGTTATGTATCCATGAAGACGGTACACTTCGGCACGGCACTCGTCTTTGTGTACCCAGTAGAGATATTAGACAGGAAGTCATGGCAGAAGCCCACAGTTCACAATATTCTATTCATCCGGGTGGTACGAAGATGTATCGTGATATTCGTCAGCATTTCTGGTAGAATGGCATGATGAGGGAGATAGCCCGGTTTGTCTCTCGGTGTTTGGTTTGCCAACAGATTAAAGTTGAACATCAGAGGCCCGCTGGACTTCTTCAACCCTTACCAATCCCGGAATGGAAATGGGAACATATAACCATAGATTTCATGACCGGATTGCCCAGATCTCCGGCCGGCAGAGATGCTATTTGGGTAATTGTGGACAGGCTTACCAAGGTGGCACACTTTCTCCCATTCAGAGTTGGACCGTCGACGGCGCGGTTAACAGAGATGTATCTCAGGCAGATCGTCAGGCTTCACGGTGTGCCAGTCAGCATCACCTCGGATAGGGATTCAAGATTCACATCACACTTTTGGCGCAGCTTGCAGAAGAGTTTGGGGACTCGCCTTCAATTCAGCTCAGCTTATCACCCGCAGACGGATGGTCAATCAGAGCGCACAATCCAGATGCTTGAAGATATGTTGAGATCCTGTACCCTTGACTTCGGTGGTTCATAGGAGAATCATCTGCACCTGGTGGAATTCTCGTACAACAACAGTTATCAGGCCAGTATCCAGATGGCACCTTTCGAGGCTCTTTATGGCAGGAAGTGCAGATCCCCGCTAGCATGGGACGATGTCGGGGAGAGGCAGATGCTCGGACCCGAATTGATTTTCCAGACGATTGAAGTGGTCAGGAAGGTCAGAGATCACCTCCGAGTTGCCCAGGACCGCCAGCACCATTGGGCCGATGCTCATCGGCGTCCCTTAAAATTTGCTGTCGGCGACCATGTATTCCTTAGGATCTCGCTTAACCGTGGCATCATTCGCTTTGGCGTGCGGGGAAAGCTTAGTCCTAGGTATATAGGGCCGTTCGATATTCTAGAGCGAGTAGGAGATGTATCCTATCGTCTCGCTCTTCCGCCGTCGCTAAGTGAGGTGCATGATGTATTCCATGTGTCCCAATTACGACGATATATTCCGGACCCGAGCCACATCCTAGACCATTCGAAATTGGTTGTTGGTACCAACCTTTCGTATGAGGAAAGGCCCGTGTCTATATTGGACCGGAGGGAGAAGATACTCAAGAACAAGACTATTAAATTAGTCCGTGTTGCTTGGGGTCATCACTCTCTAGATAAGTCAACGTGGGAGCGTGAGGACGACATCCGATCGCGATATCCCTACCTGTTTGACTCGTGAGGTATAATGTCTTTCTTATGCCTTACGTTTTCCCTTTCTTGTTTGTATTGTATGATTGTATGATTGAACTGCTTAGTGTAACTTGCTTGTGCTTAATGTAACTTGTCGTGACAATCTCTAGCTCCTTAATTAAATTCCGAGGACGGAATTCTTTTAAGGTGGGTAGATTTGTCACCCTCATTTCCCGTATTTCCTGTATTTCGTATTTATACTCGTATCTGGATTTTTGGCATGTATTTTTATTTTTTTCTCAACTTGTGGAATTTCGGTATTTCTCGTATTTTGGGTTTTGACATGGCTCGGTTTTAATTGGATTGGGTTGGTTTGGTTTGGTTTAATGTGTATTGGAACACCTTAGCCTATGCTCCACCCTCAACACACCACATCCCACCCTCATTAAAACTCTACCAACTTTCTCTCTCTCCTCATAAACCTTCATTAATTTTCTTCTTCCCATTCCCCTACACAACACTCTTCTCCTTCCTCTACACAACACCAACCCATAGGCAAGTGCACCTTGCCACCACATGAGAACCCTATTTTATTTGTCCATTTGATAGATTAGGACATGGTGATCAACATTAGAACTTGGCATTTTGAGATTTGGAGTCTCCATTGTTCTAGATCTAAGTTTTTTCTATTTTCGGATTTACATGGTTTTGATTTATTTAAGTTGGATTTTTATGGGTTTTGATGTTTCCATGTGGAAGAGAATTCAATTTCACCCTAGATGGAACTTTGGAAATCCGGATTTGGAGTTCGGATGGCCAAGTTGTGATGTTTTGAAGTTTTGGGAGCCATTGGAGCCTCTTCTCAGCCATGGGGAAGAAGCTCCCCTGCGTGCGTGCTCTTGCGCGTACGCAACTCCCCTGCATGCGTGCTCTTGCGCGTACGCAGCTCCCCTGCGTGTGTGCTCTTGCGCGTACGCAGCTCCCCTGCGGGCGTGCTCTTGCGCGTCCGCAGCTCCCCTGCGTGCGTGCTCTTGTGCGTACGCTGCTCCCCTGCGTGCGTGCCCTTGTGCGTACGCAGCTCCCCTGCGTGCGTGCCCTTGTGCGTACGCTACTCTCCTGCGTGCGTGCTCTTGCGCGTACGCTGCTCCCCTGCGTGCGTGCTCTTGCGCGTACGCTGCCCCCCTGCGTGCGTGCTTTTACGCGTACGCTGCTCCCCTGCGTGCGTGCTTTTACGCGTACGCTGCTCCCCTGCGTGCGTGCTTTTACGCGTACGCTGCTCCTCTGCGTGCGTGCTTTTACGCGTACGCTGCTCCCTGACCCCTTGCTTAACCCATTGGCTCTTGGAGTATTGGTTTATTTCTCGACTTGGTTTCTCTTTTGTGGATTGGGTTTTCCTGAGATCTGTTCAACACAGCACGACTATCTTGACCCGACACGGCCTAACACGGTTTTCAAGTAATTGTTTATGACTAGTACGGTTCTCGAAATTTTCTGTGGATTAAGATCCTGGTATTCTCTGATCTCCTTGCTAGTGACCCAGTGGGGTGCACACCTAACTTGTAACTTGTCATTAATCCTTGTGACTTGATAACTTGATAATGGCCCGTGGCGGCGCACTCCTGACTTGTAGCATGACTTGATAACTTAATGCTGTTGCGACGGCTAACTTAACTTGACCTGCCTTGACACCGTGGGTAGTTCTTTCTTGCTTGCTTGTTTAATCCACTTGTCCTGTCTTGCATCATGTCTAGGATGGGACTCCTGAGTACCACGGTCAGGGGTACCTACCAAAATGGATTAAGGTTAATAACTAGAATAATACAGTAGTCATGAAGAGATAACACAGCTACAGGCAATCCCGTTACCTGGGCGCTCTTGGGATCTGTAGCCTGCCATCGAGTAGGGCACATTTCCAGCACACTGTCATGTGTTGCACCTTCTAAGTCACTTAAGGGTACATGCATTTCCTGGACGATGTACCCACCAGAATTTAACCCCTAATTCTCGACCTGGATAACCTGGATGGTCTGCAGGGCTTGTGGCTGTGGAATAATCTCACTGCATCTTGTTAGTAATTAGGCCTGTGATAACCCTAGTTAGTTAAAGTTGTAAGCCGTAGTATCTGCTTGGCCATGATTGATTGAATGAGGTATAACCAGTCTAGCCATGTCTTGATCCAGTACAAGATTGCTTCCTGTCTTGATTTCTTACATTATTATCTTGCCGATAAATGGTGGAAAACCAAGTTCTGTTCAGATGAATGGTTACAACCCCGATCCTTGTTTGGTTTACGGGTTGTAACCTGGCTATCGGAATAGTTCCATGGTTATCTCGTCGTATATCATCCTAACATATTTTCGTAAATTCTAGTTGTAATATTAGATTTTCTTGTGCTAATTGCTGGCTTTTATTCTTATTTCGTGGCCCCCTTGTGGCACTTGCTCTTTCTGGGTTGACCCAGCTGGTTTTGTGTGGCCAGATTTCGGAGCAGCTCCCGAGGATCTACCAAGCTTCCAGCCCAATGGTGACAACTAGACGAAACCCGGGCCAAGAGTGGGTTTTCCTTTTGTCTTGCCCACTTCATTGTAAAACTATTCTTTTGAGGCGTTTAGCCGACGAGCATCTGTTAGCTCGATGCACTTTTACTTACTGTCTGCCTACGGGCTGTAAACATGATTAACAAATCCTAGGGTTGATCATGTACGACTAAACTCTTGCTAGTCCTAACATTTTGTAACGACTAGCTTCATGATCAGCTGAATATGTAATATTTGGGACGCCTTATTATTGTATATTTAATGATCATACATCTTGCGACCTTACTTACTTGCTTGATATTGAGACATTAGGCTTGTTCATGACCATAAGAGACTGTTGGCTTGTAGTAAACCCTCATATATTTAGACAGCCGTGACCGTATATCGAGGTGGTTTCCATTTCAATATACGTAGCTGGCTATGTCTGCCCCCGCTCTCCAGTATTCTGGTTCTGGGGCATGACAGGTGTTCCGGCTGTCGTTGATCTTTCATGATTATTGGTCATGTGGCCAAGTTTTGATGTGGACAATTTTGGTAGTTGTAAATGTATATATGTATTTGGATATTCTATTTTGAGAATATGTAATGAAGATGTTGATATGTACTCTATTTTGAGAAATGTAATAAAGATGGTGATATATAATGTTAAGTTTTTGGAATGTAATATATACTGTGCAGTATAGAGCGTTATAAATATGCTAATTTGAATAGTATAAAGTATTATAAATGTGCTGCATTGAGCCTATACATATTATCTATTCATGACGTTTTAAAATTGTTCTGAATTGTGCACTATATATTAACTATTCATAACGCTTTTATAGAAACTATTCATGACGGTTATTTTATAACGCTTTTAAAAAATATTTATAACACCCGTTTTCATAACGGTTGCTGTGAAAAAAAAGCGTCATGGTTTGTCATTAATGACGCTTTTTAGCCGTCATTAAAATGGTTTTTTGTTGTAGTGTGAAATCCTTCAAAGTGTTGCCTTAGAGCATCATTAGTAAGGCCCATCCTATTTTCTAGATTCTAGATTTAGAATATAGGAACTCATTTTGTAGAATAGTAAGTCTCATTCCTAGTCCCAATTTCTACAATTTCGGTCCCAACCCATCCATAGGTACTAAGGGTTGGGCCTCCCAATTTCTAGATTCTAAAATGTGGAAACTCATTTTGTAGAATAGTAAGTCCCAATTTGGAGCCTAACTTTCTATATTCTAAACTTTATATTATTTTTTCTATATTAATTTTTGACCACACAATCTTTGGGGCCGTAACTCACTTTATCATTTTACTATTCTTATACAAACCCAACCCATTCTACATTTACCTTTTTTTTGCAATTTTGGTCCCCAAATTGCATTTGAGAGTCCCAACTACTAATGATGCTCTTAGGCACACAAATTCTAGTTTAACATTTTATCCCGCTAAGGAGGAACCACCGGCTTAAATAATATCCGCTTATAATGTGTGGTCACTAACACATGAAAAACAAGATACAAAATTTGAAGTTGTACCATAACTAAGTTACATTTCTGGTTAGAATGGCATTGGGATGGGAGATAAACACTTGGATCACACCTTCAAATTTTTTACAATATTTATATTAAAAAATACTGATCAGTTCCTGCTATCGGCATACGTATGGCTATGCGATGTCCGAGGTGAGTCTTAGCTCACTTTTCTGTTTTCGATATTATTAGAAAAGTCTAATTCATACGACTCGTGTTAAATAACACTTGATCCGATATTCTGCCAAGAAAATTTAGAAATAACTGTCACGCCCCAGAACCAGAATACTGGAGAGCGGGGGACTGACACAGCCAACTATGTACATTGAAGTGCAATCCACCTCGCAATACGGTCATGACTGTCTAGATGCATGAGGGTTAAACTACAATCCATCGGTCTCTATGGTCAAGAACAAGCCTAGTGTCTAAACCTCAAGCAAGCAAATAAATGTACATAGTGTGCTGTCGCAGGCACCCAAAAATAAAACCTTACTCTTAAAATTATATGTAGTAGAGGGAGTAAGGATCGATCCCACGGAGAGTAATTAGTATAATTTTTATGCTATGTGAACAAGGATTGGGGGAGAGAGTTTTGAAAAGAAAAATTAAGAAGAGCTAAAGCAATTAAAGTATTAAAATCAATCAAGGTAAAAATATTGGTCTCAGTGAACATTCACCATTGGAAATCATAAAATTGATCATTGATGCAAGCATAAATTAAATCATACTTTGAACATTTACCGTTGGAAGTATCTTCCTATCTCTCTTAGGCTTAGTTAATCAGATACAAGCAACCTAATTAACTTTACTTACTAAATAATCTAAGACAAGCGCTATAGATTTAATCTAGCAAGTTCTTAAAGAACAAAGAGATCGATAAAGCAAAACAATACAAGCACAAGCAGTTGCATTTAATTTTGTCAAACGTTTTTCTCCTAAGATCTAATAAAACAAAGCAGTTTATTAAAGATTGGTTGCTTCACAAATTAGAAACATCAAACTATTACGGATTTGATATCTAATTTAGCGGTAGATCGAAATGAATAATAAACTAGTAGGCCTCCTAGTAATTAAACAAAACAATCATAAAAGTTGGCATAGAAAAACATTCAATATTCAAAGTATAACTCAAATATATAAAGCAATTTAGATCTCACAAGTTTACTGACTCCAAGGCTTCCGTACACTTCGACCAACAAGACTTCTAGCCGCACATGTTCTTCAAAACTTGAAAAAAAAAGTTGGAGAAAGAGAAGAAGAGTTGTCTTGTGTGTTCCCTCTTCTCATGATTTCTACCCCTTTTATACACCATAAATTAGTTTTTGCAAGCCCACAATATATCCCACATATCCTCTAAAGGTTACAACTTCTCAAACCAAAAAAGACTAAGTCATAAAGCAAGTACAAAAATGGTTATTTTGGCTCCTAATTCTGTTCACAGCATCTTTGATCTGAATTCATGCCTGATTTCGTCCATGATGCAGCCAGAATCTCGGAAATCACAAAATAGGAAAGTTGTAGCCCTCTGTCTTAGCTTTCCGAATCATTGTGAAGGACCTCAATTGCTATTCGAATGAGAAAGTTATGCTCATTTTGGTGAAAGGTGTCAAAACTGTCCAGAATTGTATTTTAGCTCTATTTTGCACATAGTGTCTCCAAATGCATCCTAGAGCAAAATATAAATAGATAGAGTACCTTTAGTCATAAAATGATCATAAAATGGTGAACATTAAGGGATAAAAATATAATATTTTATGTTCTCATCAGTACAAGATGTTCGATCATCAGACATACAAAGTAAGGCATCCCAAACATTACATATTCAGATGATCATGAAGCTAGTCATACAAAATGCGAGACTTACAAGAGTTAAGTCATACATGATCAATCCTAAGATTTTTTAATCATGTTATAGCCCTTAGGCAAATAGGAATTAAGTTTCAACACAAGCTAGTACTTACTCGGTGGCTAAATGCCTCAAAAGAATAATTTATAATAGGGTAGGAGAGCAAAATAAGAAACCCACTCATTGCCAAGATTACGTCTGGTCTTCACCATCTGGCTGATAAGCAGGAAGATCCTCTGGTATCACTCCGAAATCTGGCCATACAAAACCAGCTGGGTCAGACCCCAGAAAGAGCAAGTGCCACAAGGGAGGCTTCACTTAGGAACTAAAACCAGCAGATAATAAAATAGAAGAATAAATAATTGAACAGGCTTAAATGACAAGAAGACTGGGTTAGAATAAAATAATAACTTGCATTAAGAGATGGAATATAATTCCCATGCTAATCACGAGCAAGAATTCAGGCATGGCCAATCAAGTCCTACGGCTTGCTATCATTAGCTAACTAGGTTTATCACAGGCCTAGTTACTAGTAAGATGTAATGAGATATTCCTGTAGTCACAAGCCATACAGCTATCCAGGTTATCCAGACGAGGTGATTTATTAGAGTTACAAGAGTTATCAAGATTACTGGTGTACTTTCAGTATTTATGTTATCAAGAAGTACCCCACATGACAGTGGGCTGGAAATGTGCACTACTCGTCGGCAGGCTACAAGTCCCTCAGGTGCGACCGGGATAACGGGATCGCCTGTAATTGGAAAAAATCTCTCTATAAGAACTACTTGATCAATCTAGTCATTAACCTAGTCAGATTCATTGTGAATTCCTGACCGTGGTAACAAGGAATCTATGTCCTAGACATGATGCAAGATGAGACATGTATCTTGTACAGGCACAATCAAGAAAGTCAACCACGGTGTCAAGACAAAAGTTACTTAGCAAGTCAGGGTAGCTGTCGCAATAGCCTTTCAAGATTATACATGTCATGTCAAGTTACTTTTCATGTCAAGAGTACTTGTCAGGAGTGCGCCTCGACGGGCCACTTATCAAAAGTTATCAAGACGGGTTCATATGATCATGTTCAAGTCAAGTTCAAGTTACTAACTCAAGACTATCAAGTGCAAATTCGGGTCGTTGCAATTTAGGCCAAGTATAGAAAAAACTGTAAAGAAGATCGAGAACACCCATGTGTGATTAAAACTATAAGTCACATATGAACTCTAATTAAAGTGAGATAGGAAGATTCTTGAAGCCAAGACAAAGATCTACAATTTTTATGTTTTGAGTTTACAAGGTGTACAAGGTGCAAGGTGTACAAGGTGTGCGAGTTACAAGGTATACGAGGTACAAGGTGCGCGAGGTGCAAGATGTACGAGGTACGTGAGGTGTGTGAGGTACAAGGTGCACGAGATGAACGAGGTGCAAGGTATGTGAGGTGCAAGGTGCACGAGGTGGAAGGTGTGCGAACCAAAAGGTGCACGAGATACAAGGTGTGCGAACCAAAAGGTGCACGAGGTGCAAGGTACGCAAACCAAAAGATACGCAAGGTGCAAGGTGCACGAACCAAAAGGTGCACGAGATACAAGTAGCGCGGACCAAAAGGTGTATGAGGTGCAAGGTGCATGGATCAAAAGGTGTGCGAGGTGCAAGGTGTGCGGACCAAAAGGTGCACAAGGTGCAAGGGGCACGGACCAAAAGGTGCACGAGATACAAGGTACGCGAACCAAAAGGTGCGCCAGGTGCAACGTGCGCGAACCAAAAGGTGCGCCAGGTGCCACGTGCGCGAACCAAAAGGTACGCGAGGTGCAAGGTGCACGGACCAAACGGTGCACAAGGTGCAAGGTGCGCGAGGTGCAAGGTGCACAAACCAAAAGGTGCACGAAGTGTCATCCCTATCAGCAAGCATTTGGTCACGAGGTTTTAGAAACTTCCAATGTGCATAACTTGGGCTAAAGGACTCAAAATTGGGCAAAATAAAGGTCTAAACTGAATGAAATTGAATTCTCTACAACATGAAACAAGTAGTTTTCAAAAATAACAAAGTTTAAGAGATCGAGACCAAGAAAAACCGAAGAAACTATAAACTTAGATCTACGAAAATGTAACCATCAAAACCAAAATCTCCAAGTTCTAAAGAGGCTTAGAATCAAGGAAGGAAGACAATAGAACAATAAAATTTGAGATCTATCATGAAGCAAGTTGCACTTGCCTAGGGCTTGAGTGTAGGTGAAGAGGAGTAAATGAAGAAGGTGAGAAGAAATAAATGAAAGTTATGGAGGAAAGAGAGAGAAGTTGACTTAAATACCAAACCTCTACATCTCAATCCAAACCAAGCCAAGCCAAGCCAAGTCATGTTGAACCAAACGAAATAAACCAAGGCAAGATTAAACCAAGATAGGCTAAGCAAGACAAGTCTAACTACGATCCACCTGACAAATGTCAGAAATTCGTACACGTATAATAAAAATACGTATAACAAAAAACGGGAGTGACAACTCTACCCACCTTAGAAGAATTCTGTCATCAGAATTTAATCAAGAGGCTAGAGGTGTTGAGACAAGTTATATTAATACTGGTAATCTACGACTAGCAGTCAATCAAGCAATCATTCATGCAAGCAAGGAATTAAAAGCATAAGGCATAAGAAAGACATTATATGTTATGAGTCAAATAGGTATGGATATCACGATCGGATATAATCTTCATGTTCCCAAGTTGACTCACTCAAAGAGTGATGATCTCAAGCAACACGGACTAAACTAATAGTCTTGTTCTTGAGTATCTTCTCTCTTCGGTCCAATATAGATACGGGCCTTTCCTCATACGAAAGATTGGAACCAACAACCAATTTCGAATGATCAACGATATAGCTTGGATACAGAATATACCGTCGCAATTGGGATACGTAGAATACGTCATGTACCTCACGTAACAACGGTGGAAGAGTGAGACGATAGGACACATCACCTACTCATTCGAGAATATCAAATGGCCCTATATACCTAGGACTAAGCTTTTTTCGTATGCCAAATCAAATGACACCACGGGTAGACGAGATCTCCAGAAATATGTGGTCGCTGATAGAAAACTCAAGAGGACGCCAATGAGAATCGGTCCAATGGCGCTGACGACCTTGTGCAACTCGAAGATGATCTCTAACTTGTCTGACCACCTCGATAGTCTGCGTAACCATTTTTGGACCAAGCATCTGTCTCTCGCCTATATCATCCCAGGCTAAAGATGATATGCACTTTCTACCATACAGTGACTCAAATGGTGCCATCTAGATACTGGCCAAAAAATTGTTATTGTAGAAGAACTCTACTAGATGTAGATAATCTTTCCACGAACCACCGAAGTCAAGTATACATGATCGCAATATATCCTCAAGAGTTTGAATCGTACGCTCTGACTGACCATCTGTCTGCGGATGATAAGCTGAACTAAACTTGAGACGAGTTCCCAAACTCTTCTGAAGACTCCGCCAAAAGTGTGACATAAATCTTGAATCTCTGTCTGATACAATACTGACTGACACTCCATGCAATCTGACTATCTGTCTAAGATACATCTTTGCTAGCTGATCCATCGACTGACCAATCCTGAAAGAAAGAAAATGAGCTACCTTGGTGAGTCGGTCAACTATGACCCATATAGCATCTCTTCCAGCTGGGGATTTAGGTAACCCAGTTATAAAATCTATGGTAATATGCTCCCACTTCTATTCTGGAATTGGTAAAGGTTGAAGAAGTCCAACTGGTCTCTAATGTTTAGCTTTTACTTGTTGGTAAACTAAACAATGAGAGACAAACTAAGCTATCTTCCTCTTCATGCCATTCCAGCAGAAGTGCTGACGGATATCACGATACATCTTCGTACTACCGGGATGAATTGAATACTATGAACTATGAGCCTCTGCCATGATCTTCTGCCTGATGTCACCACTGGGTACACAAAGACGCCTTCTATGTCGGAGCATGTCATCTTCGTGAATGCATAACTCTGCTCTTCTTTCTGCTTCATATTCTGCCATAAGCTGCTGAAGCTTAGAACCATTGATTATGCTATCTTGATCCTCTCAACTATACTGGACTGAACTCGCATACTGGCCATCAATGCTACATTGGTAGGAAGAACTACTTCTATACCTACCTTTTGAAGATTCGCTAATAACTCGGGTTGTCACTACACCATAATAGGCGATTGCCCACGGTTATTACCGTGACAAATATTTTTCGTCACGGTAATAACCGTTACGGTCAAGGCGTGGTAAATATTTTGTAACGGTAATAACCGTGACGATTTATTTTTTTCGTCACGGTAATAACCGTAACAAATTATTATTTTTGTCATGGTAATAACCGTGAGCAATTTACCATTTGCCACGGTTATTAATGTTACAAAATATATTTTGGTCAGTTATTACTGTGACAGTATTGTTGGTTGTACTTTGTATTTGCATGTAAGGCAGCTTGATTGTGGAGTATAAAGCAGCAAAACACACAGAATGGCTCATAAATAACAGGAGTGGTAGTTCAATGCACATCTGACAGTATATATTAGCTAAACAAGCAACCACAACAAACAGATCAGCAGTAAGCAAAACTTACACTTTAGGACTATGCATAGCTATTCACAAAAAGGTTAATCATCTGAACGATTATAAGTACTAAAATTTAGGAAGTACATCACTCTTTCACCATACAAAACTGTACAAGACCTCACCGAAAGCTGAAACAACACCCACTTCTTGTAATTATACTTGCCATTTTAACCTCTTAGGAACGCAAGAGTAGGCCCTATAGCACTCCCCCTTAATGAAGTATTGGCAGCAGGCTTACTATAGGTGTCCACTCATCCCATCCATTGTCCCTTTGAATCTGAGCCTTTTTCCCACTGATAGCCTGCTTGAGTTGTCCCCAGCAAGAATCCAGCTTGTTCGCTATAAAAGAGACAGTGCACTTAGTAGAAAGCTTTAATAGATTCATAATTTGGCATGTACAATACGCAGTAACAGTAATATTAAACTGTCCCTACGAAGTACAACTGTTGAAAAGTTTAAAATCATATTTTTCACTCTAATGTCATATGGCACTTCGCTTACCCTGGTTGACTGCTGAAGTCGTTGTCTTGCCTCTAAATATTTTAGATTTACATGAATGCTGTTGGCTGGGCGTTGTGCTTGTGAATCTGATTTCGATACAGCAGATCCAGATGAACCGTTGACAGCTGACGTGAAGCAAAGTTCTTTCTCAATTACCTGAAGAGTTGAGGAGGGGAAAACTGCTTTCCACGTTCCAAAGAGATGTCTCATACTATTATGTATTGAAGAGTCTACTTGCCTATAGGCCTTGCAGAATACCTAAATAAAAGCCAATGCAGTAATGAAATTGAGAGAGAGAGAGAAGACAAAGAATTCGTGATGTAAAGAAATTTTCACTTTTCATAAGCATTGCAAAGAAAAATAAACATATCAACAAGAATTGAGATTATATGAGAAGCACCACATACACAGGAAAATACTACAAATAAGAAACTCAAGGATAAGGTTTGAACATATGTGAAGACCTAATGAATAACTAGATGATGTAATTGAAGAAATCTGGAACCACATAACAAGGAAGAAAAGTCCTTACAATTTTTTGAAATAGAATTTAGCCAATGTGATATCCCACAGTATACCATTTAAATAATACAAATATTTAGATGCAAACTTGCATAGAGATAAAACTTTCTCTGCAACTACAAGACATGAACGTATTCTGTTAATACAAGCCTTCTCCCATCAGCATTGAATCGGCTATGAAGCATAAGAAAGCTCAATATAAGATTTCACAGTTTTATGACCAGGACTTGATGTCAACTCCTATGTTGGTGCCAGGTTTCTAGCTAATGTAACTATGAACATAAAAGGGTCATGCCATAAAACCTAAGTGACTAGCTGATAGGTAGGCAGACCTACATTTTTGGATTGCAGTTCAAGCTCATGCAACCAAGGAGAACCCTCCAAGTTCTCCTAGACTATAAAGAATCTAGACGAGGAGATAAGATGATACAATTTGCTATAAGAAATTGCATTATGTTCATCTTCTTAAGCTGGATAAAAGAATCTACCTCAGGTAGTCTTGCAGCAAAATATTTGATGTAATCTCTTCCAATATTCTTCACGATGCTATCTAGAAGATAAAGAGATGGCAGCTTTTGCTCGCTGGGAACCTGGAATTAGTAGTTATATCAGATAAATTGATTATATAACAAAAGAGTACTTCAAGAAAGAAACAAAGAAAATTGTTACAAATTGTTACATTGGGGAGATTCTTAGCGTACAAGGAAATTTAGAATGGTAGAAAACAACACTGTGCAACTTGCTTAATATGCCATTACTACATATGGTAGTTGCTCAAGATCAAACATTGTAAGAATCATATATAATCTGGACACGTAATTCCCTCATCTATGACACTCCAGTTCAAACAAGTTTAGACATCATATGATGTCAAAGTACAATTATATAATGTGCAATATTCCAATACCAATAATTTATACCCTGATCTATGACATTCCCTCGTCTTAATTATTTAATTCGCTTATCCTAACACCGGATAATGGGATCAGACTTCGATCCCGAAAGATTCATAACCTTTGGAGGGTGTAATAATCAGGATATCAGATCAGGTAATTTGGCATGTAACATTCGACAACTTTGAACTCTTGTAATACCTTTAGATGATACTAGTATATTGGCACGTGCCTTGCACGAACTTTAAAATACTTGGAAAAAAACAAATAACTGTTTTTTTCTTCTTCTATGGGTAATTAGATAACTACCAATATTAAATTTAATGAAGAATTTTAATAAGTATACATAGATGGCTACCCTATATTTTTCTTCCTAGTTGGTGGCAGTACTGTAGATTGCATATAATATTTGTTGCACCATTTTTATCAAGATAATAGGATCAGACTTCGATCCCGAAAGATTCATAACCTTTGGAGGGTGTAATAATCAGGATATCTGATCAGGTAATTTGGCATGTCACATTCGACAACTTTGAACTCTTGTAATACCTTTAGATGATACTAGTATATTGGCACGTGCCTTGCACGAACTTTAAAATACTTGAAAAAAAAACAAATAACTGTTTTTTTTCTTCTATGGGTAATTAGATAACTTCCCATATTAAATTTAATGAAGAATTTTAATAAGTATACATAGATGAGGGTATTTTTGGATTTTTTTTTAAGGTAAAGTCTACTTTTCTCGTTATATAGTATTTTTGGAACAAAAACTTCCACGGTGAAACATCTACTTTTCTCATTATATAGTAGTATAGATATGATTGAACAGGTTTTATTCTAGTAACAGAGGATAGTGAGTGCACAGCTCAAACGAGTATGGCTTGAGTACTAACCTATTTCTTCTCTCTAACACACACACACACACACACTCTTAAAAGAAGAAGAAAACCATTCAAGCAGAACCCCTAAAATGTTCTCTTCAATCTAGTTCCAACTATTTAACTCCCTCACATAATTTCTTTTTGATCCCTCAAATCTCCCAGACTTCAATTATGTTAAACCTGTTTCAGCATGAGTGTCTAGATGCATATAACATTCACTTGCATACATATTGCAGTTTAAAAAGAATAAAAGTCATTAAGTTCTATGTTTTTATTCGAGCCCTGAAACTCAATTAGCTCAGTTTTTTTTTTGTCATAACAGGTTTTAGCAGTCGCGTGTCCTTGTAAACTACCCATTCTCTACCACAAGGGAAAAAACAACTATAACCGGTATAATTAGAACTGAAAAGAACTTTTTCTCTACTAAACCTTCCAAACGAGATCCAAATGGTGCTGGCTTACAAACATAGCTGAAACTCATGTACAATTGCTTGTTTAGTGGAATTACTGCATAAAATAGGCATAGAATCAAAATGTATAAGGAAATAAAGAAAGTCATTGGGCACCAACCTGCACATTTGTAACAGAAGGCACTATGATGAAGTTCTGCTTACTTTTTCTCACTATGTGTAAATGCAGAAGAATTCCAGGAATAAGGAGCGCGACGCCCATGACAATTAGTCTATCAACCTCTCTCTGGAGAAACAAATGGGCAGAATCGTAGACATTATTTGCCAATTACAGAGGAAAAGGTAAAAGGTTCATTTATCAATTTTATGGTCTCTCTTTCTTCAAATTTTTTTTTATGGTCTCTCATGTAGTATCAGTAAATAAATTTAACGAAAAAAAACAAACTAAACCAACCTTCATATGCTCTAGGACATGCCCACAATGAACTCCGATGATTATAAGAAAGTGAGCTGCATAAAATTAGACGCGAGTATAATTGGGTAACATATAATCTTGGCAGGCTTACAGATAGATATTCAGTTCAAATACAACTGTGAATTAGGACACAATCTATATAAAAGGTAATTCAAGAACAACAACAACAACGACGACAACTAGATATCTGAAGGCATGAGGAATTCAAACCCAATTACTTGTGACGGCATGAACGCATCTCTGAACACTAGGTTCAGAAGGAAGAAAAACATGTATGTATATCCCTTCTACTTGTAACTTCCAAATTTCCAATAAAAGGAACTGAAAGTGTACACCGGTGCATTGGTGAATTGTATTATCATGCTTTTATCATAGATAGGTAACAGTGGCAAAGCTGAAGAGAGAAACCTGAGCAAGATTTGAAGGCCACCACATTTCAGCAGGATTGACTAAATATCTCCTTAACATCCCAGCCCATCCATAACCCAGAAGCTGTTAAAAAAGAGCCATACACAGTTTAAATACAAATGGATCGACAAATGAACCCAAGTAACAATTAAACAGTCATTTCCTTTTCTTCATATAGCACCCGAAAAGCAAAACAAAAGCTTTACCACAAGAGAACTGCCTAGTCTAAGGCTTATCTCGCGTAATCACTGAAAGAGACCTAAACAATTTTAGTTCATCGATCCGTTATTGAACTCATTGTGCCAAAACCCATGTGATACAGTTCTTGCGTGTCATTTACTTAACATAGCCTTCGTCTATGTTGTTCATCCAGACGAAGCATGCCATGTCAACAACCGGTTATAAAACTTTGTCAAATCTTGTATGTAGCTTTCGTATGCCTAATGCCAACCCCATTATGATGGGAGAGACTTGGATGGTGATGATACATCCCAACTGCCTCTTCAACGATAATTATTTATCACACTATCAAATCCTCTGAACTATACATAGAAGCAAATTATCAATAAAATCACCAGGTAAACCAACACAAAAGAAGACTATTGGTCATATCCATCAAGAGAGGACACAATAGCGACTCACATTACAAATGCATGAATCTATCGTCGCTTCTTGCGCTAAAAAGAGTCTACATTCCTCTTGTCTAATTAATTTTTTTCTAGGTGCACAAATAATTGGATGCAGATGGGACTGAACTATCCATGTTAAGGGACTTGGAACAGATTCTTTGGTATGTACTCTGTGTGGATATCTATCAATGTGTGATTCTGATATTATGCAGATGTCAAATTGTTGCTTTGGATCAGAGGACAATAATTGGATAAGGGAAGACATTGCTAGCTTATCATACAATAGAAAAAGTATATAAATAAGAGAAAAACATATCATTATCAAGTAACGTGCTTCATTAGCTTCGATTGAATGTGATTTCAGAGAAGACGTTATCGTAACAGTGACTACTTCTAATAAGAAAAAGAAACCGGACCTGAGTAGTGAGCACAATGATGAGCGCACAGAGGAAGCCGAGCCCCTGCTGATAGTAGGCCTTCGTGACCGTTACCGCACCGATGGAGTAATCATCGCCTCGTCCGAAGGACACCCCGCAATTGACGAAGATGGTAATGATGACGTGCTCCTTCATGTTGAACGACCCCAGGTTCAGACTGAACCCGTGGCTGAGCACCCTAACCTCCCTCTCCGGGAGAGCGAGTCCATGAGCCGCTTACACCAGTCAATTTGATAATTCATAAATTATGGTTCTAGAAATTAGGTACTCTCTAATTGATTAAGTCTTAGACATACACAAAATTCTTCAATTCCATCCCCCAAACAAATAGATGTAAATAACAAAAATAGGACACAAAAACAAAACTAAAAAAAATGAAATTGATCAAGTCTTAGACATACATTGCAAGAAACAGGAGGATCATACTACAAATCCTTCAATTCATTCAAAATCCGCTTCAAAGCCATTGACCACAAACCTAGACAAATCAAAAAACAACAAGCCAACATTTTGATCATCGAAACCATGTAAATCGATCAAATCAACAAAGGAACCCTAATAAAAATCGAGCAGAAAAGAGGGATTTTGTACTATTTAAGAGGGTGCAACGTATGACTTCTTACTCGATAGCTCCGACAAGTGTACATCCCTGTTCAAAACAAGCACACAGATCAAAACCATAACCCTAACTTTTGAAGGGAAGTGAAACCCTAGCTTGCTAGCTTAGCTCACCTGTGAATCCCCTACATATTTCTTCTCTGGCTAGGGTTTGCGCAGAGCGGGGCCAACTTCATGGAGGAGGAACGGTGATAGTGGTATGGCAGTGGCGATGGCACCGATGAGGACGACGGCTGCGGAGGCTTGGCTCGGGATGGATGGGAGTGAGGAAATAATAGCTTGGGATGAGCTTCTCTGGCTCCCCTTTTTTTAAGATGTGGATGAAGAGAGTTACTAATATTATTTTGGTTAAAAGGAAGAATGTAGAGGAGGGATCTGAAATAAAAGGAGGGAAAGTGAAATTTTGGTAACCCTTTTCAATTGCTTGGTCACGGTTACTACTGTTATCAACAATAAACTAAATACAAAAAATGTAATAATATTATTTAGTAACAGTTATTTTATTGTTGTCACGGTAATTAATGTTACACAAATGTAACAGTAATAACCGTTACGAATTGAGAAAAAAAAGTGTTACAAAATGCCTATTATGGTGTAGTGTGTGCTGTTAGAAAATAAGCTGTTGTTCTTCTACTCAACGTATCTGCAACTACGTTGGCCTTCCCAGGGTAATACTGCAGGTTGATGTCATAATCTACCAATAACTCTAGCCATCTTTTCTGACGCATGTTAAGATCCTTCTGGATAAACACATACTTAAGACTCTTATGGTCGGTGAAAATCTCTACCCGATCTTCGTACAAGTAATGCCTATAAAGCTTAAGGGCAAAAACCACCGTTGCTAACTCCAAGTCATGGGTTAGATAATTTCTCTCATGATCACGAAGCTGACGTGATGCATAAGCTACTACCTTGTCATGCTGCATCAAGACGTATCCCAATCCTCTGTCTGAAGCATCATAATAAACTAAAAATCCTCTAGTTCCATCTGGAAGCGAGAGAATGGGTGCCGTCATCAATCCTTGCTTCAACTTCTCGAATGAACTCTAACACTCTGTTATCCAAGCAAACTATACATCCTTGCGGGTCAACTGCGCCAATGGTGCTGAAATTCGAGCAAAGTCTGACACAAATCGTCAGTAACAGCCGGCCAATCCTAAGAAACTACGAACTTCTACGACGTTGCTAGGTACTGCCCATGTCTCTATAGCCATTATCTTCTGGGAGTCCACTTCCACTCCACCTCTGGTGATGATGTGACCTAAGTACGAAATGTGATTAAGCCAAAATTTGTACTTACTGAACTTCACGTATAACTGGTGCTCTCTGAGAATCTGAAGGACTATTCGGAGATGTTGCTCATGTTCTGCTTCATTCTTGATATAGACTAAGATGTCGTCTATGAACACTATCACGAACTGATCTAAATAGGGCATGAAGATACGATTCATGAGATCCATGAATACTACTGGCGCATTGGTCGCTCCGAATGGCATAATGAGAAACTTCTAATGTCCATATCTAGATCTGAATGTTGTCTTCGGGATATCTTGCTCTCTGACTCTGATCTAATGGTACCCCGACCGTAAGTTAATCTTCGAGAATACTGCTGCCCCATTGAGTTGATCGAATAAATCATCTATCCCTGGTAGATGATATATGTTCTTAATTGTTACAGAATTTAAGGTACGATAATCAACACATAATCTTGACGTACCATCCTTCTTCTTTACAAGAAGCATCGGGGCTCCCCAAGGTGATCCACTAGCACGAATGAATTCTTTGGTTCTGAGTTCTTTAATCATCTTGTACAGGATCTCCAACTCTGATGGTGCCATTCTATAGACTCTATCTGATACTGGTGCCGTCCCTGAAATCAAATCAATGGTGAACTCTATCTCTCTTTCTAGCGGCATGTCTGGGAGCTCTTCGAGAAATACATCAGAAAATTCTTCTACTACTCTGGAAAACTGAACTGCTGCTGCTACTGCCATCTGCAAGACTGGTGGAGAATATTCTACTTCACCTCTAGAAAATGAAAACTCTTCTTCGTCGGGAATATCAAAAATAATCCTGCCAATATGGCAATCTATTCTTGCGTATTGATCTTTCAACCAATCCATTCCTTGGACCACATCATAGTCGATCACTAAATATTCTACAATAAAGCAAAAAACTTTCTACCATTAACTACGATTCGACACGAGAAAAAGACTCTATCTACTCCCACAAGACCGTTACCAGTAAGTATATTGAGCCTTACTGATAATGGCTCGAGCTCCAGTCCTATCCGTGTAGAGAATCGTACAAACATAAATGAATACGATGCACCCAAATCAAATAATATTGATGCTGGAAAAGAGTTGACGAGAATGATACCTGCCACCTCCTCACCTGATGCCAATTCTTCTGCCACGGTCAGAGCCATAGCTTGACCCTGTCCTCTTGGTGTTGGTCCCCTCTGCTGGTGACCTCTCTGCCTGTTCTGAATCTGAGCTTGGGCCTGAGCATATTGTTGAGCCTAAGGCGGTAACGGCCTCGAAGGCTAGTACTGCTGATGCTGATGCTGATGCTGCTGCTGCACTGGTGCTAGTTCCCTAACTGATGGACTGGTTAAGGTTGATGAAGATGAACTTGCTCTATGCGGACAGGACCCATTTTTGTGATTCGGTGCCCCACAAGCCAAGCACAATCCTTGTGCCTTGCGACACTCTGAAACCACGTGCCCAGGATTCCCACAATGAGTGCAGCCCATTGCGGAAGTTTGTTTCTGCCTCTGTTGCTGAGGGTACGTCGATATCGTTTACAAAAACAAAATTTGTTTATTCCAAACTTATAAAAGAGTACAAAGTACAATAAATTTTAGGGAAGTACAACTTTAGGAATCTGATCAAGAGACGATCACTTTATCTCTTGGACTATGTGAAATCGATGATTGTAGCCTCTAGAGAACGCAGCAGCAATTTTGTAAGAGTTCTTGATCTCTGTCTCTGTCTGTGTCTCCAATGATTGGAAACTCTATTTATAGAGTTCTTGAAATAACTGTTTTAGTAGTTACTCTGATGGTGTGCGAAGCTGGACTGCGCCACATTGAGTTGTGCCAACCTCTTGTGGCACCAACTTTCATTCAGTTGTCAGTCGTGTACTAACTGTATTTAGACGCGTGGCATCATATGATTGAGATGCGCGTGGTCATGTACAGGATAGTAGGCACGTCTTGAGAGATTAATGGCATGTGTGCCACGTCATCCTGGTTTAGAATGTAAGTTGTCAACTTTATCAGGTTGTGCGAGCTTCGGTCAACAAGTCAAACTGCGCTTGATTTGAGCTGCGCCTACACACGTGGCAACTTCTGGGCAAAATTCATTCAGGTTGCGCCTAGACGCAACTAAGGATTTTGTTTAGATTGCGCCTGGGCGCAACTCACGAAGTGTACATGATAGTTGTCCACCAACTTCTCTTGAGCGGCACAATTCACGAGATTCTAAGAGATTTTTCTCGTTCACTGTTGTATCAGTCGTCAGTATTATCAGGTAATGATGACCATTAAGTGTCAGATGCTATGTAGATTTCGGTGCAAAAAGATTGGGCGCAGTCTGATATCTGGCGCAATCTGATCAGGGGCGCAGCCTGTTCTCTGAGCTTTGTATCAGTGGCGCAACTTGATTTTGGGGCACAACTTGATCACTGATCAGTATATTCAAGGCACAACTTAATTTTAGGCTCTACAAGACCCTCTTCAAAGTTTTCAAAACTTAAAAACATTGTAAGGTTTTAGAATACTTTGAATTTAGAAAAGTTTTCACTAAGTCAGGTTGCGTCGGTCAATGCTCGGTCATCATGATTAAATACCTTTCTCGAAAATACTCAATCCGTTCTTCGTCTTCCAGAGATTCATTGATTACTTTCAGTTTCCCATGAAGAAGAAGAATACGAAGAGTCAATTTGTTGATATATATATGTAGTAGTTGATCTCTGTGCTTTGTTCTTCACTTCTGTTCTTTAATGACCCCCAAGAAGAAAGAGATGGAGACCAATTCTGATACTACAATCAAGTCTCCTGAAGTAGGACATGATGTTGCACCTACAACTTTTTTGTTGGAGGCTGGCCCAGCTTTTGAGGGTAGTGAACTTTTTAAACTGTTTTGGTTTAACCCCGTCAGTCTTCAATCGCTCGAGTGGTGGATCATCCTCTGAGGAGCACGTCAATTCAGAGGGATTTCTTAACCTGGTGCGCCACTCGGAGATCCGCACCATGCAAGAATTGGACGCCAACCTTCGTCAGACTGATGAAGGCAAGGACAAAAAATAATGTTCTAGGCAGAACAACTTTTTATTTTTTTATGTCCTTGACTGTAAGGGTCTATCCGTCTTTATGCAATGAAACCTAGAATTTCTGATTTTGTGTGGCTGTGATTTCGAATGGTGCTCATGGACATATTTTTTTAGCTAATTCTTTATTTTACTGTTTCTTCTGAAGAACACGTGGCATTCGTTACACGATTTTAGATGCCCATTTTTAGTTCTTTTCCAAAATAGGATCCTAGAACGATGTACCCACCTCATCTTTAACCTCTTTAAAAAGGATATCCAAAAATGAAAGAATCATTCATGCTCTCTCAAAACAAATGTCTTCCCACAAGGTTTCACTTGCGCCACTTCATTCTGATATTATTTGCTTGCATGCTGTGTCTTCAAAAATTGGTAAGTCTTGTCGAAGAATCAATAGTATGAATATTCTTCTTTTGCACCACTTCTGGAGACAAGTATTGATCTGCATGTTGTAGACACTATTGATATGCGCTAACTATTTCTGAAAGTAGGCGCACACTGTGGTCCAGTATTTAGCTCTGATCAGAGGCGCATATTGCTGACATACACTTGTTTGATCAGTGCTTAATGCTGATATGCGTCTGTTTGTAGGCGCATTGCTGATGTGCGCCTGTTTGTAGGTGCATTACTGATGTATGCCTGTTTGTAGGCGCATACTGCTGATAGATTCTACTAACTTCTCCTGTTTTATTGATATTTGTAGGGACTTGGTTAGCGAGCTTCTTCAGAACTGGCATTGGTGATTTGGATGTTGCAGAGAGCATTCTTTTGACACCCACATCAGACAGCTTATGTGGTTCTGACGCTCAAATTAGACAGCTCAGGACTCTTCATGTTAAGAACGGTCTTCCTCAGATGGTAGGAAGAACCTTATACATGAGAGTTGGATGGTGAAGACGCAGAACTAGGAATTGTATCACAAGGGTGATCTCGTTCCTAGTTCCCCTGGCGGGCTGTCTTCTCTCTACCAGTTGTATTGACAGCAGCTTATCTTTGGGCTGCTGCGCTCTGGGGTTCTCCTCTCACCTTTCTCAGAGAGAAGACCAGAGTTAATTCGATTGTCTGGCTCGTTGCTTCAGGTCGAGACGACAAGGAATTGCCACCAACAAATAAGAAGATCCAAAGATGTAATAGACCTTCATTATCGATGGGAAGATCCAAAGATGTAATAGACCTTCATTAGAATGAAAATCCAAGATGTAATAGATTTTCATCAAGATGTATCTATGCTTTTAAAGAATGAATAAAGAAATAATTGTCTCATTATTCTCTCTTTCTTTTTTTAATTTGATTTTGCTATGCTGTCATAAATAACAGAATCCAGAGAGGATTACGAATGTGGCAAATTGTTTTGATGTGAATATTTGGAATTCAAATTCGTAAGAGACATGACCTCTCACTATGATGATTGAATGGATGACCATTCACTTCAATTTTCGAGGAAGAAATGAATGAATGGTCGTTTAAACTTTCGAAGAAGAATGTAAATGAATCAAGCACGTCGGTTTCAAAGAAGGGAAGATGAAGAGTCGGTTATGAATGAACCGTTAGAAATGAACAAACAGTTGTGCCTCTTTATAAAAGTCGCATCGGTTCTCAAGGCTAATTACTTAGTTGTTCAGTCTATAAATATTGTCAATCTCTTTTCTTCTTGTACAAAAAAATGTCTTCCAAAGATTTGATTGCTCCGAAGACTGAAGAAGAAACTGAGACTTCCCTTACTGAGCCTCCAGCGCCTTCTCAAAAAGAAAGGGGCGAAGGCTCAACTGTTCCTCCTGCACCAGGACAGGATTTGATCTCCAAATTAGTGGAGCCTGGAAAAACTGCCGAAGAAGAGGCATTGAGGATGGCTGTTTGTGAGTTCTTGGTGCGTTCAGACAATGAGATGTTTGAACGGTTGGCGAACTTTATATTTAATCAGGAAGGGTCAGGGCCTCCTCCCCGTCCTTAATATTATGTAATTCCATTCTGCTTTTGAATAAAAGTGAACTTTTATTTACATCATGTCTCTGAAAATAAAGTACATTTTGTCTTTATACATAATATTTCTTAAGAAATTTATCATTGATGGGCATCATAGCAACTCTGCCATCCATATCTGTTAATTGATAGGCTCCATTAGAGAAGACTTTATTTATCACATACGGTCCTTCTCATTTTGCCTCGAACTTGCCTTTGCTCATATGTGTCATAGTCATAGGAAGTTTGAGTGTAAGAACCAACTCGTCTTCTTGAAATGTTCGCACTCTGACTTTACGATTGAAAGCTTTTGAAATCTTGGCCTGATAAAGTTCGATATGCTGTTGAGCTAATAACCTTTTCTCGTCGAGCGCCTTCAATTCCTGAAGCCGAAGACGATCATTATTATCTAAAGTAAGCTCATTAGCAATGGTGATTCTCAATGATGGAATTTGAATTTCCAAAGGTAGAACAGCTTCACATCCATATACCAGAAAAAAAAAGGTGTGCAACCTGTGGGGTTACGGATAGTAGTACGATATGCCCATAGACATTCTCCAAGTTTATCACTCCAACTGCGTTTGTTAATAGAGACAAACTTTTTAAGGAGTTTGATAATGGTCTTGTTGAATGCTTCAGCCAACCGTTAGCCGCAGGATTATAGGCTGTAGAAGCGACATTATTGATTATGTTGTTATCACAGAACCTATTAAATTTCTGGCTGATGAATTGCGGTCCATTATCATGAATGATTCGGCGAAGGACACCAAATCTATATATCACATGATGTTTGATAAAATTGATAACGCTACTAGTTTTTACTTCAGCCAAAGGTATAGCTTTTGTCCACTTGAAAAAATAATCGGTTATAGCTAAGATGAACCGATGTCCTTTAGATGAAGGAGGATTGATAGGGCCAATTATATCCATGCCCCGAGCTTCAAAATGCCATGAGGTTGCAGTTGGATGAAAAAATTCCAACGGTTGGTGAATGAAATCTGCATAAATTTGACATGCACGGCATTTTCTTGCATAATCAATAGCATCTGATACCATAGAGGGCCAGTAGTAGCACATACGTCGGATACGATCCTGTAGTTTAGGACCAGGTTGATGTGCTCCACAAATGCCATCATGAGCTTCACGTAATATCTGCTTTTCTTTATCACCAGCGAGACACCTCAAGAGTAATCCATCAAAAATTCTTCAATATAGTGTCTTAGTAGTATGATTATAATAGAATCGAAGTGATCGACGACGGATACTTGTAGCTTCTTTAGGATCTTCTGGCAAAATGTCATGCACTGCAAAATCAATGAAAGGTACTCTCCAATCCTCGTTAAGGACATTGACTTCAGTTAGGTTGTTGAATTCAATATTGCGGTTGTTTGCAACGTAAAATAATTCTCTATTAGAGATAACAGCCATCTGTTGTCTTTTGACTGGAACTGCCAATACCGCAGCTAGGTTAGCTAAGGCATTAGCTTCTGTATTGCATGCCCGACGTACATGTTCGATGAAGAATCTTTTAAATGAAAAAGCTATCCCGGTTGCCGCTTCATGGTATGGTACTAGATCTTGATGTCGGACTTCATATATGCCTCTAACCTGATTAACAATCAGCTTAGAGTCACCATATACTTCAAAATATTCAATACTCAATTGTTTGGCTAATTGAAGTCCAATGAGATAGGCATTGTATTCTGCCATATTGTTGGAGCATAATTCATCTAAAGAATAGGCCCTTTGAATAGTTAATCCATCGGGTGAAACAAGAACAATTCCTACTCCAGCCACAAGGGTACCTCCAGGTCCAATTCTAGAAGCTCCATCAAAGAATAATCTCCAGGTAGGAAATTCTTCTAAGATCATATTTGATTCTGAGCTGCTAAGAAATATGCAAGTGTTTGGCCTTTCACCGACTTTTGTGGAGCATAAACCATATCATATTGTGCTAATACTATGGCCCACGTAGCAAGCCTAGAATTGAGTGTACTTGGCTTCTTCATTAAGACTCAAAGAGGATTAACTCAGGATATGACATGAATAGTTTGGCCTATGATGTAATGCCTTGTCTTCTGAACAGCAAACACTAAGGCTAAACATTCCTTTTCTACCGGACTACAACGATGTTCAGCTCCAATCATCGTTCGGCTAAGATAGTAGATGGCTTGTTCATGGCCTTCCTTGTTCTTCTGAGCCAGCAAAGCTCCCAATGAATGATCCATTGCCCGGACATACATTAAGAAGGGTATTCCTGAGATCGGTGGTACAAGAACTAGTGGGCTCATTAAATACCGCTTTATGTCATCAAATGCTCGTTGACATTCTTCCATCCAAACGAAAGATACACCTTTCTTCATTAATTGAGTAAATGGTCTGCAACATCCAGATAAATTTGAAATGAATCGCCTGATGTACGCAAGTCGACCTTGGAATCCTCGTAGCTCTTTTAGGTTGCGTGGAGGACGTATCTCTTGAATGGCTTTGATCTTCTCGGGATCAACGTGTATACCCTTAGAGGTAATGACGAAGCCGAGAAACTTACCACTAGAGACACCCAAGAAAGACTTGGTGGGGTTCACTTTGAGTTGATGCTGGCACGTTAGATTGAAGATAGTTCTTAAATCATGAATGTGATCTTCTTTGAGACGACTTTTGACAGCAATATCGTCAACATAGCATTCGACAGTCTTTCGCAAATGATCTCGAAAGATAGTACTCATAGCCCGCTGGTAAGTAGCACCTGCATTCTTAAGACCAAACGGCATGACCGTATAACAGTACACACCCCGAGGAGTACGAAACGAAATATGTTTTTTATCTTCAGAATCCATCCGGATTTGATTATATCCAGAAAACCCATCTTTAAAAGAAATTTGTTCGAATCCATATGTATTGTCGATCATAACATCAGTAATTGGGAGAGGGAATTCGCCTTTAGGGAAAGCATCATTGACATCCCGAAAGTCTATGCAAACTCGAACCTTTCCGGTCTTCTTCAGGACTGGGACGACGTTGGCTACCCAGTCAGGATGCTGTTCTTCTCTGATAAAACTGCAAGCTATAAGATTTTTGAATTCATCATCAATTGTATCCATCATTTCAGGCTTGAATCACCGTTATTGTTGTTTGACCGATTTGGCATTCGGCAAAATGTTAAGCTTGTGAGTTGCAATTTGAGGATCTAATCCCGGCATATCTTCGTAACTCCAGGCGAAGACGTCAATGTATTCACGAATAAGGTGAATTAATTCTATCCTCTGAGAGATTCTTGCTAATGAAGATTGGTCGTGATGCACCTTTCTCTCCAATATAGATTTGGACCAGTTGATCCTCAGTAGGTGGTTCTCGTTGTTCAAAACGAAGTTCCCACTGATTGTCCATCCTTTGTGCCCAAGGGTCCATTTCAGTAGCTTCTTCAATGTCATTTTCGTCATCTTCTGAGAATTCGGCGGACACCATGTTAGAAGATACTATCACCTTATGAACATGACCGATGCTGGTATCAGAATCCCATGAGATAGAATCAGAAGAGTTTGAACGTTCTTCTTCATCAGATTTAGAAGGTTCTGGAGTTGGAAGTGGCGACATATAACCTAGTCCTCATTTTATTTTACTGTGGTATTATTGTGATTTTCCTTTTGGAACAGCAATACGAAGAGGGGTTTGCCTTCCTTTACCATTATTGAGACATGTTCTGAAATTATAGCCCATTTTACGGATGATAGCTTTAGATTGTGAACTATAGCGTCATAATTGTAGCCTTCCTGTATCATCTCTATTATCATTATAGAGCATGATTTTTTATTCTTCTTTTTTGTTGAAGAATATAGGCTTTTATCTTTCTTTCGAGACGGTACTAAGAAGTACGACTCTTGTATTGAATTCAGTGATACCACGTTTCGTCGAGATGATTCGAATTCTATTGTAAGTGGCTTAAAGCTATCTAGCATATCCAGATAATACTAAGTATAATAAAAGACATCAGTATACTGTAAAGGAGATGTTTTATTGATTTTTACACCATCATTTACAACAGGGACTTTAGCCTTAGCAGGCTTAGTCAAATTGATGACAAGAGGGGGAGAAGAAGAACAAGAATGAGGAGGGAGCTTCTTGCGACAAAGATCGATTGCAAGTGTCTCAGAAGAGATGAGCTCCTTTTGTTCCTGACTATCACCTTTAGGTTGCTTCTCATGGGAAGGTAGATAGATAGTCAGTGGTTTGGAAGACTGAGGACAGGAGGTACGTCCTTTGACTGGAATCACCAGAGTATCATTAAGTATACTCTTCTGTTCTTCATCTGTGTCCATTGCTAGTACCACCTTCATGAATTCCTCTTTGTACATACGAGAATCGTTGCAGTATGCTTCAACTCCTTTGAAAGGATTCAGATCTGCAACCTCTTTTTGGACTTCTCCATTGACATCCACATATTTGAAGCATTGGTAGAGTGTAGAGGGTAAAATATTGTGTTCATGGAGGAATGGCCTTCCCAATAAAGCATTGTATGAGCCATGATTGTCAATAACATAGAAAGTTACCTTTGTACGAAGATTGCCAATTTGAAGTTTTAGGCGTATCTTCCCCAAAGGTTCACTTTTTCCTTGATTGAATCCCAAGATGGTAGTGATAGTTGTAGAAAGATTATGTACTAGGATTTTCAAAGCATCTAATAAGGACTTTGGCATGATGTTAAGTGCAGACCCGGGAT
Organism: Iris pallida; assembly: GCA_029216955.1. Taxonomy (NCBI): domain Eukaryota; kingdom Viridiplantae; phylum Streptophyta; class Magnoliopsida; order Asparagales; family Iridaceae; genus Iris; species Iris pallida. The sequence continues at coordinate 95,375 of JANAVB010039538.1, read as the reverse complement.
CAATTAGAATACGGTCGACTTTCATGGTGTCCACATATCCCGTAAAATAGAGAGGACGGTCATGACGATTGTCTTCTAACAACGTATCATCTTGTGTAAAAGTGATATTGGGCATTAATTTAAATACACTATGACAATGTGCACAACTGACTGACTCCTTTTCGGGCTTATTGAGAAGAGTCAAACAAGTGTCAGCCTGCATCAAGGAGCTTCACTTAACGTCTCACGAGTTTCTTTTGAGAGACGTAAAAGTTCAAAGATTGACAATCTTGCTGGAGTATTGGCCAATTAAGCCAATATGTCAAAATTGTAAGGCTTTTCAAGTCTAAGAGATGATGACTTCTTCAACGCTTTATCAAAGCGAACAGATTGCTTTCCCTTGTCTGCTGATGTTGGTTTAGGAGAAGATGGCTCGACCACTGGCAAGGAGACGGTGTATCTTCAGCAGGAGAAGATGATGGAGGAAGAGCATCCGGGGATAGAGCAGGGTTCTCTTAATTTTCGGAATACTCCCGAAGATAAGGTTTCCCAGATCTAGTGCCCATTAGGATTTCTTCTTCTGTTAATGGTTCAAAGGATACCATATTACAGTTCTTGGATTTAGACTTGGAATGCTTCTTTTGCTTAGAAGAGGAAGGCGTTTCAAATTCTGCCACCAGATCTGGATGAATCCACATAATCTCTCCTCTGTCAGTTGACATCGAAACAAGACCTTCATTTTGAGGAGACGAGATATTCACAATTTCTAGAGTAGTCCTTGGAATGGGGACAGCACCATCTTGTACTAGTTGTGGTAGAAAATCACCGAATTGGATAGAAACCACATTAGCAGTCACCGTTTTCTCATCCTACTATAGAGTAATTGGTCCAGAGTTGACCAACTCCTGGATTTTGCCCTTGAGCACATAACATGCTCTGGTTGGATGCCCTATGAATCTGTGATAAACACAGTATTTAGGGTGATCAGTTTTACCAACTTCTTCTGGTCGCTTTGCCTCTGGAAGCTGAAGCTTATTGCTTTTGATCAAACAATCGAAGATGCTTAAAGTATCATCTTTGTCGAAAGAATACTCTTCTTTTGGACGAGTTGACTTTTGCAGTGGTGCTGGTGGGGTGGATGCCGTCTGAGTAACATTAACAGCCAAAGACTCTTTGCCTTTAAGATTGATGGCCAATGTTTCTTTATTCTTGCAGTTATTCTGGCGATTACTACCCTCAGGTGTAGAATGTTCATCTTGGTTATGATGAGTCATATGGAGTCCTAACTGCTTGAACTTTTCGGCACTCACTTCTGCCGCCTTTACATTAACAATGAAAGAAGGTCAATCCTGGAATTGTGTAGATCCCGTCCACATACTGATAATAGGCAACAAGTTTGATTTGCAAGTGTCTATTGTTACAGCAGATGGAGTACCTAAAGGCATTTTGAGTACCTCTCGGCAGAATCTTTTAATGAAACCCTCTATGGATTTATTGTGCCTCTGTTTAATTTTAATGATGGCAGACATTGTCATGTCATTGACTCCCTCATAAAATCGTTCCAAGAACATTTGCTTGAAACCAGCAAAAGAAGAAATACAGCCATCAGATAGACTACGATACCAGTCATATGCTGCATCGGCTAAACAACCGACGAACACCCTGGTAAGGAAAGCATCATTTGGCTGTAATTGATCAGTCGTCACTTCGAAATGATTGATGTACTGACTTGGAGAAGTGCTACCATCAAACAGTATAATGGTTGGGAGATTATATTTAGGAGGAAATGGAACTTCCTTCCATTCTGTAGGATATGGTTGCTTTATGCCTAATCTTTGTAGGCCATCATTCTGCTTGAAGGCCTCAAACTGAGTACGTAAGTGTTTTACAGCCTCAGTAGCATTCCCTGATGTTTGAGAATTAGTAGGCTGGTTAGAAGTGTTGGGAGGAGGAACAGCATGGTAATTACCACCCCCAGCACCAGACTGACTTGGATCAGCTTGAATTGGCACAAAAGCAACCTGATGGGCTGGTACCCACAGACTAACAGGTACAGAAGATGCTATAAGCTCAGGATTTGTAACAGGGTTTACAATCGAAGGCACTGTATGTTGAGCCACCATTATGGTGTACATGCTTGCAACTATTTCTGCCACGGTTTTCAATTTGTCTTCTAATGCAATAATTTGTTGCTCTTGGCTGGTTGACGTAGAGGCGTCTTGATCTTTCGTAATGGTATATGCTGACACTTCTCTTGCTGCTATTGATGAGATAGTTTGTTCAAAACATTCACTATCTGCTTCAAACTCCGAAAGAGAGTCCTCTCCCACATGAGTGATAGGGAGATCTTCTTGATTAAAGACACCTTGGATTAAATGACGATTTTTCGATCTAGTGTATTGAAAGACACCTTCATTAGATGCATGGATCCGGTCTAAGTATTGTTGACTGGGATTACGGGATGCTTTACGTCTTGGACGTTTCCCACCCCAGTGCCTTAAAAGTCATGTTAACAGAAGCATATAATAGTTCATCTTCATCTTCTATTATATGTTCAGGAGTTGAAGCATAGTTCAGACGATTGAAGACAGATCGTCGAGCCGATTGGCAACAATAGTTGATGACAACTTCATGTAGGCAGTGGCGATTTGAAGCACGATTTGGAGGTGAGAAAAACATTTCCGTATTCTTCCGTCTTTGTGTAAGACGTTGCCGGAGATCAGTTACAACCATAGGACGAGAAGAGTCGAAGGAACATATTCCTTAATGATGTTAGGAACATGTCTCCTATTCTTCAGGTGTTTAGTTCCTTAAGTGTACAAAGATGTACTCAACTCATTAGCATAGGTAGATGGGTCTTTCTTTTCAAACTTTGACTTTTGGAGCAGATTGGCCTTTGGCATAGGGTTCTTGCGTTTTGCCAAAGTTGATATTGGTTGACGCCTATTGAGATAAGCGCGTAAATCTGAAAATTCTGTTCCCGGTGTCTCTGTTTGTGATACCTTCAATTTTTTTTGCTTGAAATTTGCAAGGTAGAAATGTCTTGACCAAACCCCATAGGGGTAGGTGAGATGCCTCTCTGATCAGTATTCTTTCCAGTATCAGAGATTCGAGGACCTCTACTTACAGGAATAGAATCTGATACATCTTTCTCTGAGTCATAGACCAGGGAAGTTTGAGGAAAGACCAAATGGTGCTTTCCTTTGTTTTGAATAGGGTTAGCTAAGAAGCGTTTCCCTTTGTTCAGTTGTGTGACCATTTTAGGCATAGGTTGTGCCAATTGAGGAATTGTCATAAGACTTTTTCCTTTGTTCTGTCTAGTGTTGGCACTAGGACATGAATTCTCTAAGTTCAGAACTTGAGAATTGGAAGAGGGAATAGCCAAAAGACTAGTTCCCTTGAGTTGCGTTGGAGTAGCAGATTGCTTGGGTTGCGCCATAGTCCTACGGACTACTGGTGGCACCTTGGCAGCAACATTGGTAGACTGTGCCTTGACAGTAGCTTGAACTGACTGTGCCTTGGCAGCAAAGATAGTAGTAGGCTGTGCATGGGCAGCAGAGTGAGCAGATTGTGCCCTAGCAACAGAAACAGGATGTACTGGAGCCACTGAGGCGGATTGTACCTTGGTCATTGAGCACTCAAGTTACGCCTGGGCAACAGCGACTATGGGAGATTTAGGAGTCCACACAGTCCTATTTTTGGCGATAGCCACCGTGCGCTTGTTGCTCCTGGTGTTGATCATATTCTCGTAGGCTGTCTGGTTGACTTGAACAACCAGGATCTTCTACGTCTTGCCGATCGACGCAATGTCACATTGAGTTGTCACTTTCTCGTCGGAGGAGAAAGTCGTCCCCAGCAGAGTCGCCATTTGTTTGTAAAAACAAAATTTGTTTATTCCAAACTTGTAAAAGAGTACAAAGTATACTAAATTTTGGGGTAGTACAACTTTAGGAATCTGATTAGGAGACGATCACTTTATCCCTTGGACTATGTGAACTTGAAGACTGTAGCCTCTAGAGAACGCAAGCAGCAATTTTGCAAGAGTTCTTAATCTCTGTCTCTGTCTTTGTGTCCCTGTGATAATGATTGGAAACTCTATTTATAGATTTTTTGAAATAACTGTTTTAGCAGTTACTCTGATGGTGAACGAAGTTGGACTGCGCCATATTGAGTTGCGCCAACCTCCTGTTGCGCCAACTTTCATTCAGTTGTCAGTCGTGTACTAACTGTATTTAGACGCGTGGCATCATATGATTGAGATATGCGTGATCGTGTACAAGATAGTAGACACGTCTTGAGAGATTAGTGGCATGTGCGCCACGTCATCCTGTTTTAGAATGTAAGTTGTCTCAACTTTATCAGGTTGTACGAGCTTCGGTCAACAAGTCAAACTGCATTTGATTTGAGCTACGCCTACACACGTGGCAACTTCTGAGCAAAAGTCATTCAGGTTGTGCCTAGGCGCAACTAAGGATTTTGTTTAGATTGCGCCTGGGCGCAACTCACGAAGTGTACAGGATAGCTGTCCACCAACTTCTCTTGAGCGGCACAATTCATAAAATTCGAAGAGATTTTTTCTCGTTCACTGTTGTGTCAGTCGTCAGTATTGTTAGGTAATGATGACCATTAAGTGTCAGACGCCACATAGATTTCGGCGCAAAAAGATTAGGCGCAGTCTAATATCGGGCGCAATCTGATCAGTGGCGCAGTCTGTTCTCTGAGCTTTATATCAGTGGCACAATTTGATTTTTGGGGCGCAACTTGATCAGTGATCTCAACTTGATTTTTAGGCTCTACAGGTGTCGAGTGCTGAACCGACGAAACTGTGGTCGCCCTCCTAGGAGCTCCGATAGTCAAAGCCCTAGCTGCCGAGGCTGGTGTTGATGACTGAAACAACTAACCATGAGGCCTCTTCCGTCCTCCAGTTTGATCTACTATCCTCTGGAAGGTATATTCATGCCTCCTAGCTGCTCTCAAAATAGCATCAAAGGTCTGGTGCTCAAACTGCTCTACTGCTAGAATGGTCTCTAGGAGGAGTCCATGCTGGAATTGCTGCGCCTGGTCCAATTCGGTCGCCATCAAGGTAGGAGCAAATCGACTAAGCCTAGAAAACTCGGTCGCATATTGTCACGACCCGCACCCTAGAGTTAGGGCACGAGAACGTAACGACGCCCAGCCTACACCGCAGTGTCGGCGGTAGAACGCTGTCCTAGGTCTCATGCATCTAACAGTATAAGGCTAAACAGTTTATACTCCCCGAATGGGGGTGACATAGCAGATACAAACTCAATCACATCTAAGGTAGAGCATGATAAGGATAGATAAAACATGAAATCCAAAATAAATACAGGAGATAGAAGTCTAAGTGTCTAAGATACATGAACCCAGAAGTACATCTCAAAACTCAAATAAAGATACAGTTATCCACAAAGTAAATACAACTCCAGACAAAATGAAATAACCACCTAAACAACCTCTAATGTGTCTCCTCTAGGCTAGCAGGCACCTCCAGGCTATCTGTAAAATTTATCAACAGGTCCAGTCAGGACTGGAGCGAGCACAGTACATCTCAACATATCATAGCAGGTTAGAAAACATATAACATGCAGTAAAGTAAGATACAGGTACTGAAGAAAAATAGTATGTAAACAGAGAGATAACTGTAATAGAAATATCTACTATACATAGAGAACTAGCATGTGACTAGTGAGTCAGAGGACAATATGAACATGTAAATGGCCTGGGATGATTCTGATGCTACACTATGGAATGATTCTGATGCTACACTACTGGTGTATTATTCACATGTCCACATATACTCCCCCGTACCCCCAATTAATACACAAGAATCCAACCAAGTTATGTTATGTGATGCTATGTAACAGACCCCGAAGGTGGTAGACCCCGAAGGTGATATGACCCCGAAGGTGATATGACCCCGAAGGTGATAGACCCCGAAGGTGATACATAGTAGTCCCATAAATGGGATAAGGATTCTGAGAAGACTCTACGATCATAAGAGTATATGTCGTAAGTGATCAAAGAACCAACGAAGCATAGTGATACGCTATGTAAGTGAAACGCACAGAACATAGAGTATCCGATGCTTCCTAAGGATAACATCTCAAAGAGGGATTCATATAGTACCAATCCGTGTGACCAACGTGACAGTACAAGTAAAGTAATCTACTGCAGGAAATAATTCTAAGCAGGATATGAAATGATCAGAGAATGTACTCGCCTCGATAACCTGAACAGCTGATAAGTATAGGGAGGTCCCACTGAAGCCACAGAGTCCTATTTAAAGCAATACAGGTTACAAGGTGTTCAAGTTGAAATAAATAAATTCCTACAGGCAATCTATATTATTCTAGGTTCTTCTAAGTCAGATTAACTCTAGGTCGACTCCGGTCAATAATCTAGTCAAACTAGGTCAAGTGTTGACTTACAGTTGACTTTGGGTCAACTGGTCAACTCTGGTCAAACAGGGTCAATTCTAGTCTATTATAAAGTGTACTTCGTTATTTGTACGTTGAAACTTACGACACGTAAATCGAGATAAGAAGATTATCGATAAGGTTGATAATCTTATTATAGTGATCCACGTATCCAACTTGTCAATTTTAGCGATGTGAGATCACTGGAATTGGCTGATCTCAGTTTCGTTGTACTAATCCCGAAATACAAACATTATATGAATTAATTATTAATTAATTATAAAAAGGTTAAACTCAGAGAAATTATCAACAAACATTGTCGGACGATGAAATGAACATCGCCAACGTGTCCAGAATGGTCAAATTAGCTAGGATAGCCTACCCAACGGTCCAATTTGGACACAAGGGCAAAAAGGTAATTTCGGGTCAAAACGGTGTCCGTGTCGGAGCCGTTTTGTACCGAAATACGTGCAAGAAAACAAGTCCAGAAAATATAACAAATTATATGTCCACGCAACCAGAATGTCGATACGAACCCAACGGTATTTCCAGAATTGGATTCCGTTGACCCGATCTCCATTTGGCCCGTTGACCAGAACTTGGAATTCCGGTTTGCACGGAAATGCGTGTCGGAGCCAAAGTTCTCAAAACTTAGCAAACTACCTGTCAACGAGTCCAGAATGACGATACGAACTCAACGGTATCTCCAGAATTGGATTCCGATGAGCCGACGTCAAAAAGTCCCGTTGACCCAGAATGTGGGACCCGCTTTGCACCGAAATGCGTGCCCGGGCCCACGTTCTCCAAATCTAACAAATTTTATATGAAAACATGCCAAAACGACGCCACAAGTCTAATGGTGGTGTCAGAAATGAAATTTGGAGTCCCGTGTTCAAAAATGGAATTTTACAAGTTGGAAATTACGAATTCGGACGACCAACTTTGGCGTCGAATTCAACCAATCAAACAAGCTCACAATGAAACGAAACTGAAGGGGTAGCAAGAGGGTTATACCAGCTTCACACCAGAACTGGTAGCACGCCAAACGGAGCTGCGGTGGAGGAGATACAAGCTGACGAAGTTGGCCCCGCGAAACTGTCCAAATTTAATACAATTTAAATGGTCAACTTGGTGGCCGGTTTTCATGTATCAAACGATAAAATTAACGGACGAAAATTGACAGGAATGAAGGTGGATATACCGAGATTACGACGGAGCGAAGAAATCGCCGATCCAACGGTCGGATCTCCGGGAAAACGCGCACGAAGTCGCTGCGACGGAGCGCCAAAACGAACTTCATTTCGCGCGCGTCACGACGGGACGTCGTTCAAAACGCACGAATCGCCTAGACGGCGCGTCCCGGAGGACGGTGGCCATCAGGGAACTTCTTGCCAGAGTGGGGCGCGCCCATGGGGTGGTCGCCGGGGGCCACGGCGGCCGATGGCGGCGGCGGCCACGCTCGCTCGCGCGCGCGCCTGGCGTCGAGCTGCTGCTGTGGTGCACTAGCACGCGCGGCGGCGCGCGGTGCTGTGCACGGGCTGCGCGCGGCCAGGCCCGGCCGGCAAGGGTGCGGCGGTGCGCGGACAAGGTGGTGGTGGCGGCAGCATGGATGGGTGGCGGTGCATGGTGGTTGTTTAGGAGAAGGTGGTGGTCGGGATGATATTGGAGAAGGAGGAGGAGGGAAAGTAGGAGGAGGAGGCCGAGGTGGGGGAGGCCGACGGCCAGGCCACGGCCAGGGGGGTGGCCGGAGGTCGGGCATGGGGGCTGCAGGTGTTCTTGTTGCTGTTGTTGAGTTTAGTTGGGTTGGAAGTAATAGAAAGGAGAGAGAGAGAGATGATAATGAATGAGAGAGAGAGAGAGAGAGAGAAAAGTTACTCTCTTGAATTTAGGGCCGGCACCTTGCATGGGTGTTGGCTGCTTTGAAAGTAGGAAAAATGCATGGATGGGATTAAAGTAGGGAGATCTAAGGGCTAGAAATAATTTATAGGAAATGGGTCATTCCAATGGATTAAATTCAAGGAAAATTTCCCATTAAATAATAAAAATAGGTAAAATGAGAAATTGATATTTTTGGGCAATAAATATGAGGGTGTCCCGATGGAGGGCAACATGAAGCTGGACTGGGCTCGGTGGAGCCGGATTGGGTCAAAACTGGACATCGTGCAAAAATAGAATTATAATTAGACGTTGATGATCATGTGTAAATAAGTAGCACATGGGGATTCCAAATAATGGGACACAAGTGGCGGACGGATAGTAGACACAAAGTGGGCCATGTCCATAGTTGGGGCTGACAGGTTTTGGTCGACAGGGGACCCACAAATCAAGTTGGAAAATGAATGTGACGCCGTAGCGTGAAATAAAATCGGGTCACGCGTCGGGAAAGTTGTGCGAATCAAATGGAGCCCAAAATGACATGAATGAGTGGGAAACGAAGGTCATGGGTGACGAGCGTCTCGAGTAGATCATCAATGAGGAGTTGGTTTCAAGGAAATGACTGGTCTGGCGCTCCCAATTTAAATGTCATGGTAACGCGCTGAAAATGATCAAGGAAAAAGTGGGAAAAAATAAATATCAATCTAATGGTCTAAACCGACCCGAAGTTCAGCGAAGCAGAAAGAGCACAAGAGAACAAGTTTGGATGGGACACTATATACCGTCATGAAGGTAATCGTGTCCACTCCAAAACTCATGAAGAAGATTTCCAGAATTGAACATCCCTGATGCTCCAAATACCAATGGCACGGGAAAGTACACTTACAGATAAATAGATAGAATAAAATATTTAATGTAACCAAACAATCAGAAAATAGATAAAATGAAAAAAAAATCAACCCAAATTTCAGGGTGCTAACATCCTACCCACCTTATAAAAATTTCGTCCTCGAAATTAAAATATCCCTACTCCCTCTAGGTCAACCCCAAAAAAAAAATTAAAGTCCCAGAACTTAAATAAACATACCATCAAATAAAAGATAATATCCAGGGTCATGGTAACGGTAACAGTGAAGTCTCATCTAGGTTTACTAGTCATGCTAACCAACGGTCATAGGGTATCAAACACACAAGCAATCCAGGGTGCTAAAATAGAAAGATACAGACACAACAACCATCAAAACTATAAAATTGTCTACCACCCCATATGAAAACTGGTACTCATAAAAATAAAAATAAAGGAAGGTAACTACCAATTATTTGAAAAAAATACTATCCCAAGAAAATCAAAATCACAAGTTAAAGAATCGAAAGTCACTTGCATTGAAATCCAATCACAATATATATACAGAGAGAGCGTTAGAGAGGGAAAACTAACATCATGTGTATGGGGACATGTTCATATGGTTAGATAGTAGGCGTGTGTGTGTGTCCTTGTACAGGTTATAGCCTAGTATTGAAAGGTTAAATCCAGTTTTAGTTCAGCATTTACATAAAAATGAAAACTAAGCTAACATTCAACCCATGGAAAAATATGAACATAATGCGGTCTCAGATTTTAGGATTTGAAACATCACAACAATCTCAATGGTCCTAACACATCCTAACATGATAGAAAAGAAACCCTAACATACTATCAATATATTTACCTACACATACAGTTTAATATTACATGTTAAATCCGAAATTAACTAAACATGGAAATTAATGAAAAAATGTTAACATGTAACTAGTTTCCAGAATTTGGAGAACTTGAACATTAAAACCCAACTCAATATTTATCACAAACTAACATGTAAGAATATGAAACTTAAATTTATATCCTACTTCCTACAAGGTATACAACTCAATGTTCTATTTAAGAAATAAAACAGCAATCTGAACTAAACATTTGGAAACTCAACATTAAGGGTTAATATGTACACAGTCTTAAATTTTACAAATTTAACATAACTTTACCAATTTCTCTAAAAATTAAAATCCTGTAGATATTATACACGTACAGTTATGTAGGCAAAACTAATAACATAAAATTTATATTTAAATTACGAATTTAAACATGGAAAAATAGAGAACCAGAATTATCGGTTATGAAAATTTGGACATCAACAACAGATCAATATGTATCTAGATATGTGGAAAAATCAAGTGTAGCATGCATACGTGTTAGGCAAAGTGTTTGCTATACATATTCACATACATATTCTCATGTCTCAATAAAAATTAATTCTACGTTAAGACTAATATTTAGATTCCTACCAAGATTGCAAGCAGGTGATTGACGAAATCAAGACAGTTATATTATCATTATTATTTAATACAAGAATAATAACGAGAAAATCTGTTCTGCTTATCAGTTTAAAGAAGAAAACGTTTTTAAAATCCAGACTTAATTATCAATTTCAAGATAAAGCCTAGCAAATTATCGATTCATGGTATTATGAAAAACTCATAGCAAGAAATTTCACAAGGTTTATAAAAGCAGCTAAACCTACTCCTAAACTAATAATTAGGAACTAAACAAAACAAACAAATTAATAATTCGTTTTTTTTTTCAACTGAAACAAAAGTAGAGAAAACATGTTCAAAATATTCAAGGTGCAATCTGATAATCATATGCGTCTATCCAGAATCATGGCACTCTAAATCCTCGTCATACTAGTAAGCAAGGCTACGATAATCACAGAGTCCTCGACTTGGGCACATACCTCTAGAATAATGGTATTTAATATTTTCGCGATGCCGCTAGCTTGGCTGCGAAAACCTTAAATTCCCACACCCGAGAAATATATCCAAGTCAACTATATGTCCTCACCATGCTGGCTAATATGACTGTAGAAGACTAGATTCCATAACATAGATGACCTAGCCCATATAATTTTATCTTGCCAAAATTAAATTAAATCAATAATGAATACTCAAAAATCAATCAAATTTATTAAGGAACATCAAAATTCAAAATGAACAAAATCCATCGAAATACAAACTCGAATGCAACAACTATCATCAAAATTCAAAATTCGACAATCTTTCATCAAAACTAATAAATACAAACTCAAATTCAACAATGATCCATTAAAATCAAATTCATCAATAGAAAATAAAAATAAAACAAATCAAGGGAAAAAGAGTTTTTAAATCGAAGTTAAACAAGATTCTCAAGGGTCGTCCCAGGAATCTCTCAAGGGTCCTAACTGTGATTGAGTACCTTCAAAATATATCCTAATTCTACTGCAGGCTGTAGTGGTACTCTAGTTCGAATACCACTACACTTTAGTCTCGACCTGCATGGGCCACCACTAAAAACGTGTCACGACCCGCACCCTAGAGTTAGGGCACGAGAACGTAACGACGTCCAGCCTACGCCGCAGTGTCGGCGGTAGAACGATGTCCTAGGTCTCATGCATCTAACAGTATAAGGCTAAACAGTTTATACTCCCCGAATGGGGGTGACATAGCAGATACAAACTCAATCACATCTAAGGTAGAGCATGATAAGGATAGATAAAACATGAAATCCAAAAATAAATACAGGAGATAGAAGTCTAAGTGTCTAAGATACATGAACCCAGAAGTACATCTCAAAACTCAAATAAAGATACAGTTATCCACAAAGTAAATACAACTCCAGACAAAATGAAATAACCACCTAAACAACCTCTAATGTGTCTCCTCTAGGCTAGCAGGCACCTCCAGGCTATCTGTAAAATTTAACAACAGGTCCAGTCAGGACTGGAGCGAGCACAGTACATCTCAACATATCATAGCAGGTTAGAAAATATATAACATGCAGTAAAGTAAGATACAGGTACTGAAGAAAAATAGTATGTAAACAGAGAGATAACTGTAATAGAAATATCTACTATACATAGAGAACTAGCATGTGACTAGTGAGTCAGAGGACAATATGAACATGTAAATGGCCTGGGATGATTCTGATGCTACACTATGGAATGATTCTGATGCTACACTACTGGTGTATTATTCACATGTCCACATATACTCTCCCGTACCCCCAATTAATACACAAGAATCCAACCAAGTTATGTTATGTGATGCTATGTAACAGACCCCGAAGGTGGTAGACCCCGAAGGTGATATGACCCCGAAGGTGATATGACCCCGAAGGTGATAGACCCCGAAGGTGATACATAGTAGTCCCATAAATGGGATAAGGATTCTGAGAAGACTCTACGATCATAAGAGTATATGTCGTAAGTGATCAAAGAACCAACGAAGCATAGTGATACGCTATGTAAGTGAAACGCACAGAACATAGAGTATCCGATGCTTCCTAAGGATAACATCTCAAAGAGGGATTCATATAGTACCAATCCGTGTGACCAATGTGACAGTACAAGTAAAGTAATCTACTGCAGGAAATAATTCTAAGCAGGATATGAAATGATCAGAGAATGTACTCGCCTCGATAACCTGAACAGCTGATAAGTATAGGGAGGTCCCACTGAAGCCACAGAGTCCTATTTAAAGCAACACAGGTTACAAGGTGTTCAAGTTGAAATAAATAAATTCCTACAGGCAATCTATATTATTCTAGGTTCTTCTAAGTCAGATTAACTCTAGGTCGACTCCGGTCAATAATCTAGTCAAACTAGGTCAAGTGTTGACTTACAGTTGACTTTGGGTCAACTGGTCAACTCTGGTCAAACAGGGTCAATTCTAGTCTATTATAAAGTGTACTTCGTTATTTGTACGTTGAAACTTACGACACGTAAATCGAGATAAGAAGATTATCGATAAGGTTGATAATCTTATTATAGTGATCCACGTATCCAACTTGTCAATTTCAGCGATGTGAGATCACTGGAATTGGCTGATCTCAGTTTCGTTGTACTAATCCCGAAATACAAACATTATATGAATTAATTATTAATTAATTATAAAAAGGTTAAACTCAGATAAATTATCAACAAACATTGTCGGACGATGAAATGAACATCGCCAACGTGTCCAGAATGGTCAAATTAGCTAGCATAGCCTATCCAACGGTCCAATTTGGACACAAGGGCAAAAAGGTAATTTCGGGTCAAAACGGTGTCCGTGTCGGAGCCGTTTTGCACCGAAATACGTGCAAGAAAACAAGTCCAGAAAATATAACAAATTATATGTCCACGCAACCAGAATGTCGATACGAACCCAACGGTATTTCCAGAATTGGATTCCGTTGACCCGATCTCCATTTGGCCCGTTGACCAGAACTTGGAATTCCGGTTTGCACGGAAATGCATGTCGGAGCCAAAGTTCTCAAAACTTAGCAAACTACCTGTCAACGAGTCCAGAATGACGATACGAACTCAACGGTATCTCCAGAATTGGATTCCGATGAGCCGGCGTCAAAAAGTCCCGTTGACCCAGAATGTGGGACCCGCTTTGCACCGAAATGCGTGCCCGGGCCCACGTTCTCCAAATCTAACAAATTTTATATGAAAACATGCCAGAACGACGCCACAAGTCTAATTGTGGTGTCAGAAATGAAATCTGGAGTCCCGTGTTCAAAAATGGAATTTTACAAGTTGGAAATTACGAATTCGGACGACCAACTTTGGCGTCGAATTCAACCAATCAAACAAGCTCACAATGAAACGAAACTGAAGGGGTAGCAAGAGGGTTATACCAGCTTCGCACCGGAACTAGTAGCACGCCAAACGGAGCTGCGGTGGAGGAGATACAAGCTGACGAAGTTGGCCCCGCGAAACTGTCCAAATTTAATACAATTTAAATGGTCAACTTGGTGGCCGGTTTTCATGTATCAAACGATAAAATTAACGGACGAAAATTGACAGGAATGAAGGTGGATATACCGAGATTGCGACGGAGTGAAGAAATCGCCGATCCAACGGTCGGATCTCCGGGAAAACGCGCACGAAGTCGCTGCGACGGAGCGCCAAAACGAACTTCATTTCGCGCGCGTCACGACGGGACGTCGTTCAAAACGCACGAATCGCCTCGACGGCGCGTCCCGGAGGACGGTGGCCGTCAGGGAACTTCTTGCCAGAGTGGGGCGCGCCCATGGGGTGGTCGCCGGGGGCCACGGCGGCCGATGGCGGCGGCGGCCACGCTCGCTCGCGTGCGCGCCTGGCGTCGAGCTGCTGCTGTGGTGCACTAGCACGCGCGACGGCGCGCGGTGCTGTGCACGGGCTGTGCGCGGCCAGGCCCGGCCGGCAAGGGCACGGCGGTGCGCAGACAAGGTGGTGGTGGCGGCAGCATGGATGGGTGGCGGTGCATGGTGGTTGTTTAGGAGAAGGTGGTGGTCGGGATGATATTGGAGAAGGAGGAGGAGGGAAAGTAGGAGGAGGAGGCCGATGTGGGGGAGGCCGACGGCCAGGCCATGGCCAGGGGGGTGGCCGGAGGTCGGGCATGGGGGCTGCAGGTGTTCTTGTTGCTGTTGTTGAGTTTAGTTGGGTTGGAAGTAATAGAAAGGAGAGAGAGAGAGAGAGATGATAATGAATGAGAGAGAGAGAGAGAGAAAAGTTACTCTCTTGAATTTAGGGCCGGCACCTTGCATGGGTGTTGGCTGCTTTGAAAGTAGGAAAAATGCATGGATGGGATTAAAGTAGGGAGATCTAAGGGCTAGAAATAATTTGTAGGAAATGGGTCATTCCAATGGATTAAATTCAAGGAAAATTTCCCATTAAATAATAAAAATAGGTAAAATGAGAAATTGATATTTTTGGGCAATAAATATGAGGGTGTCCCGATGGAGGGCAACATGAAGCTGGACTGGGCTCGGTGGAGCCGGATTGGGTCAAAACTGGACATCGTGCAAAAATAGAATTATAATTAGACGTTGATGATCATGTGTAAATAAGTAGCACATGGGGATTCCAAATAATGGGACACAAGTGGCGGACGGATAGTAGGCTCAAAGTGGGCCATGTCCATAGTTGGGGCTGACAGGTTTTGGTCGACAGGGGACCCACAAATCAAGTTGGAAAATGAATGTGACGCCGTGGCGTGAAATAAAATCGGGTCACGCGTCGGGAAAGTTGTGCGAATCAAATGGAGCCCAAAATGACATGAATGAGTGGGAAACGAAGGTCATGGGTGACGAGCATCTCGAGTAGATCATCAATGAGGAGTTGGTTTCAAGGAAATGACTGGTCTGGCGCTCCCAATTTAAATGTCATGGTAACGCGCTGAAAATGATCAAGGAAAAAGTGGAAAAAAATAAATATCAATCTAATGGTCTAAACCGACCCGAAGTTCAGCGAAGCAGAAAGAGCACAAGAGAACAAGTTTGGATGGGATACTATATACCGTCATGAAGGTAATCGTGTCCACTCCAAAACTCATGAAGAAGATTTCCAGAATTGAACATCCCTGATGCTCCAAATACCAATGGCACGGGAAAGTACACTTACAGATAAATAGATAGAATAAAATATTTAATGTAACCAAACAATCAGAAAATAGATAAAATGAAAAAAAAAATCAACCCGAATTTCAGGGTGCTAACACATATCCATCGATCGTCCTTCTCATCTGCTTGAGATTGCTGAACCTTGTCTGCAGATCATACCGAGCTACTGCATCAAAGTACTTCGTTTAAAATTTGTTACTGAATACCGCCAATAAGACAGGTGTCGCCAATCCAACTCCTTGCATCACCCGCCAACTGCGGGCTAAGTCCAATAACTGCAGGCGCACAACGGCAACCTTCTCTTCCTCTGGAGTCCTAACTGCCTCCGAAATAATGTCTATATCCTGTAGCCAAGCATCAGCGACATTAGCATCTACACTACCATCAAAGAAAGGAGGGTTCAGACGCTTGAAGCTGTTAGTCGCATTGTTTCCTTGATAATCAACTCTACCCATGACATCTCGTACTGTCTGCTGCAGGGCATCGCCCCGACGATCTTGTGATGCAACTAAGTCCCGGATGAGTCCCATCAGGGTTCTATTGTCAGGCTGGGCTGGCTGAACTAGCGGCTCTTGCTCCCCAGAAGGCATGACTCGGGATGCTGTCCCTGAGTGCTGGGTTTGGTCCCCAGGTTGCGACTGGTTCACTTATTATTGGTTCTCTGGGGGTGCTCCACCCGGCTGATCGGTAGGACCCGGAACAATGCCACTGAAGAAAATGACATGGAAAACAATAAAGAAGGACCAAGATAGATCAAGGATAAATCACCTTATCAGGCCAGGATTCAGAAAGATTAGAAAGCACGAGTAAAAATCAAGGGCGAATGCTGATTGAACATCTATTCAGTAAAACCCTCACACATCTTAATTTATAAGACCTGCATGGGCCACCACTTAAACCGTGTCACATTCCAGAACCAGAATACTGGAGAGCGGAGGACAGACACAAACAACTACGTACATTGAAGTGCAATCCACCTCGCAATACGGTCACGACTGTCTAGATGCATAAGGGTTAAACTATAATCCATCGATCTATATGGTCAAGAACAAGCCTAGTGTCTCAACCTCAAGCAAGCAAATAAATGTACAAGATGTTAGATCATCAGACATACAAAGTAAGGAATCCCAAACATGACATATTCAGATGATCATGAAGCTAGTCATACAAAATACGAGACTAGCAAGAGTTAAATCATACATGATCAACCCTAGAATTTTTCAATCATATTACAGCCCTTAGGCAAACATGAATTAAGTTTCAACACGAGCTAACACTAACTCGGCAGCTAAACGCCTCAAAAGAATAATTTATAATAGAGTGGGAGAGCAAAATAAGAAACTCACTCGTTTTCAGGATTACGTCTAGTATTCACCATCTGGCTGATAAGCAGGAAGATCCTCTGGTATCACTCCGAAATCTGGCCATACAAAACCAGCTGGATCAGACCCCAGAAAGAGCAAGTGCCACAAGGAAGGCTTCACTTAGGAACTAAAACCAGCAGATAATAAAATATAAGAATAAATAAATGAACATGCATAAATGACAAGAAGACAGGGTTAGAATAAAATAATAGCTTGCATTAAGAGATGAAATATAATTTCCATGCTAATCACGAGAAAGCATTCATGTACGGCCAATCAAGTCCTACGGCTTGCTATCATTAGCTAACTAGGGTTATCACAGGCCTAGTTACTAGCAAGATGCAATGAGATGTTCCCGCAGTCACAAGCCCTACAGCTATCCAGGTTATCCAGGCGAGGTGATTTATTAAGTTACAAGAGTTAATATTGCTGGTGTACTTTCAGTACTTATGTTATCAAGAAGTGCCCCACATGACAGTGGGCTAGAAATGTGCCCTACTCGTTGGCAGGCTACAAGTCTCTCAGGTGTGGCCGGGATAACGGGATCGCCTGTAACTGGAAAAAATCTCTCTATATGAACTACTTGATCAATCTAGTCATTAACCTAGTCAGATTCATTATGAATTTTTGACCGTGGTAACCAGAAATCCATGTCCTAAACATGATGCAAGACGAGACAGGTAGCTTGTACATGCACAATCAAGAAAGTCAACTACGGTGTCAAGACAAGAGTTACTTAGCAAGTTAGGGTAGTTGTCGCAATAGCCTTTCAAGATTATACATGTCACATTAAATTACTTTTCATGTCAATAGTACTTGTTTGGAGTGCACCTCGACGGACCACTTATCAAAAGTTATCAAGACGAGTTCATATTATCATGTTCAAGTCAAGTTCAAGTTACTAACTCAAGACTATCAAGTGTAAAGTCGGGTCGTCGCAATTTAAGCTAAGTATAGAAAAACCTGCAAAGAAGATCGAGAACAGCCATGTGTGATTGAAACTATAAGTCACATATGAACTCTATAAAGTGAGACATGAAGATTCTTGAAGCCAAGACAAAGATCTACAACTTTTATATTTTGAGTTTACAAGGTGTACGAGGTGCAACGTGCGCGAGGTATAAGATGCACGAGGTACGCGAGGTACAAGGTGCATGAGGTGTACGAGGTGCAAGGTGCATGAGGTACAAGGCGCACGAGGTGCACGAGGTGCAAGGTGTGCGAACCAAAAGGTGCGCGAGGTGCAAGGTACACGGACCAAAAGGTGCCCGAGGTGTAAGGTGGGCGAACCAAAAGGTGCATGAGGTACAAGGTGCACGATGTGCAAGGTGCGCGAACCAAAAGATGCGCGAGGTGCAAGGTGCACGGACCAAAAGGTGTGTGAGGTGCAAGGTGCACGGACCAAAATATGCGCGAGGTACAAGATACGCGGACCAAAAGGTGCACGAGGTGCAAGGTGTGCGAACCAAAAGGTGCACGAGGTACAATGTGCGCGGACCAAAAGGTGCGCGAGGTGCAAGGTACGCGGACCAAAAGATGTACGAGGTACAAGGTGCATGAACCAAAAGGTGCGCGAGATGGAAGGTACGCGGACCAAAAGATGTACGAGGTACAAGGTGCGCGAACCAAAAGGTGCGTGAGGTGTCGTCCCTACCAGCAAGCTTTTGGCTATGGAGTTTTAGAAACTTCCAATGTCTATAACTTGGACTAAAGGACTCGAAATTGGGCAAAATAAAGGTCTAAACTGAATGAAATTGAATTCTCTACAACATGGAACAAGTAGTTTTCGAAAATAACAAAGTTTAAGAGATCAAAACCAAGAAAAATCGAAGAAACTATAAACTTAGATCTACGAAAATGTAACCATCAAAACTAAAATTTTCAAGTTCTAAAGAGGCTTAGAATCAAACAAGAAAGACAATGGAACAATAAAATTTGAGATCCATTATGAAGCAAGTTGCACTTGCCTAGGGCTTGGGTGTAGGTGGAGAGGAGTAAATGAAGAAAATGAGAAGAAATAAATGAAAGTTATGGAGGAGAAAGAGAGAGAAGTTGACTTAAATACCAAACCTCTCCATCTCAATCCAAACCAAGCCAAGCCAAGCCAAGTCATGTTGAATCAAACCAAATAAACTAAGGCAAGATTAAACCAAGACTAGGCTAAGCAAGACAAGTCTAACTACGATCCACCTGACAAATATCAGAAATTCGTACACGTATAATAAAAATATGTATAACGGGAAACGGGAGTGACAATAACGCATGTGTTATCATGTTTATATCACATCCTTATGTGATTCCTGATATTGGTGGAACGGATAAATCTAAGCACCGCTCATTCAAGTATATTACTGACACCAGAAATTTTTACCTCAAAAATAAATTTCTTAATATTCCTTTTTTTTATTATCTTATCCTTCAGCTAAATCTCAAAATTTTATCGTCTTACTTTACCTACCTTACTCCTTGACTGAGGGCTTGCTCGTCGTATTGACGACCTAGTTTTTTTTACTAGGGTTTGATGAAGGTCAGAAGGAAATGTCAATGTACATTGAAGAGGAGCTTTTATGAGTAAGACAAAGAGGAGGTCGACCTTGGGCATCAGTTAGTAGTATTTTATAGCTGGTTATGTATTATATGGATCTTTTGAAGAAAGTCTAGCTTTTGTAATATAAAGACAATTATGCAAGTTTCATGTATAATATATGTGAATTACTTTAGATTGTATCATGATACCTATGCTTCATCTTAGAACTTACAGGCGACAATCGCAAATTATAATACGAGATGTATTATACGGGTGCGTAGCCTGAAGATGTATCATTATGCTATGATATTCTGTATTGAAAATCGAGGCATGGCAAAAAGTTTTTAAATAGTTCCAATGGTTTAAAATATGACCTATGATTTCAGCCAGTCCTTGGGTCAAAGAATGGGCAAACCAAAACCAAAACATGTTTGGTTCTGACGTTTACATTTTAACCTTATAAAATTGCGAAAAATATATATATATATCAAATATCACCTTTTGGCGTGGCATTTATCCCAATGTTTTAAACATTAAATCGAACTAGTCGGTTGCCATTGTTTTTTCTTTAAAAAAAAATACTTCTTTTGTGCAACTCTAAGTTGACCTATCGAACCGTCTTATCTAATTGGATTTTCAATAAATTTCCTCCTGATTTTTTTAAATTTATTTTTTTGGTTAAAATTTAAAAACTAATTAAAATTATCCGTTTTTAAGAATAGTACCAACTTACGAGGAGAGAACTGAAAAATCTTCTAAACAATATACATGTGTAGTTGTATAATATTTAAAGGCAAATGTTAAAGGCCACCCCCAAATTACTAAGGGCCACCAACTTAATTTTTTTTTAAAAATTACAAGTTTGCCATTTTCAAAACACTAAGGGCCACCATCTTCTTCCTTTGTCTTCTTCCTTTGTCTTCTTCCTCTTTTCTCAATCCCCAAACCAGTTCTCTCAATCCCCACCTCCAATGTTGTCCCCACCTCCTCCATAGTTAATTTTAAATAATGATAATCATTGATTTGCAGACAAAAATTGCCCTCAAATCCTACTATTGATACCAATAATAAGTCTACTTAAAGTAAAGTATCTATGAACCATATTATTATATCGCACCCATCTAGAATAATCCCAAAATTATTTGGATAAAGGCATTGTTGTTGGACCCATCTAGAAAAACTAAGTATCTTTCAAGAATCAAAGATTACATTTAAAGTGCTTGCTTCAGAGGATGTGTTATATTTGAAATGAAAATGAGATGTTAACACTGAAACTACAACAAACATTAAACAATGCCATGGCACGTATGAAGGAAGAAGGATTTCCTACCGCAACGAGGCCAGTGCGGCCTGGAAAGCTTTCTGTTAAAGGAAGTTCTTCACTGGATGGGAGAAGGCCCTGCTTCTCAACCCACTGAAATATAAAAAAGGCTACAGCGACTGCAGGCTTGGCCTGCAGTCCTAGTTTCGTTGAGGACTGCAGCTAGGTTGCAGTCCAATGTTAACAGAAGCTAAATGGGTCTCATTTTACCAAAAAAAGAAGGCTACAGCGACTGCAGGCTTGGCCTGCAGTCCTGGTTTCGTTGAGGACAGCAGCTAGGCTGCAGTCCTGGTTTCGGAGGGGGAGGAGACTTCGGGGAGGAGGGGGAGGGAATGAACAGAAGGGGGGCGGGGCTGTCGGAGGGGGGGGGGGGGGGGGGGGAGACTTCGGGGAGGAAGGGGGAGGGAATGAACAGGAGGGAAAAAAGGAGGAGGGCGGGTGGGTTTTGTTTTCTTTGGTTTTTTTTGTTTTTTTTTTTTTGTTTTTTTGTTTTTGGGTAGCCCTTAGTGAAATGATTCCT
This sequence comes from Iris pallida, assembly GCA_029216955.1. NCBI lineage: Eukaryota > Viridiplantae > Streptophyta > Magnoliopsida > Asparagales > Iridaceae > Iris > Iris pallida. The sequence goes on along the minus strand of JANAVB010039538.1, from coordinate 73,911 downwards.
TTTAGGTTGCCCTTAGTAAAAATATAAGTATAGGATGGTTGCCCTTAGTAGATTGGTGGTCCTTAGTAATTTAGGGGTGGCCTTTAACATTTGCCTATTTAAAATATTCATTGTAAGATTGTAATCCTATATAACTAGTTTGATCAAATTAACCTACTAAATGATTCTTAAAAAAAAGAAGAAAAATGATTCTCCACACCCCAAGGATCTACTTTTCTGATTCACTTTTTCTTACAAGAAATTATCGTTTTCCAAAGAAATGAAAGAACTAGTAATTTCGTTTTTTTTTTTTTTTTTATCCTTTTTGCAAACCCAACAAGGAGGCCTAAAATTTTGTCAACTGTGCACAACGAATAAAAAAAGGAAAAAAAAAAGAGAGGCCTACAAGTACAAATATCAGCAGTCAGTGATCGGCCGGCCGAAGAGCGTCACCATCGGCGATAGCAGCGAAGCAACGGTCGATCTCGACCGTCCACGTGTTCTGTTGCATCCGTTGCAGCTATTTACTGAGTTAGATTTATGTAACACTTTCAGACTTCATTAGTACAAATACATAGGAGGACAACGAAGATTCTCTCTGTTTCAATTTTTATTTTTCTTCTACAGATATAGAGAGAGAGAGAGAGAGAGAGAGAGAGAGAGAGAGAGATGATGTTGGGAGACGACAAATCGGGCACCCCGACGAGAGATCGGGAGCTCCTGATCCCGGTCGCCGACGTGGGCCCCTCCGACGACTCCGATTCCAGGACCTCCACCTCCGCCGCCGCCGCCGCCGCCGGCCACCACCATTCCGGCAGAGAGGTCAGTCTCCTTCTTGGACTCGGTGTCCCTAGGTTGACACAAAATTCCACGGATCTTGATGAAGTGTCGGTAGGAATTTTTTAAGTCTGTAGATGTATGATTCTGAAATTTTTGATTGCCTCAATTTTTGAGTTTATTAAGAAGGTCCTTTCGTCTTGCGAAGCTATTACGAGGAAGGTACAGACTAGATGGAGAGAGCCTGCCATATTGATATATCTTGATTGATCTATGTTGCACGGACACAATACCTTTGCGTGTCCTAGTATATTGTGGAGTGCCAGGATTGTGTCCGACACGGCCCGCAATTTTTGCAGTGTCTGTGCTTTCTAGATTTTGCCAAGTCCTATTCTTAATGCTCTTTAATGGGTTTTTTTTTTCCCATCTTAGAGCATCAATTAGTAGATGGAGCTCAAAAATGCATCTTGAAGCGCAAATTTGTAATAAAAAATAAATGTAGAATGTGTTGGGTTTGTACGAGAATAGTAAACAAATAACTCTTGAGACCCAAATGTGATGAATGGATATAGACCCGTGTGTTATCCCTCTCTTTTTCAAAAAACAATATGAAATCTAGAATCTAGAAATTGGGGCTCCAAATTGAGCCTTACTATTCTACAAGATGAGTTCCTACATTCTGAATGTAGAAATTTTGAGGCCCAACCTATAGCTCATGTGTCTCGGAGGGGACCATCATGAGATTCTTATCGAACCTTACTATTCTGAAAAATGGGTTCACACATTCTGAATCTAGAATCTATAAATTGGGTCAAGCCTTGCTATTGATGCTCTTATAAGGTAAGTTTCTTGGTAGTTAATGGGTTACTAATCTTATGTGCAGGCATGTTATAAGGTCATCCGCAGTTGGGCCTCAAAGAAGTTCATGACAGGCTGGTGAGTGTTCTCCTCTTTGTTCTAATGTGTTGGTCTAATGTGGTTCATCATGATATATGTTTTGTCATCACAAGAGTGTTATTAACTTCTATCTTTATGTTTGATACTTCCTGCGAGTTTACATGTATGTTGTCTATAAATTATACCTTGTGAGAACCAACAACAGAGTAAACGTGGTCAGATCGCTATGACATGAATCCTTACTGGACGAACATTGTATGTGCGAGAAGTAGTGCTTTTTACTGATATTTCTGAGGAATTCAGAGACATTAATAAAGTGGCAACAAGGATGTGTGTTGTATGGGACCATGGGTGAGGGGTGGGTGAAGACAAACGATACAGGTCGAAGCTACTAAAATTAAACAAGAGAATTATATTCTATGTAAAAATTTCCTCTCAGCTAATTTTGAACTAAGCTTAAGAACACCTAGTCAAATGCAAACATTTCTTATACCTGATGAATGGGATGCCTGCTCTATCATCTTTACAAGCATATCTACTTCTCAACCGATTGCTTGGATTCTCGTATTGGACTGTTCTCTATGGAAAACATTCACCCACTTTATTGCATCCATTGCGCGCGTGATGGAATACGAAAATTGCATGAGTTATCTTGATTATCATTTCCGATCTAGTATTAGACTGATATAGTAGATAAATGTCCATTGTGTATTCTCCATATATGGCAGACTTCAAACGATAGGGCTACAGGTACACTTAAATATGTCTTAGTTATATAGAAATATTGTTACACTTTCACGAAGATGGGGCCTGGAATTTACTCGCCAAGACATGCGGAAGCTTCCTAGCAGCAGAAGCAATTGATGTGAAGAGAGCTACTTATTTTCCTCCCACAAGGAAAAGTTGACCAAACAGTTGAAAATAGTTGAAGTAGTTGGTTCGAACCTTCCTTTTATCTTATGTTTCTTATTTTGTCGGAATGTTTGAGAGCTGCTTTTATTTTGGTCAAGGGCGAAGTATATTAGACCGTTTGTAACTTCTCTTGCAAGTAATTTTCCTCACAAATTGTTTCATTAAGATTTGTTTCTTCTTGGGAGACCACTTCTTGCTTTTATTAGGGGGCTATCCTGCCCCTATGGAGCAGTGGGTCGCCAGAGTGCCTACATGGCTGACTACGAAGTATATGGCACATGGAGACATCTTTATGTTGGAGTGTCGTAGTTTAATAAATACTAGGCTGAACTCTTAGTGTCTATATAGTAGCTAATTACTAGTTTAATGAAATGTGACCGATTGGATATATCTCCAAATTATCACAATTGAAAAGAAACTGAGGATTCCATACCACCCTAACTATAAGAAAGCATTAGGTTTGCAAGTTTGCATTAATCCAATAATTGACCACTTGTACCACATCTGGATCTGCAGCTAGCTATATAAACAATGAATTGCCACTATGATTGTATCAAAAGTGTATAATTTTACAGACTTAATATAATAATTCGCTAAGCACTAGTCTTAATAGATTCCCCAAGTCCGTATTTGGAAAATTTTCAGTGTTCTGATCCTGATACTGCCATCAAACACCCTAAAATATGCTGTACACTAACACGACATATGCCCCAAAGTTTGGAACAATTTGCATTACCATTGTCACCAAAGGTTAGGCATCATTAGATTCATCATTTTTACGTCAAATTCCAAAGAAAAATTGCTTAGTTTGACCTAAGAAACACAGTCAAAGTAACACCATGAACTCGCTGGTAATCAACTGAAAAGATAAGAGTTGTCAAATGCTTCACTGTACACAACATGTATACTTTGATACTATTAATTTAGAGAGATCCATATGACGGTGTTAATGGGACGAGCTTTGACCGAGCAACCCCCTTCCCCACTCCGCTTGTGCTCTCAAAGGAAAAGTTGGGCTCAAGCATAGCCTCCAATCTGAGCTCAAGCTCGACTCTATACTATCTGTAATATTGAGCTCATAGTTATCAATGGTGCGCATGAGATGCAAAGCGCACGAGGCCCCAGCCTCTGCGTCTTAGAACATGTGAGGTGAGGCGCCTTTTGTGGGGCATATGCCTCAATGAGCCTTATAGGCTCATGCCCAGTTGAGGCATGCCTCATGCATATTATGCTTTATGTTTCCTTTTATATGCTTTTATTAACCAATATTTACTTCATGTGAGTAGGGATCACCGTTGAACTATGAAGCACAAACACTCCAAAAGTTTAGTCGCGTCGTGTTGGACACGTGTGGGACACTCCACATACACGTATTGCAAGCTCAACGAGCAGAATATTTCTAAGCTCGTGCTCGGGCTTGTTTATCTAATGAGCCTATCCTTAGGCTCAAGCTCGTGCTCTCGAGCTCAAAAACTTGGCTATTTATTTTTCAACTAGCCGAGCTCAAGCTAGCTTGCGAATAGCTTGGCTCGTTAATATCCATGTAGCTTCATCCATGGGCACCTTTCAGAAGTACCTCATCCCGAGGAATTTCTTCTTTAGGAGAACAAAGATACCTACATTTTAAATGCACCAGGTGATAATATCTTTTCTGTTGTGCCCTTTTTAGGGCCTACCACGAAGTACGAACCCTATAGCCTTTCTCTCATTTATATAGAAACAATTGCCTTGGCTCTTAATATCTACTCTGCTTCCTCTCCAAGGCCAACTGACTGAGATATTTGTTAGACAAGTGTGGATCTTAAACATAGCTCCTCAATAAGCATTTTTCGCCTGCTGATAATATTGTCATCGACTGAGAGGCATGTAGTAAAATGATTTTTTGGGAGACGTGTGGATGAAAATTTCTGGCTGTATAAAGCAAGTGTGCAGAGAATTGATTATGCTTAAGAATATTCTATATGTGATTATACTTGGATAAGGGAAAAATCAGAACACTCTAGAAGCTACATTATTTCAAGCTTAGGAGGGACCACAATAAAGGGTTGAAGGGTCTGGCTTGGATTCCTTAAGCATGTAGAGGATGGGATCTGTTCAAGCTTAGTGTGTTTATAGCAAGGTTTGCAGTATCTCGTTTTCATACTCTTCTTTTATGTGTCGGTATCGGCAGTTTTCGATCATAGTTTCGGAAGCCAAAAATAAAATAAGAACTTGTTTCAAAAACTAGAAAGAACACCAAGGGGATGGCCTAGTGGTAACACTAGTAAGGACGGGGAGGAATGGGCGTGAGTTAGAATCCCAGACCGGATTATAGTTAAATGGGAGGAGATCTTGGTGTTAGTAGCCCAGGACACAAGTCGACCATTAATGGCTAGCCATATCTCAAAAAAAAAAAAAATCCATACATATGGGCAAAAATCTTATGTATTATTTGTTGTTTCCGTTAGTTTTGAATAGGTCATGATATTCAACATTGTTGAATTGTTCACCTACACTAGATATTGTATTTGTTTTACTTGCTTTTAGAAAAAGTAGCCCCACAATTGACAAGGTTCCTGATATCAGATTTGAGATATTGGACCCATACTGGTTGGGGTCTCTATACCAAAAACCAGGCAATATCCCGGAGACACCGGAAGGTATGACCTCGTGGTAGTATAATGGTAGTATAGGATAATAATTCACTTCATATATGGCAAAGTTTTAGGGTGTGTTTGATTGCAAGGTGGAAAATATGTGGAAAAGAAATTAATTCCATGGAATTATTTTCCTAGGAAAAAAATTCCATGGAATTTTAAAGAATTTCCATGGAAAACTTAATTTGGATGTTTGATTGTCATTATTTTCCACGGAGAATAGTTATTTTCCATGAAAAATGATATTTTCCTATGGGTTGGACAAGTTTCATTTTCCACCATTTTAGAAGAAATAATGGAAAATGATAGTTTTTTGGAAAATAATTCCATGGAAAATATAGGCTATCAAACACTACAATTGGTGGAAAATTTGTGATGGAAATACTTTCCATGGAAAAAAAAGCCCAATCAAACACAGCCTTAGAGTAATAATATAAATATAAAAGAACTTGTCTTTAGTGTAATTTATAATATGGCTCCATCTGTACATACACACTCTAAGTCACACTAAACACTAATGAAAAATACATATTCTAAACTAGTTTTTTTTTTAATTGGCTTTAAACCTGAATGATGCATTCATACCGACTTAGGTCGATATATCGGCCGATTTGTCTAGATACCGATAAGGGTCATGACTCATCTTCCCATACATGACAATTATATCGTATCCTTCCCACTTTGGAAACTATATACCAGTCTGTGTGACCGATATCATGAATAATATCAGGAATTAATTGCGAATGAATAATATTATAATGTAGAAACATTGTGAATTTATAGTATACAACTTCGACAAAAATGGAATGGTGGAACTGTGTCGATAAGGAAGTTTTTCGACAGACTCTTACGTTATGATCTTCGGTAATTGACGTCATCTTTTATTGTAGTTTTCTCTTTCTTTTACTTTTTCTGTTTGCAAAATTGATTTTTCTTGGCTAAATTGACCATAGAAGAAAGCCACAATTTCAGTACCGGCTGGCATTGGTGAGGGTGAGTATCAGGCATGACGAAACCAATATGATACGGCCAATAATGTGAACCTTGGTTTGTAGGATGTAAGGCTGTTACCTATAGTGATTAGGAAGCATCATCAGTAATGTATTCCCAAATGTACTGAACATGACATCTTATACCTCCAAAAATTCAACCAAAATATTGACATTTTCGTAGTAAAAGGTAGTTAATTAAGCTCGAGTTGTTTAAGTGACTTGAATTCTAATGTTCGAACGATGAGAGGAGAGCACAGCTTAAATAAGAGCAGTTCTGGTAGGTTATCTAGATTCTGTTAGAATGTGCTAAGCCTCCTCTAACCTACTTCTTGACTCTTGATTATGTTAGAATGCTCTAAAGCCTCTAACCTACTTAAATCTTTATATTTCAACTAAATAATCTTGTACCATCATTTTCTCCACACCTATTGCCAACTGGTTTATTTGCATATGTAGTCACATCAACATGTGCAACGTGTTTCAGGCTGCAAGAACTTGCCTTTTATTTTTCACTTTTTTCCGTTTTTATTCTCACGACTTTCAAAAATATGGATGAAGGCTTTGTCTTTTTTTTTTTTCTCACAAATTTCTTCATCAAGTCCCTTACAACTAGTTTTTGTATCAAATATTAGAAAAGAAGCGCTTACCGTTTATTCTTTAGAACTTGAGTTCTCTTGTAACAATCATTATCTGAACCGCCATTGGTGCATTGTGGGAGGTTGCCAGTATTGCTAGTCAATTGAATTTTCTAGTGATGCCTTTCATTTTTAGTTCTCATCTCTTGTTTGACAGGCCAAAACCTCAATGAGCAGATATGTCACATTCAATTATCATCCTTGTTACTATTTGTCAGTCCTATTTTAATATGCTACATCACCTTCATTCTCATGTCATTTTCCAAAGGGCACTGCTCTCCCCAACAAATCCATATTCCTCCTCTCTTTGATGCCATTACCGTCCTTTTATATTAATATATTGGAGCTGTGCCATGAACTTGTTGATGCAAACATAAAATTTACATTGTATAGGCACTAAATTATGCAAAAATCTTGTGAGCTGTGCTGACAAGTGACATCTTTAATTCGAAAATTGTTTTATAGCCTTATCTGTTACAGTTGAGTCAATGGCTTAAGTAACCTGATTACTTTCGAGTGTTTGAGTGGTTGAGAGAAATGATATGAAAGCTGATGAATTGTGTAAAAAGTTGGACTGAATCAATAAAAAGTTGCAATCTGTCATGTCCTGTTCCCAAAAGAAGTGGGAGATGCATGTGACTTGGCCAACTAATACATCATACAGAGGGATCTAACATATCGCGTCCTTTCATAGCATACTCCATTGTTCTAGTGCACAACAAATGTAATATAATCAGATATACTAATCTCATCCGTGCAAATAAATATAAGGGAAACAAGAGGAAATATTGACTGAAATTCAACATAAATATCATAGTAAGTACTAAAATGGGAAGATGGAATGTTGGAAGATAATAAGAGAAATATAATAATATCCTCGGCTGACACATCTCCGGGAACTACGTGACGACCATACTTCCCGGGATAGTCCTCCCTGCTCTTCTAGACCTAGAAAGGGAACCATGTCCTTAGGGGACATGCAAATATACAGAAAGCAAGATGAAAATAAACAACAGGTAAACATGTATATCTCGCTAACGCACGTCAAGGTACGTAACTAGGACTAATCTATGTCGCAATACAATTGAGGATATCGTTCGCGCGCATGAGCTCTCCGGCTTGTGTGTTAACGGGGCAACAATTGATTCTCATGAATGAGACGCTAGCGGCCATCATGTAGGGGGGTAACATGCAGCAACTAGCATTTGTAGATGAGACCAGTGTTCTAAAAATCGCCCAACTCGGGCGCCTAGGCGCTAGGCGGAGCCCCACCGAACCGATTATGCTAAAATCGGCCAGAAAAATCGGTGGCGGTCAAAATCGGGTCTAGGCGGTCATAATCGGGCCTAGGCGGTCCCTAGGCGGCCCTTAGACGGCCAATTTTTTTTTTTAAAATTCAAAAAAAAAAAAATTTGAAACAAAATTATAAACTTACCCCCCCCCCGCTGCCGCCACCGTCGTCGCCGCCGCCGCCGTCGCCGCCGCCGTCGTCGCCGCCGCCGCCGTCGTCGCCGCCGTCGTCGCCGCCGTCATCGTAGTCGCCGGTGGTGGCGGTGGCTGCTGCCGCTTTTGCTGCTGCTGGTGGTGGTGGTGGTGGCTGCTGCCGCTTCTGTTGGTGGTGGTGGTGGTGGTGGTAGGAGTGGAGGAGGAGAGGGGAGCGGAGGAGGAGAGGAGGAGTAGGAGAGGAGAGGGGAGGTGGTGGGAGGGGAGGGGAGGAGGAGGAGGAGGAGGAGGAGGAGGAGAGGAGAGGTCCGCTTCTGTTGTCTCTCTCCTCTCCTCCCCCAATTTTGATATTTATATACACGAAAAAAAAAAAAAATCGGCGCCTAGTCGGCGCCTAGGCGCCCTAGGTGCTAGTCGGCCCTCCGACGCACCGACTCCGCCTAGCGCTTTTTACAACATTGGATGAGACACTAGCGGCCACTATGTAAGGGAGAGTTTAAAACTAGTCCATGTGTCTAGTGATTGTCCTCCAAACCCAATGAAACATATTGAGACATGTCCATGTCAAGTCTAAGTCAGGTCAAATCAAGTACCATTTCTCAAGTTAATCCATAACACTCTCCTATAATCAAAAGTCCTTCTATATATACATAGCCAGACAAACAAATTGGTATACGTCTTGGTCGTCCCGACGACGTGTCGATCATAGATATGTGTCCAAATGTGAGTCTATATGCATATGTCATCTGTGTGTCCTAGGTCTAAATCCATATCCAAGTGATATGTTAAGTCCCAATAACATCCACCATATATGTAATCTAGCAAATAATAGCAACTCTAGAGAGTACTGACACCAATAGAGAGTATTGACACCAAAAGTTGATCACACCCGAGTATGACTCGGACGTCCTGATAACGGATCACAAAATCACAACCACAATACAATAATGAGATCTAGTAACTGAAATATAGATCGTCAATGTATTCTTGCATGATCCGTGTTTGAGAGTTGACGTAGCCTGACACTAACGTGTCACATATGGAGATATAACCAAAACTGACGCTAATCCCAAATTTTGAAGGTGCAAATGAATCCAAATCTGTGAATCGCTCATTGGAATGCAGTCAACGGACCCATATACAGTCTCGATAAAAAGATGGTCACTGGAGTTGATGTTCGACAACCGCACGGGACTTGAGGTGATGCAAAAATGGAAATGTGTTATAATCAATCCAAAACTGATATGTAAAAATACTAGATAGCACGAAAATGACGATACAAACTCACTGGAGCCGATGGAGAACGGATTGCGAGCTATGGATTGCCGGGACCACGTAGTTCGTCGGAGTTATGTTTTAGGAATTGGCAAGGTCCTTTCTTGTTCCTAGTTATGTTTCCTAGGAATTGGCCACCATCATATCATAGAAGGTTGACATCAGGTTGACACCCCTAAAAACTCTGTTGATTATTTTGTGTGGCTTTCTTGTGTTACATGCCTGTCTCCATTTTAATGGGAGAGGCCTTTGATGACAATGAAGGATTACAAATGACACTGAGCCACTTGTGCACTAGCACTGTCTGTGGTAACTGGTAAGATCTGAAATATAGTCCTTAGTAACTTGCTTGGAATAATGAACTAGGATACATTTTCTTGCTTCTTGGGTTGGTAAAGCCATCACTTTACTTGAAACTAGATATGCATAGGATTACACATGCAACGAGATACTTGAATATTGCCTAAGATAACAATTGCTGCAGTATGGTTGAATTATGTCCTTGGAAAATGCACGCATTTTCGATTTCTTCCTTTCATTACCTAATCAAGATGACATTATCATAGCTGTAATGACCTTGGAAATTGGAATTTGACTCTTACCTAAGTTGTTTTTGTTGGAACAATTGATGCCTATTCAGTTTCAAGTTTCATCTATGTTGCATGGGCAATGGGCATCACACATCAGACACGGCACAGAATTTGGGGTGTCCATGTATATTTGACATGTAGTTAGGTATTCTGCAGAAATATATCATGGACCTTTGTGTGTCCTTGCTCCTAAGCTTCAACCTCTTACAGTTTCCTTTTAGGTTTTGTGGATCTTGACCACAGAAAGGAAGCTCCTATAAGTTGTATTTGGACCAGTCCGGTGAAGATATCTTCTCTAGTTTTGTGACAGTGAATGCAGCAAACTTCATGAATTGGTTTTAGTATTGCCGGAATATGAACTTAAGTTGTCATTTCGCAGAATGATATGAACCTAAACCATATTAGGTTTATGGCAGAATGCAAATATTTTATTAACTGTGCCATTGCTTACCTTGCAGTGTTATCCTGTTTCCAATTGCAATCACTTTCTATATAACCTGGTGGTTCATTTGCTTTGTTGATGGATTCTTTTCACCAATCTATGCTCACCTGGGAATCAACATATTTGGTATGCAATTTATTTTATATTATGCATTTTTATAATGTTCAGCTTTATCTTCATTATAGGTAGTATTCTTAGACCCTTTATTGTATAGCCAGTAGATGTGTTTTAAACAGCATAGTGAAGTAAATGGCTATAATCTGAGTGATAAAACTAATATCTACATGTCATGCAAGGTGCTTTAGAACATCAATCATATAATTTGGAAAGCTGGAAATCTCCTGAGGTGTTATCATAAATATTTCTGAATAGTTATTTGTGGCATGTTATTTTAACTTCATTAATATTTTTATTTATGTTGCTTCAACGCTATCAAACATCCATTCTAGGCTTAACTTATTTGAGAAAAACAAATCCATTTCTTCACAAGGTGGAGAGCTGCAAAATTTTCAATTGAAATACAGCGTTAGAAATGCAGGTTTAAATTGCATCATAGATTGTGAAAACGTAAAGTTAGTCAGCTACTGAATCACCAAGAACACTCTAGCCACAAGCTATTCTACAGATGTTATATCTATTTGGCCTTGGGAGTTAAATTTGGACTGTAATTGCAATATGCCATAAGAGTATCTCAAGGGTTTTGCTTGGCTGTCTCTTCGATTAATCTATAGCAAGGTCGGACCAAACTGATATGTTTGAGCCATTTTGGAAAGTGATCCAAATTTGAGATGAAAAGTTTCATGTTACTTGGAAACATGTAAAAATGTCACTTAGTTGCTCACACATGAAAAATGTAAGGCCCTCCTTTCCAAAGAGAAAAGAAGAGGGGAAAAGATGTAACTGTACCCTATCCGAAACAAACAAGAGAGAGAATGGGAACGATTGAGGAGAGTTGATTGTCCTACCATATCCATTGCTCATGCCACATGCTCTCTGTCAAGATGGCTGCACTGCTAATCCCTCGCTCCTTTCCTTGACCTGAAGGTCACGGTTGAGTTGATGAGGGTATGTAAGAAGAACTTAAGTTTGTCAAATGCCAGGTCAGGTTCTCTCAAAGTATCAAAGCCACTGAACTTAGTGTTTAACCTATTTGTTAAACTTTAATTAAATGGTTTGAGTTAAAAAAGCGGAGTCCATTTACTTTTCCAAACTTAGAATACATGTTTCCCTCAAATTTAATTTGAAATGATCCAATAACACTATTGGAGATATAATTGGAAATAACCAAGTATAACTAAAATGTACAATTTGGATTTAATTCTCACTATGTATAAAATACTCGCATGTCACTAATTTTCTGAATAAATCCAGAAAGTTCCTTTAAAAAACTGTCATAAATAATGTTGCAGATTGCATTATATAGAGGTTGATAGAGATCAAAATACCAAAAATAAACTCAGAGAAGACATTTTACCTATTCGTAAAATTTACACCTGCACATGTAGACACTAATCCGCTTTACATGCATAGACACTATTCTAAGTATTGAATCTGGATACTCCAACCCGAAATTGTCAAAAACCAGCTGGACTGCCAATACCGATGCTCAAAAGGTAAATCTGGTAGCGATACTTGTACCAAGTTTTGGATACTTTATACGAAATGAACTACCGTGTTGACCACCCTTGTGAACACTGTTATTGTTCTCTTGGTATAGTACACGCTTTTATTCGTATGGTATGATTTTTTGTTCACTTTCTTATTCAGTCTGGAATGTACTGAGGGAATTAAAAAAATCACAAGACATTAAATTAAACATTCAAACAAAGACTTTCCACCATGAGTTGGCATATATTTTGCAGCTTACTTCTTGATCAACTCCTTTATATTTTGGTTATTGCTTAAATGGATTGTTTTACTTGCCAGGGCTTGGATTCATAACTTCCATAACCTTCATCTTCATGGTTGGAGTATTCATGTCTTCATGGCTAGGGGCATCCGTCCTTGGTCTTGGAGAGTGGTTTATTAAGAGGATGCCATTTGTTCGCCATATCTACAATGCTTCCAAGCAGATTAGCTCTGCCATATCACCAAGTATTGTATCTTCACTTCCATCCTACATTATCCTTTTCTTAAGTTTAGCAGTTTCCTGATGTTTCTTTTTGCAGGCCAGAATACACAGGCCTTCAAGGAAGTGGCAATTATAAGACATCCACGAATAGGTGAATATGCCTTTGGCTTCATCACCTCATCTGTTGTTCTTCAGGTATACTTTTGCCACGATGCACGTCTGGTTCAAGTTCATGCTTGTGCATGTTGCATCCATGTGGATTTATCTTCCTTGTATCAAAATGTTGTATGCAACTAGATTCTCCTCTTCACCTATGCTGACATGTGTATTTCCATGCTTAGAGAGGCAATATACTACTTGCATCATTAAGCTCAAAACTTGAAACTATGGTGTGTGTTCTTGATAACCTTTCTGTTTCAAAATTACTGTCAGAATTATTCTGGTGAAGAGGAGCTTTGTTGTGTTTATGTTCCGACTAATCATCTTTACATTGGTGATGTCTTCCTGATCAACTCCAACGATGTCATAAGACCAAACTTATCAGTTCGTGAAGGAATTGGTAAGACATTGCTTTCTCCTTGCTATTTTAGCCATAAAATCTGATGCTTGATCTGTTGAAGTGTCTAACCAATGAAACCAGTCCCATTCTGCAAAAAAAGAAAGAAAGATGAGGCTTGCTAACAACATTCTCTAAACCGTGCTTTGAATGCAGAAATTGTTCTCTCTGTTGGCATGTCACTACCCCAGGTTCTCACGACACTGGATTCACCTATGTTACAAATGGACACAACTCGTAGCAGAAGCTGAATTACAGGCATTTAACGCCTCAAACTTCATTAAATTACAGACCAGCCAGGTTGTTTGGGCTTTGTATATTGAGGTTCTCATGAAGTTTGGGTTTTCTTATGTTATCTTGCGTTCTTGTCAGCTAGATCCTGACGATGTATGTATCACCCTTGCTAATTTCTCAGCTAAGTGTTCTGTACAATATAGAAGAGTCGGATGACGTAGTTTGTAAACCAATAATCCTTCTCATCTCAGAAAAAGGCAAGACTTGTAGCTCTTCCTTGATTTGTCACAATACGTTTATATCCATTCTATGTTGAAAGTGGTTCCTAAATCCTAACCAGTCAGAGCACCTTTGCAAGTTATTTTGTGTCCAAGTATTATTTGTGTCCGTGCAAGATAGGCTGTCAATTTGTCATTGCGTAGAGTGATATTATTTTTCAATTTTGAACTGGTGATTGGGAATTTTAATGTTTTCCTCGAATCCTGGACGAGTGAAGAATTATTCTGTTTGATGGTTGTTTGGAGTGTGTTGTTGTATTTAGTCAGATGTTGGTTTAGAGCCTGTTATGTTATGGCTCGTCTCTGTGATTTCTACTTAAATTTTTGATATGAATGGTCTGGGATGATTACTATTGTCAGCTTTCTGATCCTAATTCTCAAATAGTAGGAAAAAAAAAAAATCAAAAAACCTAGAGGAACTCATGAGTTCTTAATTTTTAGAATTCCGCAATGAAAAGTTGTTGGATTACTTGCATCTCATGGCTTAATTTTTTCAAGTGGCTAAACAGAAAAATGAATACTCTTTCAACATTAGTGAAATCCACGTGTCACATCCAAGAGTTCTTATTTGAGTTTATGTAGTTGAACTCAAATTCATGATGTTCACATCTTATCACGAGGATGGTCCCTTTTGATGAGATCAACTGTTCTAACTATAAGCATGATCGATATTTTAGTACATGTTTGAAACTTTCTCCATTTTAGATTTTTGTAGTTGTAGTTTTGAATAGTCTTCTGTTACTCGTTTTGCAGTTGGAAACTAACAAGTGGGAACTAGTGAAACTTGTGCCTAGTTTCCCTCGGTATTGTTAGGCTATCGAAAACTCATTTTCTACGGATAATTTGTCTTATTGTAAACTCATGAATAGATATCTAAGAAATCAAAATTATGAAGAAAAAAAAATGAAAGAAAGTAATTATCATATATTAGTTATGATATTTTTTATTTTCTGGATTTTTAAAATAGAATTAAGTTAGTGATACGTTCCTACAGAAACTCAAATATAAACTCAAAATGAGAACTCACAATATGGTTATGACATGTGGACTTATTTTTCTATTTCGATCTTTGACTTTTTTTATTTAAATTCGATCATATATATTTAATCGGATGATTTTTGAGTGACGAGTTTTAAAAATTAGTAACTTATGTGTTTTTTTTAGATGTCCGACGATACACCTGCATTGCATGTCTTTTGGGCCCACTACCCAAACTCCCACTATTATATGGAAGAAATAATACGCCCCTATGGCTCGATCCACTGATCTTCTGTCACCCAGTCAGGATCTTACATGTTTGAAACTTCCTCCATTTTAGATTTTTGTAGTTCTAATTTTCAAGTCTTTTGCTACTTGTTTGGCAGTTGGAAACTAACAAGTATGAAACTAGTGGAACTTGTGCCTAGTTTTCCTCGATGTTGTTAGGCTATCGAAAACTATTTTCCACGGATAATTCGTCTTTATTATAAACTAATTTATAGATATCTAAGAAATAGCGGTGAGCATTATTCGGTTTTGGACCGACAACCGAACCGAATAAGAGATTTGTTCGATATAAAAAAAAAAAATCGGTTCGGTTTCGATTTTGAAAATACTAAATTTTCTTATTCGGTTTCGGTTTTGGTCCAAAACCGAAAGCCAAATAAGATAATTTATTTGTTATTCCCGAAACAGGTCGTTAGATGGAAATCTCGATCTCTACGAAAACATGAGTTGATAAAGCAACTTAGCAGGCGAATAAAGATCACTGCAATTCTGTTGGATTGATAAAACAACTTAGCAGGCGAATAAAGATCACCGCAATTCTGTTGGATTGATAAACCAACTTAGCAGGTGAATAAAGATCACCGCAATTTTGCTGGATTAATTAAGATCGGTATTGCTGGGGTGATAAAGATCACCTTTGCTCAAAACAAGATTCTTCCTATTGCGATATGCTCCCAGGAAACTTCTGGAACGCTCGCTGTCACCTCCTTCCTCGAGCTCGAAGAACTCCAAATGACTCCAATGGTAATGGGGGCATAGCTCTCTTCGTCTCTTAATTTCAGCGTAAGTTCTTAATGAAAGCACGAAAAGAGTATTTATAGAGGAGGGTCAAAACCGTAATCCAAATCCTGGCCGTAACTGATTGCGAAAAGATAGGAGCGAATAATGGAAAATTTTGAATCAATTAAATTCAAATTCCACAAAAGATGGATCTGATTAATTGACTTAATCTTTCCATAACCGCTCAAATCTTCCAATCAGCCACATCAGGAACCGCCTGTGCCCCTTAGCCCACTCAGTCCGTCAGCCTGCGTGTAGCTGCGAAGTAGCACAACCGCGAGCAGCAACATAGCAAGGCGGCAGCAACGTAAGTGCGCAACCGCACAGCGCAGCATAGCAAGCACGCAAGCACGTAGCGCAGTACCGCAAGTGCGCAGGCGCGTAGTGCAGCACCGCAAGCGCGCAGCGTAGCACCGCATGTGCGCAGCACAGTACCGCAAGTACGCAAGCGCGCAGCTGCGCCGCAGCCCCGCGGTACCTACGCAGCTCCTGTGCGTGCACCTACGTGGTCCCTACGCATGCGACTCGTGCAGAAGACGAGCGTACGAGTGCATCAACTGCGAACAAGACGTCATGCGCTGTCACATCCAGAACCAGAATACTAGAGAGCGGGGGACAGACACAGCCAGCTACGTACATAGAAGTGCATTCTACCTCGTAATATGGTCACGGCTGTCTAGATGCATGATGGTTTATCTACAAGCCATCAGTCTCTTATTGTCAAGAACAAATTTAGTGTCTCAATCTCAAGCAAGCAAGTAAATGTTACAAGATGTTAGATCATCAGACATACAAAGTAAGGCGTCCCAAACATTACATATTCAGATGATCATGAAGCTAGTCATACAAAATATGAATACTAGCAAGAGTTAAGTCATACGTGATCAACCCTATGATTTGTCAATCATGTTACAGCCCTTAGGCAAACAGAAATTAAGTTTCAACACGAGCTAACACTTGCTCGACGGCTAAACGCCTCAAAAGATTAATTTACAATTGAATGCGAGGGAAAAATGAGAAACTCACTCGATGTCAGGATTACGTCTGGTGTTCACCATCTGGCTGGAAGGCGGGTAGATCCTCGGGTGCTACTCCAAAATTTGGCCATACAAGGGTCAGACCCCAGAAAGAACAAGTTCCACAAGGGAGGCTCCACTTATAAACTAAAACCAGCATATAATTAAAAGAAGAACTGATAAATGAGCATAGTTAAATAACATGAAAGCCTGAGTTAACATAAAACATTAGCTTGCAGAAGAAGGAACAAGAGGTGGAATATAATTTTCATGTTAATCCTGAGACAATTCATTCAAGCACGGTCAATCAAGTCCTACGGCTTGCTATTGTTAGCTAACTAGGGTTATCACAAGATTATTACTAACAAGATGCAATGAGATGTTCCTGCAATCACAAGTCCTGCAGACTATCTAGGTTATCCAGGCGGGGGTTACAAGAGTTATAAGAGTTATCAAGTTTACTGGTGTACTTTACTGCTTATGATTCAAGAAGTGCAACACGTGGCAGTGTGCTGGAAATACGCCCTACTCGTCGGCATGCTACAAGTCCACAGGTGTGGCCGGAAAAACGGTATCGTCTGTAACTGGGAAATCTCTCTATATGAACTACTTGATCAATCTAGTCATTAACCTAGTCAGATTCATTATAAATCCCTGGACGTGGTAACCAGAAATCCATGTCCTAGACATGATGTAAGACGAAACATGTAGCTTTTACAGGCACAATCAACCACGAAGTCAGGGCAAGAGTTACACAAGCAAGACATGAGTAGTCGTCGCAACAGCAATCAAGATTATACATGTCATGTCAAGAGTACTTGTCTGGAGTGTGCCTCGATGGGCCACTTATCAAGAGTTATCAAGATGGGTTCATATTATCATGTTCAAGTCAAGTTCAAGTTACTATATCAAGACTATCAAGTGTCAAGTCGGGTCGTCGCAATTTAGGCCAAGTATATAAAACATGCAAAGAAGATTCGAGAACACCCATGTGTGATTGAAACTATAAGTCACATATGAACTTTGATTAAAGTGAGACATAAAAATTCTTGAAGCCAAGACAAAGATATACAACTTTCATGTTTTAAGTTTTTCAAGATTCTAGCTACAAAATAGCTTAAACGGACAAAAACAGTCATTTAGAGTGATTCGCGTACGGACAAAAGGTGCATGGCACAAGGTGCAAGGCGTACGAGGTGCAAGGTGCACGATGTGCAATGTGTGCGAGTTATGCGAGGTGCACGAGGTGCGCGAGGTGCAAGGTGCACGGACCAAAAGGTGCGCGAGGTGCAAGGTGCGCGAACCAAAAGGTGCGCAAGGTGCATGGACCAAAAGGTGCGCGAGGTGCAAGGTACGCGGACCAAAAGGTGGGCGAGGTACAAGGTGCGCGGACCAAAAGGTGCACGAGGTACAAGGTGCACGGACCAAAAGTGTACGAGGTGCCGTCCCTACCAGCAAGCTTTTGGCCATAGAGTTTTAGAAACTTCCAATGTCCATAACTTGGACTAGAGGACTCAAAATTTGGCAAAATAAAGGTTTAAACTGAATGAAATTAAATTCTCTACAACATGGAACAAGTAGTTTTCGAAAATAACAAAGTTTAAGAGATAAAAACTAAGAAAAACTGAAAGAACTATAAACTTAGATCTACAAAAATGTAACCATCAAATCAAATCTTCATGTTCTAAAGAGGCTTAAAATCAAGCAAGGAAGACAATGGAACCATAAAATTTGAGATCCATCATGAAGCAAGTTGCACTTGCCTAGGGCTTAGTAGGTGGGAGAAGTAAATGAAGAAGATGAAGAAGTAATGAGAAATAATGGAGGAGAGAGAGAGGAATTGGTTTTTATACAAACCCTTCTCATCTCAAACCAAAACAAACCAAGTCAAGCCAAGCCAAGCCAAGCCAAGTTGAATCAAACCAAATTAAACCAAGGCAAGATTAAACCAAGACTAGGCTAAGCAACATAAGTTAAAATACGGGTCACCTGATAAAAGTCAGAATTCCGTACACATATACTAAAAATACGTAACAGAAAACGGGAGTGACATGCGTCAATGCTGACATGCTAAGTACAAACTGCTCCAACAAAGCGCCACCCAAGTCTGAGTCCGAGTCGATAAGCCCCTTCAGGTCTTAGCTCCATAGAAAAATTATCCCATGAGCATGACAAAAAGTATTAATGCTTCTTTGTTGGGTTAGCCTTCTTTCATCTAGAAAAATACCCCCATATGGTACCCATGTGTCACACCTCATGTGATCTCTCAACACAAGCAAAGCTTTATATAGAGATACAATTCATTTGGTCAAGGCAATGTGGGACTATCTTTCTAGTCTCTAAAGAAAAATACCATCAATCTCACACATATCTCTATATATGGGTTGAGCGTTTCCCACAGTGACTGTCCATCATGCATTAGGATAGATGTCGCTACGACTTGAATCGTTTCGCATGGGTTAAATAATAGCATGATACAAGAATGGACTAAGCTTTGAATTTTGTACCATAATTAAAATTCTTTCCACTCACACAATGTCATCATTTGTGCTTCTGGCTGCACATTAAAGGTCTTGTGTCAGCCTGATTTTTTTTGTATGTATCTTAGGTGTCTATCTATGTACTTTAGGTGAGTTCTTTAAAGAGTCTTTGGCATGAAGCATTTTGCTTCCTTGCGGTGTTACACCGCTATGACCTGGCCTGAAGCCGAGATACTGTCTCATGTGGTGTCATACTACCTGTACCATGACACCCAGCCTCTTTGTAGTGCCAAACTATCCAGTATAAAGTTTTTTGCTTCTTTACGGTGTTACGCTGCCATGACATGGCTTGCAAAGCCGAGGCACTGCCTCATGTGGTGTCATCCACTATAACATGAGGCCCAGTCTCTTTGTAGTGCTGCCTACTACTCTTCATCATACAATATTATAACATTTTGCCTATGTGCGATGGTACGCCGTTGTGACTTGGCTCGAAGCTGAGACTTTATCCTTATGTGGTGTTACCTCACTGTAGCATGGAGTACTACGCTTCTTTGTAGTGATATGCTATCCATACTTCCTGTATAATATGCCAGATATCCCAAATGCCCGAGAACTCATTGAGGCTTCCAAGCCATCCTTCACAGGACTTTGTTCTTTGTAAAGAACAATCAGTAGACAATAGTGGTTCTGGGTTCATAACCCCGTAACATCCCATAGGATTGTCCACTGCTCCTGATATTCTTCCAGTCAATGGTCCTTCTTTGAACTAAAAGCTAATACCTAGTAGATTTTTTTTGAACTAATAACATAAAGCTTTGTAGTAGAATTACAAAAACATAATATCAGAGTGTCTTCAAGCCCATCTTACCTGTTGTGTCTTTAACCAGCTGACGCTTAAGACTTTTGGTGAACGGATCTGCCAGATTCTCCTGACTCCGAATATCAACTACGGTAATAGATCCTGTTTTAATAAGATCATTTACTGCTCTGTGTCTTAGACGCATAGTCCTCTTCTAACTATTGAAGAGGTCATTTGATGTCTCACAGTATATCGGTACCACCGGTATCTGCGCACAAACCATTAAAAGATCATATATGAGCTTCCGAATCTATTATGCTTCCTCCGCTGCAGCCGCCAGTGCATAGAACTCAGACTCCAAAGAAGAGTGAGACAGCATACTCTGCTTCTTCGACTTTTACGATATAGTAGCTCCACCCATGTAGAAGATGTATCCTCCTGTAGACATTTCACCATTATGGCGTACGATCCTGATACCCATAGCGTGTGAGCATCTTCTTAATGTAATGAGACTGTGACAATGCCACTCCAGTTTCTATCCGGATGATCTTTATCCCCATGATAATATCGGCTTCCCCTAAGTCCTTCATACTGAACTTAGACGAGAGAAACTTCTTTGTCTCAATGACACTTGCTAGATCTGTACCCAAGATCAGCATGTCATCCAAGTACAGACAAACGACAACTCCTCTTCCGTCATCAAACTTTGTGTACACACACTTGTTCGACTCGCTGATCTTATAGCCGTTTGATCTTATGACTTTATCAAACTTCTCGTGTCACATCTTGAGAGCTTGCTTCAGACCATACAAAGATTTCACTAACTTATAGACTTTATCTTCAAGGCCCTTGACGACAAATCCTTCTGGCTGTTGCATGTAAATTTCTTCGATCAATTCACCATTTAGGAAAGCGGTCTTAACATCCATCTGATGAATAACTAGCTTGTGAATTGCCCTCAGAATAATCAACAGCCTGATGGTCGTCATCCGTGCTACAGGAGCATATGTGTCGAAATAATCGATCCCCTGCTTCTGAGAAAATCCCTTGGCAACTAATCTTGCCTTGAACTTGTCAACAGTTCCATCGACCTTCATCTTCTTCTTGAAGATCCATTTGCATCCGATTAGTTTTTCTCCTTCAGGCAGGTCGACCAGCACCCACGCGTTGTTGGAGGTTATCGAGTCATACTCATCATTAATAGCCTCATTTCAGAAGACAGCATCTATGGTCTTTATCGCCTTATCATAGGTAAGCGGGTCTGCTTCCACATGATAGGTGACCAAATCCTCTCCGAAGTCCTTCTATCTTCTCACTCACTTAGATACAGGTTCTGCGAGTTCTGGTTTAACAATTGTTTTTATAGCAACAATATCTTCTTGGACTACTTCTTCGTAAGGAACTTGAGCCTCTTGTGCACTCATATTGTTCTTCGGAATATCCATGAGAACAATGTTCTTATGCCTTGTAAATTTATCTTCAAAGAATTCTGAATCGCGAGATTCAATAATATGATTTGACTCAATATCAAGGAATCTCCAAGCATCACTCTTATCAGCATAACCTAGGAATATAGTCTTCGTAGTCCCTGTTTCCAGCTTCTGAATCTTCAAATCCGGAAGCTTCACATACGTCAGACACCCCCACACTCGAATGACATTCAAGTTGGGTCTGACCTTGAACCGGAGTTCATGAGGAGTGACTTCCAAAGTTGCATGTGGTACTTTGTTCAATATGAACTTAGCCGTAAGCATTGCTTCACCCCAGAAGCAATTGGAAAGACCCACAGTTAACAATATTGAGTTTATCATCTCTGTTAACGTTATGTTCTTTCTTTTTGAAACACTATTTGATTGAGGGAAGTACAGAATAGTTGTCTCGTTGATGATTCCATATTCTCTGCAGAACGATACGAATTCATGAGACCTATACTCGCCACCTTGATCACTTCTGAGTCTCTTGAATTATTGTCTGGTTTGAGCTTGGATTTAGCCTTGAATTCCTTAAACTTCTCAAACACTTCATCTTTAGACTTGAGTAGATAAACGAACGCATACTTTGAGAAGTCGTCGATGGAGGTAATGAAATACTTCATCCCGGCCTTTGTGGAGAACTGTTTGAAGTCACAGATATCCGAGTGCACCAACTCCAGAAGATCTGTACTTCGGTTTACCTGCTTGAACGATTTTTTTTTGTGATCTTTGTCTATGCACAGACCTCATACTTCTCCAACTCCTTTCCCCATATTTGGAGATAAGCACTAGACTTGACATCTTGTTTATCTTTTACAATGAAAATGTCCTAGTCTATTATGCCACAACTTAAGTGAATAACCAGAAGAAGAAACTGCATTCATTATCTCCATAGAAGTTACAAGTTGAAGTTTAAACATCCCTTCGGTGCAAAAAGCTTTTCCGAAGTATGTTCCTTTATGATACATAATGACTTGACCAGCATTAATGTCCATCCTCAAGCCTGCGTTACAGAGCATGCTTCTAGAGACCAGGTTCTTGGCTATAGCGGGTACGTACTTCACATTCTGAAGCATCATCGACTTTTCTGAAGTCAGTTGCAATACCACCGTTCCGATCCCGAGTACTTCAACTTGTGTCTAGTTCGCCACTATAACCTTCTCAGAAACAGATTGGTACTTGGTGAACCACTCCTTCTTTAAGCAAACATGACACGAGGCCCCAATATCTATCTACTAGTCTGTGTCAATCCCAGCTGAGTCAACCTGCACAATTATAGCAACAAAGTTAGCCTCACCTTGTTCCTTTTGTTTTGGTTTTTTTTTTGTAGTCCCTCTTCCACTAGCCTTTCTTGCCACAGTTGAAACAAGTCCCAGGTTCTTTGGACTTGGGCTTGAACTGAGCCGACTTTACCTTCAGATGGTGAACGTCTTTTTTCTTTTGGTAGGGAGCCTTTTGCTTCTCTTTAGAATTTCCTTCTTGTACTATGTTCGCTTTAGCCATCTGCTTGGACAAGGCGTCCACTTTGAGTTGAGCCCTCAACTCATCTTCAACATGTATCTAGTTCAAGAGGCGTTCCAAATCCACTTTTATCTTCTTGCGGTTCATGTTTGCGATGAAGTTGCTCCACCCAGGTGGGAGCTTGGCGACAATACCCCCGACAACAAAAGCATCAACCAAGGGCATGCCGTCATCCACCAGCTTCTGACGTAACTTGAGGAACGCCTTGACTTGAGGCAACATGGTTATGTCATCCTCCAACCGCATCCTCCAGACCTTTTCAGTCACGTGGATCTTATTTCTGTTCTCATCTACCTTGTAGAGATTCTCTACGGACTCTAAGACGTCCTTTGCATTGACCATCGTGTTGTATGACTCCGCCAGAGAGTCCTCCATCGAGTTCTGGATCAACAACTTGCAGAGGTTGTTATCCTATCTCCACTTCGACTGCAAAGCCGTGACTTCAGTAACCCTTCCAGCATTTCTACCCTCTGGAATCAAAGGATCAGGATTTGTCAACACATAGTCGACGCTCATGAGTTAAAGATTAAGGCTGGCCTTTCTCTTTCAGACGTTGAAATGCTCCCCGTCAAACTTCTTAAGTTTAAAACTTGTATCAAAAAGTTGTGCACGATTGTTCTCCATCAGATCTAAATCTTGCTTTGAGATTGTTATTCCCGAAACAGATCATTAGATGAAAATTTTGATATCTACGATAACACGAGTTGATAAAGCAACTTAGCAGGCGAATAAAGATCACCGCAATTCTGCTGGATTGATAAAGCAACTTAGCAGGCGAATAAAGATCATCGCAATTCTGCGGGATTGATAAAGCAACTTAGCAGGTGAATAAAGATCACTGTAATTCTAGTGGATTGATTAAGATCAGTGTTGCTTGGGTGATAAAGATCACCGTTGCTCAAAACAATATTTGTCCTATTGCGATCTGCTTACTGGAACCAGCAAGTTCGAAAGAACTTCTGGAATGCTCGCTGTCACCTCTTTTCTAGAACTCAAAGAACTCCAAATGACTCCAATGGTAATGGCGGCACAGCTCTTTTCATCTCTTAATTTTAGCATAAGTCCTCAATGAGGCACGGAGAGAGTATCTATAGAGGAGGGTCGAAACCCTAATCCAAATTCTGGCCGTAACTGATTACGAAAAGATAGAAGCAAATAATAAAAAGATTTGAATGAATTAAATTCAAATCCTACAAAATATGGATATGATTAATTGACTCAATCTTTCCATAACCGCTCAAATCTTCCAATCAGCCACATCAGGAACAGCCTGTGCCCCTTAGCCCACTCAGCCCGTCAGCCCACGTATAGCTGCGAAGCAGCACAACCGCACAGCAGCATAGCAACACGACAACACCGCAAGTGCACAGGCACGCAGCACAGCACCGCAAGCGTTATGCGGCCCCTGCGCATGCACCTGCGCATGCGACTCATGCAGAAGACGAGTGCATCAACTGCGCACAAGATGCCATATGCCGATGCTGATATACTAAGTGCAAAGTACGCCAACAAAATGCCACTTTGCACCCTTGAGCCCGAGTCCGAGTCACTAAGCCCCTTCAGGGCTTAGCTCCATAGGGAAATTATCCCACGAGCATGACAAAAAGTATTAATGCTTCTTTGTTAGGTTAGGCTTCTTTCCTTTGGAAAAATACCCCCATGTGCCATATCTCATGTGATCTCTCAACACAAGCAAATCTTTAAATAGAGATACAATCCATTTGGCCTAGGCAATGTGGGACTATCTTTCTAGTCTCTAAGGAAAAAAACCAACACACACACACACACATATATATATATATATATATATATATATATACTATAGGTAAATACTGAATAAATTTAGGTTTATTTAGTTACATATGTATTAAAGAAAGCGCAAGTAAACCGAAAAATCGAATAAACCAAAAACCAAACTGATTTAATTTGGTTCGATTTGATTCAGTTATGGGCTAATTTGGTTCGGTTTCTATTTTGCTTATTCAGTTTTCGGTCCAATTTGATTTTTTGTTATTCGGTTCCGTTTGAACCGAATTAACCGAATGCTCACCCCTACTAAGAAATGCAACTTTTGAAACAAAAGATGAAAGAAAATAATTATCATATATTAGTTATGATACTTTCTATTTTTTGGATTTTCAAAATAGAATTAAGTTAGTGATACGTTCCTATAGAAACTCAAATATAAACTCAAAATGAGAACTCACAATATGGTTATGACATGTGGACTTATTTTTCTACTTAGATCTTTGACTTTTTAATTTAAATTCGATCAGATATATTTAATCGGATGATTTTTGAGTGACTAGTTTTAAAAATTAGTAACTCATGCGTTTTTTAGATGCCCGACGATACGCCTACATTACATGTCTTTTGGGCCCGACACTACAACAAATAGGACATACAATAGCAGTTTATCTATAGCGTTCAAGCCTCCATGCTATAGAATGTCATCATCGATAGCGTTCATTCCGCTGTGCTATTAAAAGAGCGTATAATAGCAGTTTATCTATAGCATTCGAGTCTCCCTGCTATTATAATATCATCATCCATAGCATTCATTGTGAAGTGCTATTAAAAGTTCATACAATAGCAGTTTATCTATAGCGTTTATGCCTTCCTGCTATTTTGCTGTTAACAGAACTTTATATAGCGTGTTATGAACGTTGTTAAAGGTATAGTTTTTTTCTGGACGCTACTTATGTTGTTATGCCCGTATGTCAAAGTAAGGTATCCAGTTCGATTAGGAGCAGCATCGTATTCTATATATTTTACATGATTAAAAAAGATTATAGCATATTTTGGATGCTATATAAGTTACAGCGTCGTAATGGGATTAAATCGTTACCGTAAAAAAAAATTTATGCCAAGAAGTCTGCAAAATACTCTTCAAATCAAACTAACCTTTCAGAAATTTTATATAAAATTCCTCTCCCCTAGTAAACCGAATAAAAAAATTTAGTAATATATTGTCACTTTCCGTTCCCGGAATACGTATCTTAAGTACATGTACTGCTGGAACGTATTTATTTAATATTTATTATGTATTATTATGTATTTAAATTCCTTTAATTTCATGTTAATTATTTTTCTGTATTTTACTTTCTGCATTTTACCTTCTGCTTTGCTTATTGGTTCGGCCCGAGTTGGTTTAATTTCCGGCCTTGATGGTTCAACATGGACCCAACTCCCCACCTACCACCACTCCTTCATTTAAAGCCCATCCCCTTTCTCTCTCTTCATTACTTCTTCTCATTTCTCTTCTTCGTCCTCATAACTCCCCCACCAACCTAGGAGGGCTAGGCAAGTCCCAACTTGCTTCTTGATGGATTTTTATTTTTGTTGTTCTATCGTCTTTCTCTCAAGATTCTTAGATACTTTAGTACTTAGCATTTTCGATTTCTATGGCTCATTTCATGTAGATCTAAGTTTAATATATTTTCAGAATTTTTAGGTTTTGATCGAGTAACTTTGTTATTTTTCAAGTTTTGATGGTTCCATGTTGTAGAAAATTTGATTCTACCAAATTTTGACTATTGGAAGTCCTGATTTCGACTTATTTTGTGTGATTTATGGTCTTTTTGGTTCATGAGTTTTTATGGCCATTAGAGGCTGATTGGAGAAGGTGAGTAGTACATGCTGTCCTGGCGCATGCTGTTTGCTGGCAAAAAGCTGTTGCCATGCTGTTTGCTGGCGCATGCTGTCCTGGCACATGCTGTTTTTCGTGGCGCATGCGGTTTGCTGGCAAAACACTGTTGTCATGCTATTTGCTGGCGCATGCTATTTTCTGGCGGATGCTGTCATGGCGCATGTTGTTTTTGGCGTATGCTGTTTCCTGGCGCATGCTATTTTCTGGCACATGCTGTCATGGCGCATGCTGTTTCCTGGCGCATGCTGTTTCCTGGCGCATGCTGTTTCTGGCGCATGCTGTTTTCTGGCGCATGCTATTTTCTGGCGCATGTTGTTTCTGGCGTATGCTGTTTCCTGGCGCATGCTGTATCTAGCGCATGTTGTTTTCTAGCGCATGCTGTTTCTGGCACATGCTGTTTCTGGCGTATGCTGTTTCCTGGCGCATACTGTTTCTGGCGCATGTTGTTTCCTGTCGCATGCTGTTTCCTGGCGCATGCTGTTTCTGGCGCATGCTGTTTCCTGGCGCGTGCTGTTTTCGGTACGTGCTGTGTAACACCCACTTTTCCAAAATAAGGGTAAATTTGAACTTTTGTATTTTTAAATCATTAAAATATTTGATTTTAGTCATGATATGATTTTTGGTGATTTTTAGTTATTTTAAAACTATTTAATTGAGTGAAATGTGAATTAGTGTTTTACTAGTGTAACATTAGTCATACATGACCTAGAAGACTAATCATGACCAATGAGACCTAATCATGTGTTTAGGATTTCAAATTTCTACTTTTAAGCCTAGGGGTATTTTAGTCATTTTGACACTTTTGTGAAATTATGAATTATATTAATTAAATATGTGTTAGTTAAATTATTGAGTCTTGACCTGGAAGTTAGCCTAATCTAGATTGTTAATCATGACCCTAGAGACTAAGTTAGAGGGTTTCATTAAGTAATTACATTAGTGAAATATCTAGATATTTGTTAAAAGATATTTTAGGCTAAAAGTTAAAGGATGTTACTTTAATTGTGAGCCCATAGATTAGCTAGAAATTGTTGGAGAAACCTTAGCCCCTCATCCTAAACCCTAACCCTAACTTGATGGCAGCCAACACTCATCCCCACCCCTATAAATACATCCCATTAATCATTTGCACCAATTTTAATTCATTTTATTTGCCTCTTTTGTGTTCTTCCCTAAACTTCTCCCCAAATATCCAAATCAACTCCAAATTGAGCCAAACTTCTTGCATTGGGATCCCCTACTGTTGAGGATGCTAAGGGGAGCTAGCTAGCAAGGTTGCACAAGCATTTGGCACCCCCAAGTGAAGAGGACACCCACCCCTATTCTAGGCTTTTCATTGAGTTTTCACTCAATAGGTAACAAGCCCTAAAACCTAGTAATATTGTGATTTCTCTTCAAGAATGCATGTATCTAGGTACCAGGGATCTATAGGCTAAGTTTTGTAGGAATTAGATTGGGTTTGGTGTCCGTATCGGACACGTATCTAGGTTAATACTAAAGTGTTTGATGTATTGCCTCTGTGAACAAAATGTTATTATTTTCGAAAACTATTTGAACAATTTTCTAGCCCTATAGGTGCTGATCACGAATCACTAACACTGAGCACAATAAAGTGTCGTGTCCGTGTCAAAATCAGACACGAACACGCTGCACACACTGCACTGCACAGTGTGGCAGTGTCCTGCTACCATACGGTTCGTGCGCATTCCACAGCGCACTTGGACACGTGAAAATTTGTGTGGACACGGGGGCAGTGTCTGCGAACACTCCCCCAAAATCTCACGACACCTCGTGTCGTATCGAGGACACGAGGACACGTGCACTGGTCATACACTGAACTGTGCACACGGGGAGATCCGTGCTGATACACTATGATTTCTCTCGACACGACTCACTTGGACACGTCTCAGGCACACGAGTGTGTAGCCCTAGTGTGGGCGTATCCGTGTGCACGAGCACGTGTCCTAATTCGTGTCGTGTCGTGTCCACGAACACGGTGAACACGTGCACGATGTAGTGTTGGTTCTGTGCGTGTGCAGTCTGGATGGTTGTATCAGAGTTTAATTTCTAGTTTAATGATTTAAATTGTGTTTTAATTTGCTAAATTAGATTCCAACATGATTTATGATATATGTTGAATTAGTTTACATGATAGTTTAGGTTTTGTAGTGTGGAAATTTGATTCGGTTATAGCATGATTATGGATACTGTCCTGATACATTGGGTTCAGGTTTCCTGAACATTTTTATCATATTCAATACATGTTTTCATTTCCAATTGTTTTCCACATATTTGCTAGTATAAATTAAGGAAGTATTTTAAATTCAAATGAGTTTTGGTTTGAGAATAGGAATTTTGACCTGTTGATGCATTGATTGAATCATTTCCCTGTAAACTGTTAAACTGAGATTTTCAAACTGGAAACCTGAAATTTCCTGAGTTTTAAATCAAATTGGGTTCATGGGATAAATGTGAACCTGAGTTTGTGTTGAAATGTGAACCTGGGTTCTTTCACTTAACTGTTAACCTGTGTACATTTCATTTAAACAGAGAATTTTGGGTTTGTTATGGGGACTGAAATCTAATATGGAACTAAAGTGAATTCCTGAGAATTCCTGTGCTGTGAACTGAATTGGGTAATGGTTTTGAGTTCAAATCTATATGAATGTTAACTAACAAATTATGCATTCCTGAAATGAGTTGTTGGTTTAACTATTAAACTGAGAATTTGTGGATAACCTGAGATTTCCCATTTAGAATAAAACTGAGAATTTCCTATGGGTTGGGGCTTGACAAAATCTGAGAATATTGATAATGTTGAGCTCTTTGTATATAGAAAACTGAGTTTTTGTTTTGAGACTTGTGTAATGTTTAACTGAGTTCACATTGAAACTAAGATTGTCAAAACTGAGATGTGATAACATGTTTAACTGAAAACTGAATTTTAAGTTGAAAACCTGAGTTATATTTGCTTAACTAATAACCTGCTGTCCTCTTATTGCTAAACCCACACACACATGTTAGCCACTGAGTTTGGTTCTATTGTAGGCTGAACTGAATGTGGGAATAATAGGTTTAACTGAGTTTTCCTAAACCTGGATGGAAATCTGAGATTATTATGACTTAAACCTGAGATTAGAATGGATGGTATTTCATTTACAGTTTTTCCTTTGCATTCACTGATTTTTTTTCCTATTGAACATGCCACATTGTTAATTAGCTCACTGTCCTCTAATAACTACTATTTCTACTCACTGTTTTCTATACACACTGTTTCACATATGTTTCCATTCACTGAGTTTTCCTAATACTTCACAGTGTCATTGCCACACATTTAACACTTGAACACCCTAACACACAAGCCTCACACACTCTCAAGTCATACTCAACACACCCATGAGCACACATGAATGCACTGATTTCCTAATGCCCTCAACTGTTTTCAGGATGCCATGATCCACACACAAGTATCTTCACACACTACCTTGAACCCTTAACCCTCTCTCTATATCTCTTTGTATATATGTATATATGTATATGCTATGGTTATAATATAGGATGAGTAGTATGTAAATATGCAGGTATGTATATCATGTCATATGCACATGAATGTAAGAAGGTTATATACATGATGTATTAGGATAATGAGTGTTTTGGTATTTGTAGTTGAGAGCTTGCCTTAGCTCATTTGCTTCTTGGTTCATTGTAACCATACACATGCTCTTCTCTATCTCTCTCTCAATATATATATGTATATATTATATATGGCTAATGTGTTAATATGGTAAATAGAGATTCCCTATAGTTATATACATATATGTGTGTATAGACATATATATATGTGGGTATAAGATATATGGCCTAGTGTTGATTTCTCTTTTCATGTACACATCCATGTTCACACACACACATAGCATACATGTTAGTTCCTTCCTCTTTTATATATATATAATGTTGAACATGCATGAATAGGATGTGCCTTGATATGTGCTTGTGTTTGGCTTGTATAGCCTTGTGATTGGTGTGTGATTGCTAGATTAGGCTTGGTTAGGCCTAGTGAGACTTGTTAGACTTGTTTGGGCTAGGACTTGACCTAGGTTGACTAGTGTGGTTGACTAGAGTTGACCAAGTGTCGACTTTAGCCTAGTTTGACCTAGACAGCATGTAGATGCATTGTACATTTCATATATCACCCTCTGTATACATCTTGACTTGTGTTGCTCTAACTAGGAGTCGGGTACCTCATCTTGGACAGTACGTTTACTTCAGACATTCAGATACGAGGCGAGTACATTCTCTGATCGTTTCATACTTGTCACGATTTATATTCTCGCTCTAGATTACTTTTACTTGATGCTGTCACGTTATCATCACGGATTAGTACTATACGGATCTATTCTTGGGATGTTATCCCCCTTAGCGGGAGCATCGGATACTTTATGACATGTGTTTCATGTACATCATGTATTCCTCGCTTCTGCGTTATTCATGTACACTCATATTCTCTCATGTTCTTTCATGTACGTTCATGTACTCTCATGTTCTTTTATGTACGCTCATGTTTCCTCATGTGTTTCCCGTGTAACCAAAACATCATGTCCGTAACGTAACGGGACTAGATCTTTGTGTATTAATTGTGGGTAGGGGTGAGTATAAATGGTCATGTGATTTACCCATCATGTTCACTCTGTTACTTTTCATGTTTTATCATGTACACATCAGCCTTATTGGCTGATGTCCCACATGTTTACTCATGTACATCATGTTCAACCTAAGCCAATTACATGCCATCTCGTACTCTAAATCACTAGTCACTTACAGTTCTTACTTACAATGTATATATTTCCAGTTATCAAATATCTCTCCTGTTTTCATGTACATCTTCTTACAGCGTTCATGTATTTTATTCTATTGCCTGCTTTATATTTCCTGCCATGATATGAACTGCATGAGATGTACTGTGCTCGCTCCCGTCCTGACTGGACCTGTTGAAAATTTTACAGAGGATGATGAGGAACCCTGCACCCCCTTACTTGGAGCTTGCCTAGATGACACTCGCGACCTGGACCCCTGGCGAGGTTCAGGCAGCTGCTCAGGATGATACCTTGTATAGTATAGAGTAGATAGCTTAGACTATTTCCTTTCATGTTTAGCTTATGTCTTTGTTTCAGAGTTGTATATTGTAGAGATGTTGAGACTTGTATTTAGTTTCTGTTGTACCTCATTTGAGGATTTCCTTATCTATTTTATCGTACCATTTTCTATCTATAGATTGTGATTGAGTTATACCTCTGTGTTGGCCTCCTTATGGAGAGTATTCATATTATGTTAGTTATAGTTCATGACCTAGAACAGCGTTCTACCGTCGACACTGCGGCGTAGGCTGGGCGCTGTTACGTACTCGTACCCTCACGGTGGGTGCGGGTCGTGACACGTTTTTAGTGGTGGCCCATGCAGGTCGAGTTTATGTAGTGGTCTTCGAACTAAAGTATCACTACAGCCTGCAGTAGGAGTAGAATATTTTAGGGTACTCAATCACAGTTAGAATTCCTTGAAAGATTCCTGGGATGCCCCTTGAGAATCTCATTCCGAACTTCTAATTTGAATTCCTTTTCTCTTGTTTGATTTACCCTTACTCCTTTATATTTGAATCTGATTTTGATGGATCGTTGTTGATTTGATTTTTTTTATTATTTATCGAGATGAATTTTATGATCCGAGTTATGATATCTTCTGATAACATATGTTGACGAAAATAACAGGGATGGTAAAACGTCTACTTTATTATGGAACCTAGAGTTTACCGCAGCTATATTAGCCGGCGTGGCAAGAACATAGGGACCTGACTTCGAATGTACATATCTTGATCATGAGATTGGAATTTCTCGCAGCTATACTAGTCGGCATAGCGAGGATTCCAGACGACTTGATCATAGAGATGCATACCCCAGTTATGGACTCTACCGTTCATTGTAGCCTTGCTTACTAGCGTGGCGAGGATTCTGAGTATCATGATTTTGGACAGACGCATGTGATTATCAGATTATATCTTGAAGGTTTTTAAAGTATCACCTCTTTCATTTCTCTTCTGTAAAAAAAAAATTTTGTTTCCATCATCAAATAACTTAGGAGTAGGGATAACTTTAGTTGACTAGTCTAATTCCTTGTAGAAATTCATTAGTTATAAACTCTTTCTTAGTATGATGATTTGATGAGTTATGATTAGGCCTTTATCTTAGGAATGATAGTATAGCCCTGGCTTTAGAGTAGGGACCCTTGTAGCTGGTTCTCCGTTGTTTATATTTACCGGTTTTCATATAGAATAATAGACTGCATTACAGCCTTGATGATTTGTTGTTTCTGTAATTTTCCCAGTTTAGCACCCCAGATTGCTTGTATGTTTTGATATCCAATGACCGTTTGGGTTTAGCATGCCTAGTATACCTAGGTGAGACTTTCAACTGCCACCATATGCCATGACCCTGTATGCCATTCTTTTAAATTGTAGGATTTAGGTAAGTTCTGAGACCATGATTGTTGGGGACGAGACTCTAAAAGAAGTACGACCATCTTAATTTCGAGGACGAAATTCTTTTAAGGGGGGTAGACTTGTAACACCCACTTTTCCAAAATAAGGGTAAATTTGAACTTTTGTATTTTTAAATCATTAAAATATTTGATTTTAGTCATGATATGATTTTTGGTGATTTTTAGTTATTTTAAAACTATTTAATTGAGTAAAATGTGAATTAGTGTTTTGCTAGTGTAACATTAGTCATACATGACCTAGAAGACTAATCATGACCAATGAGACCTAATCATGTGTTTAGGATTTCAAATTTCTACTTTTAAGCCTAGGGGTATTTTAGTCATTTTGACACTTTTGTGAAATTGTGAATTATATTAATTAAATATGTATTAGTTAAATTGTTGAGTCTTGACCTGGAAGTTAGCCTAATCTAGATTGTTAATCATGACCCTAGAGACTAAGTTAGAGGGTTTCATTAAGTAATTACATTAGTGAAATATCTAGATATTTGTTAAAAGATATTTTAGGCTAAAGGTTAAAGGATGTTACTTTAATTGTGAGCCCTTAGATTAGCTAGAAATTGTTGGAGAAACCTTAGCCCCTCATCCTAAACCCTAACCCTAACTTGATGGCAGCCAACACTCATCCCCACCCCTATAAATACATCCCATTAATCATTTGCACCAATTTTAATTCATTTTATTTGCCTCTTTTGTGTTCTTCCCTAAACTTCTCCCCAAATATCTAAATCAACTCCAAATTGAGCCAAACTTCTTGCGTTGGGATCCCCTACTGTTGAGGATGCTAAGGGGAGCTAGCTAGCAAGGTTGCACAAGCATTTGGCAGCCCCAAGTGAAGAGGACACCCACCCCTATTCTAGGCTTTTCATTGAGTTTTCACTCAATAGGTAACAAGCCCTAAAACCTAGTAATATTATGATTTCTCTTCAAGAATGCATGCATCTAGGTACCAGGGATCTATAGGCTAAGTTTTGTAGGAATT
The DNA here is from genome assembly GCA_029216955.1 of Iris pallida. NCBI lineage: Eukaryota > Viridiplantae > Streptophyta > Magnoliopsida > Asparagales > Iridaceae > Iris > Iris pallida. The sequence goes on along the minus strand of JANAVB010039538.1, from coordinate 39,677 downwards.
AGATTGGGTTTGGTGTCCGTATCGGACACGTATCTAGGTTAATACTAAAGTGTTTGATGTATTGCCTCTGTGAACAAAATGTTATTATTTTCGAAAACTATTTGAACAATTTTCTAGCCCTATAGGTGCTGATCATGAATCACTAACACTGAGCACAATATCGTGTCATGTCCGTGTCAAAATCAGACACGAACACGCTGCACACACTGTACTGCACAGTGTGGCAGTGTCCTGCTACCATACGGTTCGTGCGCATTGCACAGTGCACTTGGACACGTGAAAATTTATGTGGACACGGGGGCAGTGTCTGCGAACACTCCCCCAAAATCTCACGACACCTCGTGTCGTATCGAGGACACGAGGACACGTGCACTGGTCATACACTGAACTGTGCACACGGGGAGATCCGTACTGATACGCTGTGATTTCTCTCGACACGACTCACTTGGACACGTCTCAGGCACACGAGTGTGTAGCCCTAGTGTGGGCGTATCCGTGTGCACGAGCACGTGTCCTAATTCGTGTCGTATCGTGTCCACGAACACGGTAAACACGTGCACGATGTAGTGTTGGTTCTGTGCGTGTGCAGTCTGGATGGTTGTATCAGAGTTTAATTTCTAGTTTAATGATTTAAATTGTGTTTTAATTTGCTAAATTAGATTCCAACATGATTTATGATATATGTTGAATTAGTTTACATGATAGTTTAGGTTTTGTAGTGTGGAAATTTGATTCGGTTATAGCATGATTATGGATACTGTCCTGATACATTGGGTTCAGGTTTCCTGAACATTTTTATCATATTCAATACATGTTTTCATTTCTAATTGTTTTCCACATATTTGCTAGTATAAATTAAGGAAGTATTTTAAATTCAAATGAGTTTTGGTTTGAGAATAGGAATTTTGACCTGTTGATGCATTGATTGAATCATTTCCCTGTAAACTGTTAAACTGAGATTTTCAAACTGGAAACCTGAAATTTCCTGAGTTTTAAATCAAATTGGATTCATGGGATAAATGTGAACCTGAGTTTGTGTTGAAATGTGAACCTGGGTTCTTTTACTTAACTGTTAACCTGTGTACATTTCATTTAAACAGAGAATTTTGGGTTTGTTATGGTGACTGAAATCTAATGTAGAACTAAAGTGAATTCCTGAGAATTCCTGTGCTGTGAACTGAATTGGGTAATGGTTTTGAGTTCAAATCTATATGAATGTTAACTAACAAATTATGCATTCCTGAAATGAGTTGTTGGTTTAACTATTAAACTGAGAATTTGTGGATAACCTGAGATTTCCCATTTAGAATAAAACTGAGAATTTCCTATGGGTTGGGGCTTGACAAAATCTGAGAATATTGATAATGTTGAGCTCTTTGTATATAGAAAACTGAGTTTTTGTTATGAGACTTGTGTAATGTTTAACTGAGTTCACATTGAAACTAGGACTGTCAAAACTGAGATGTGATAACATGTTTAACTGAAAACTGAATTTTAAGTTGAAAACCTGAGTTATATTTGCTTAACTAATAACCTGCTGTCCTCTTATTGCTAAACCCACACACACATGTTAGCCACTGAGTTTGGTTCTATTGTAGGCTGAACTGAATGTGGGAATAATAGGTTTAACTGAGTTTTCCTAAACCTGGATGGAAATCTGAGATTATTATGACTTAAACCTGAGATTAGAATGGATGGTATTTCATTTACAGTTTTTCCTTTGCATTCACTGATTTTTTTCCTATTGAACATGCCACATTGTTAATTAGCTCACTGTCCTCTAATAACTACTATTTCTACTCACTGTTTTCTATACACACTGTTTCACATATGTTCCCATTCACTGAGTTTTCCTAATACTTCACAGTGTCATTGCCACACATTTAACACTTGAACACCCTAACACACAAGCCTCACACACTCTCAAGTCATACTCAACACACCCATGAGCACACATGAATGCACTGATTTCCTAATGCCCTCAACTGTTTTCAGGATGCCATGATCCACACACAAGTATCTTCACACACTACCTTGAACCCTTAACCCTCTCTCTATATCTCTTTGTATATATGTATATATGTATACGCTATGGTTATAATATAGGATGAGTAGTATGTAAATATGCAGGTATGTATATCATGTCATATGCACATGAATGTAAGAAGGTTATATACATGATGTATTAGGATAATGAGTGTTTTGGTATTTGTAGTTGAGAGCTTGCCTTAGCTCATTTGCTTCTTGGTTCATTGTAACCATACACATGCTCTTCTCTATCTCTCTCTCAATATATATATGTATATATGGCTAATGTGTTAATATGGTAAATAGAGATTCTCTATAGTTATATACATATATGTGTGTATAGACATATATATATGTGGGTATAAGATTTATGGCCTAGTGTTGATTTCTCTTTTCATGTACACATCCATGTTCACACACACACATAGCTTACATGTTAGTTCCTTCCTCTTTTTTATATATATATAATGTTGAACATGCATGAATAGGATGTGCCTTGATATGTGCTTGTGTTTGGCTTGTATAGCCTTGTGATTGGTGTGTGATTGCTAGATTAGGCTTGGTTAGGCCTAGTGAGACTTGTTAGACTTGTTTGGGCTAGGACTTGACCTAGGTTGACTAGTGTGGTTGACTAGAGTTGACCAAGTGTCGACTTTAGCCTAGTTTGACCTAGACAGCATGCAGATGCATTGTACATTTCATATATCACCCTCTGTATACATCTTGACTTGTGTTGCTCTAACTAGGAGTCAGGTACCTCATCTTGGACAGTACGTTTACTTCAGACATTCAGATACGAGGCGAGTACATTCTCTGATCGTTTCATACTTGTCACGATTTATATTCTCGCTCTAGATTACTTTTACTTGATGCTGTCACGTTATCATCACGGATTAGTACTATACGGATCTCTTCTTGGGATGTTATCCCCCTTAGCGGTAGCATCGGATACTTTATGACATGTGTTTCATGTACATCATGTATTCCTCGCTTCTGCGTTATTCATGTACACTCATGTTCTCTCATGTTCTTTCATGTACGTTCATGTACTCTCATGTTCTTTCATGTACGCTCATGTTTCCTCATATGTTTCCTGTGTAACCAAAACATCATGTCCGTAACGTAACGGAACTAGATCCTTGTGTATTAATTGTGGGTAGGGGTGAGTATAAATGGTCATGTGATTTATCCATCATGTTCACTCTGTTACTTTTCATGTTTTATCATGTACACATCAGCCTTATTGGCTGATGTCCCACATGTTCACTCATGTACATCATGTTCAACCTAAGCCAATTACATGCCATCTCGTACTCTAAATCACTAGTCACTTACAGTTCTTACTTACCATGTATATATTTCCAGTTATCAAATATCTCTCCTGTTTTCATGTACATCTTCTTACAGCGTTCATATATTTTATTCTATTGCCTGCTTTATATTTTCTAACATGATATGAACTGCATGAGATGTACTGTGCTCGCTCCCGTCCTGACTGGACCTGTTGAAAATTTTACAGAGGATGATGAGGAACCCTGCACCCCCTTACTTGGAGCTTGCCTAGATGACACTCGCGACCTGGACCCCTGGCGAGGTTCAGACAGCTGCTCAGGATGATACCTTGTATAGAGTAGATAGCTTAGACTATTTCCTTTCATGTTTAGCTTATGTCTTTGTTTCAGAGTTGTATATTGTAGAGATGTTGAGACTTGTATTTAGTTTCTGTTGTACCTCAGTTGAGGATTTCCTTATCTATTTTATCGTACCATTTTCTATCTATAGATTGTGATTGAGTTATACCTCTGTGTTGGCCTCCTTATGGAGAGTATTCATATTATGTTAGTTATAGTTCATGACCTAGAACAGCGTTCTACCGTCGACACTGCGGCGTAGGCTGGGCGCTGTTACGTACTCGTACCCTCACGGTGGGTGCGGGTCGTGACATGCTGTTTCTGGCGCATGTTGTTTCTGGCGCATGCTGTTTCCTAGCACATGCTGTTTCCTGGCACATGCTGTTTCCTGGCATATGCTGCATGAACTTCTATAATTTTTCGGGCCTTTTGACTAATTCTTGTCCCGAATTAACATTGATTTATATTGATTGTGACCTTGACTAATAATTGATCATGCATTCCTAGTTGGAACTAAGAGACTGGCTAGTCGTCTTATTGAATTGAATGAATGAGACACGTTCATATTAATTATGAACTATCGTAATCGATTGGCCGATCCCGAATATTGGCATACATGCATATGCAGGCTTTAATTTATTTATTTCTCTATAAAAGCAGCATGTGTACTTTATGGTCAAGGCATGATTATTCCGTGGCTAGTTTTGATTGTTGTATTACGCTATGTAACACTTACAACCTAACCGCACGGGTATCGTTGTAGAGATGTGCATATCGTACCCCGTACGAAAGTACTCATTCTGAATGTTTACGGCATGGGATTTCACTCAACATAGAGGCTATTAAGTTAAATAAAATAATGATTGCATGGAGAGAACAGATTTCCGAGTTCTTATATGGCAGCCCTCTTTGGGACTATTAAGTGCCCGACAGGCCGGCTGGTTCCCACAGATACTACAAATCTGCCACACGGGCAGGGAGTGGTATCTGTTTATATTATTTATTGTACATTGTATATTAACGACGGGCATCCCGCTGGGACTCGTCTAAATTTATGATTGGCACAATTGATTGACTGGGTAGACTAGCCTTGCTTGCACATAGTAAGAACTGAGGAATCCTTTATCGCATAATTCCAAGATAACTTGAAATCCACAATAGCAAGCCGTAGTAGTTGCATGGCCGTTTAAATTGATTTGGTTGTGTATTGTACCTACTCTGTTGACTAACTGAGATGATCAGAGTGTCGAGACATGACGGGCCAACTTCTGTCCTTATTTGGTTGGGAGGTTGGTTCGAAGTGTCGTGACGTTGTGTGAATCCCAGTAGCAAACAGATATCTATTATTATATTCTCTTATTTACTGGTTTAAATTCCTCATATTGTGCTTCCTTGCGGTACTTGCTATTAGAGGTCTAACCTCTCTGGTTTTGCATGGCCAGATCTAGAGCCGGTTCCTGAGGACTCAGCTGACTTCCACCTCCAAGATGGTCAATACTAGAGGAATGATCGCAGGAGGACTCGAGTGGGTTCCTTACTTCCCCGTCGTTTTGTTACTTACTTTATATTTTGCCGTTTGGCACCGACATGTTAGTCGGATTGTCTTGTACTTACTTTTACATAATTATAATTAAGTCAGACTGTAGCTGATAACAATTGTGTATACCTTGCTTCGTCATCTGGCTATGTTTTGTAAAGCCAGATATTAAGAACATTTTGACTGAGCGTTTGGGACGCCTTACTGCTTTATCTTACATGTTCTCTATTTCTGTTTCGTGTTTGAATGATTGAGACAATAGATATGAAGTGACCATAGTATGACTTTCATGTAATATGCACCCCCTCGTCTTATTAGACAGCATTGATCGTATTATACGGTATTCCTCTACCCGTAATACGTAGCTGGCTGAGTCATTCCTCCGCTCTCCAGTATTCTGGTTCTAGGGCGTGACAAGGTTTTAGTGGTGGCCCATGCAGGTCTAATTTCAGACTTGTGGGGTGTTTTGATTTATAGGATGTCTCAATCACACATGTTCCCCCTTGATCTCATGATTCGTTGTTCCCAATCCTAGCTTGATATTCCGTATCCTTCGGCTTCATTGATCCTTCATGTTCGGTCGTTTGATTGCTCTCTTGTTCCTTTTCTTAGGGGCACTTCGTCCGCATCTGTCTGAGCCGGACAACAGCAACAAGGGCAACATGGACAACCTGACCAGGTTGGTCAGCAACAAGGGCTAGTACTACCCCAAGAGGCTATTCAAGAAGAAGTGATAGTGGAAGTAGCAGCTGGATCACAGTTTCCGGAGGTTCCACCACCACCAACAGTTTCACCTACCCCTGTGAAAGTAGACACACCAGCCCTTCAGGAGATCATGAGAGGGATGATGGCTATTCAGCAACACCAGATGTTAGCCCAGCAGCGCATGCACACTTAGTTGCAAGAGCAGAACGTACTACTTAACCAAGGGTTGCAGACGGCATTGGAAAGAGGGGCAAGGACAGATTCAGGAGCGTCAGCCAGGTTTTGCAAGTTCAACCCCCGCCGTTTCGAGGGCACGGAGGATGCCATCTCAGCAGATGCATGGCTTAAGGATATTGAGGCTATTCTGACAGCAGCTAAGGTACCGACAGAAGAACGTGTGGATCAGGTGAAGTTGTTACTTCAGGATCTCGCACGTGATTGGTGGAAATCAGAGGAAGTGGGCATCAGACGTCCTGTTGCTTGGGACGATTTTACAGCAAGATTCAAGACGAAGTACTATGGAGTTGTGGCGCAGTTTGAGCTGCAACAGAAGTTTATCAACCTCAAGCAGGCCGGCAGGACGGTAGATGCTTATGCAGCGGAGTTCTGCAGATTGAGTAGGTTCGCCCCGGAGATGGTAGCAACGAAGAGCTAGAGGGCTATGAGGTTCCAGCAAGGGTTTCATCTTGAGCTCTTGCAATTGATAGAGGGGCACAATTATCAGACTTTCGATGAGGTATTGACGACAACCCGAAGGCATGAGATCACCATTCAGAGGATCATGACAAGGACTGGAGGTCAGAAGAGATCCCACAGTCAGATTGAAGGAGGAGGGGGAGCAGCGCCCCGAACAACAGCACCGTCCCTTGGCGTCCGCATTCACGATATGGCGATGCGAGGGCCACCACCACCAAGGCAACAGCAACAGCAACAGAGGAAGAACCAGCAACCCCCGGCGGACTGCACTTATTGTGGGAAGGTAGGGCACACTAGAGATGTGTGTCGGACATTGAACGAGCAGTGTTTGATATGTGGAAATCCAGATCATCGGGTTACCACATGTCCCATAAATTTGAGGCCAGGAGGACCAGTGCAACAATTTCCTGCTTTATCAGCCCCAGGGGCAGGCCAGTATCGAGGACTATCGGTGGCAGTGAGACCGTTATCACAGCGCCCGTTCATGACATAGGCTCAGATGTTTCGGCAGCAGGGACCGCAAATGCAACAGTACCAGCATAGACCACCCCAGCATCATCAAGGCAGGGGCCAGCAGCAGTACCAGGCTAGGCCGCAACATGGGAACCAACAAGGAGATAGAGGGCAGGCATTCACTCTGTCCTTAGATGAGGTATTTGCATCGAAAGATGTTGTGGCAGGTAATATTCTCGTCGCCTCATATCCCGCAGTAGCATTGTTTGATTCAGGAGCATCACACTCATTTATATCTGCACAATTTACAACACGGCTAGGAATAGAATTCGAGGCATTGCCAGGGAGGTTAAATATACTCACTGGTAATGGGCTCGTAGGGTTAGTAGAGTTATTCTAGCATGTAGCATTATAGTTTGCGGGCATTCCTTACCCGTCCGGTTGATAGAATTTTCTGTTAGAAATTTCGACGTTATCTTAGGCATAGACTGGCTGAAAGACAGTCATGCGACAATAGATTGTCGTAGAGGGAGTGTATCTTTTGATATTCCAGGCATGAAGCGGTTCACCTTAGTCAAATCAGTGGCAACTCAACAAGAACAGGGAGTAGTGACGGCAATGGAAGAAGTTCAAGTTCCGAAGGTAGTTGAAGAGTTTCTGGACGTATTTTCCGAAGAACTTCCAGGTCTACCACCGGTTAGGGATATTGAGTTCAGCATAGAATTGGTACGTGGAACTAAACCGATATCAGATCGAGTTTACAGAATGGCGGATTCAGAACAGGCCAAGGTATATCAGCACATAGAGGAACTGAAAGAGAAGAAGTTCATCCAAGCTAGCATATCACCATGGACAGCACCAGTAGTACTTGTGGGGAAGAAGGATGGGTCATCGAGATTATGCATCGATTACAGGAAGCTTAACGCGGCAACAGTAAAGAACAAGTACCCACTACCCAGGATCGACGACTTGTTTGATCAGTTGACCAGAGCTAGAGTTTTCTACAAGATAGATCTTCGTTCAGGGTATCATCAAGTGAGGGTTCGGAAGGAAGATATTTCCAAGACAGCATTCAGGTCAAAGTATGGGCATTATGAATTCTTAGTAATGCCGTTTGGTTTAACCAATGCTCCAGCAATATTTATGGATTTGATAAATCGCATCTTTATGCCGTACTTAGATCAATTTGTCGTTGTATTTCTTGACGACATTCTCGTATACTCTGCTAGTGAAGAGGAGCATGAAGGCCACCTCCGAAAAGTTTTACAGGTTCTGAGAGAGAACCAGTTGTATGCCAAACTCAACAAGTATGAGTTTTGGTCGGACCATATTTCATTTTTGGGGCACATCGTATCAGGAGCTGGAGTAGCAGTGGATTCCAAGAAGGTAGAGCAGTAGAGAGTTGGCCAGTACCTAAGACCGTAGCAGATGTGCAGAGTTTCTTGGGATTGGCAGGATATTATAGGAGATTCGTAGTAGACTTTGTAAGACTTTCAGCACCCATGACCCGCTTGACACGAAAGGATGTACCATTTGTCTGGTCAGCAGAATGCCAGGCATCATTTGAGAATCTGAAGCAGAAGTTGATATCAACGCCTATTCTTACATTGCCAGTTAGATCCGGAGGTTTCACTGTATATTGTGATGCGTCAGGTAAAGGACTTGGATGTGTCCTTATGCTACATAAGAAGGTGATAACATATGCATCTAGGCAACTTCGAGACCACAAGAAGAATTACCCAACTCATGACTTGGAGTTGGCGGCAGTAGTATTTGCTTTGAAGCTATGGAGGCATTACTTATATGGTGATCGAGTGGACATGTACACAGACCACAAAAGTTTGAAGTACATCTTTACTCAGAAGGAGCTGAACATGAGACAGAGAAGATGGTTGGAGTTGATCAAGGATTATGACGTAGAGCTTCAGTATCGTCCAGGCAAGGATAATGTGGTGGCAGACGCTCTCAGCAGGAGAGACGGCGCATTTATGTTGACAACATAGAGGCATATCTTAGAAGACCTTCAGGAGATGGGCATCGAAGTTATACTTCCTAGTGATGTAGGATTTCTAACAAGTCTACAAGTTTAATCCGACTTGGTAGACAGGATCAAGGCAGCTCAGGCACAGGACTCAAGGATTCAGAAGCTTAGAGCAGAATGTGAGTCAGGACTCAGAAAGGAGATGCAAATTCATGAAGATGGAACACTTAGGTTTGGGTCACGTCTATGTGTTCGCAGTGGAGATATCAGACATGAGGTTATGGCAGAAGCTCACAGTTTCCAGTATTCTGTACATCCTGGAGGGACCAAGATGTACTAAGATATAAAGCAGCACTTCTGGTGGAACGGGATGAAGAGGGAGATAGCTAGATTTGTTTTCCGTTGCTTGGTATGTCAGCAAGTGAAGGCAGAACAGCAGAGGCCAGCTGGGTTATTGCAATCGCTTCCTATTCCGAAATAGAAATGGGAACATATTACAATAGACTTTGTGACCGGTTTATCGAGATCACCAAGTGGTAAAGATGCTATTTGGGTGATAGTAGATCGGCTTACAAAGGTGGCACACTTTCTTCCTTTCAGAGTAGGGCAATCTACAGAAAAGTTGGCAGAGTTGTATATGCAACAGATAGTCAAACAGCATGGAGTCCCTGTCAGTATTGTGTCAGACAGAGATACCCGTTTTATATCACATTTTTGGAAGAGCTTGTCAGCCCCTAGTTTTTAAAATTTATTTAATTAGTGTTAATTAATTTTTAATGTCATATTTAGCCTTAAAATAATTATTAGGATTTTTAGAAATTTTTTTAGAATTTTTAAATGATTTTTAAATGAGTTTTAAATACAAAAATATTAATTTGCAATTTTCTAAAATATTTTAATATCATTTTGTAATTTTTAGAATTGTTTTAATATGGTTTTGTAATTTATTAAATTATTATAATATCGATTTGCAATTTCTTAATTTTTATGTGCAAATTTTATTTGCACATAAACAGTGCGGGATGGGTTATTCAAATTATTATTTGCATTTATCTACCTTAGGGACCTATCTGTAATTACCTAAAGTCTAGGGGGTTTCCTGTAAATTTCCCTATCCACCTCCGACGACTGCCCGACGACCGCCACGACTGGCCTGCCCCCGCCATTTCCGGCCCCCGACCGACTTAGGACCGCCTTAACCCACCTATTTAACCCCTCACTACCCTCAGCCCAGCCACCACTCTCCCCGACCCATCACCGCCGACCACAGCCCCATTCTTCCCCAAACCCTAAGCCCCAAACCCTAACTCCGGCCATCTACCCCGTCCAGCCTCCACCGAAGTCGCCGTCGTCATCGACCACCCCCAGTCGACGCGTCGTGACAAGCCGCACCCAGCGCCACCCCAGCGCCACCGCCCCGACCACTCCTCCGCCGTCCACGGCCTTCGAAACACTTTCCAATCACCGGACACGTAAGTTGCAGCAGTGAATCGTGTCATACGTGTCTCGAATCCACGTATGTGGTTCGCCAGGACACGGGGATCATAGTCCAGTACTTGGACACGTAAATTGATGCTCGTACGTGTCGTGCATAGCACGGACACGTAGACTCTGTGTCCCAAACTGTCAGGACACAGTGATATTTCGGGCTACTGTTACAATCTAACTTCAACCTAAATAAAACTAACCTAAGTCCTAACCCTAACACAACGAGCGGGCTGACCCCCTGGCCAGCCCGACCGAGTCTAAGAACTCGGCTCAGTGTCCCGAGTTCGAATTCCCCCCCCTTTTTTCCTGTGCTGTTATTTCCTTTTCTTTTCCTTTTTCTTTTTCTTTTTGTTTTATATATATATATTTTTATATATATATTTATATATATATGTATACATGTATTTGTATATATATATATGTATTATTATATATACCATATTATATATATATATATATGCTATTTTTATATACATATATATATATTTTTTTTATATACATATATATATATATATATATATATATATATATATATATATATACTTTATATTTAGTACTTTATTATATTATATATATATATATATATATATATATATATATATATATATATATATATATATATATATATATATATATATATATATATATATATATATGTGTGTGTGTGTGTGTGTGTGTGTGTGTGTGTATTTATGTACACATATGTATATATGTATATATTTTCATATGTATATATATTATTATATTTTTTTCTTTTTTTTCTCATTCTGCCCCACGCAGAATTAAGTATTTTTTTCTTTTTTTTTTCATATGTATATATATTATTATATATATATACTATTATATATGTATACAATATTTGTATATATATATATATATATATATATATATATATATATATATATATATATATATATATATAATATATATATATATATATATATATATATATATATATATATATATATATATATATATATATATGTATTTTTAACATATGTATGTATATATCCATTATGTATAATTTTGCCTTACAAAAATATTAGTATTTATCATGTATTTTTATGTCTTTGTATTTTTGTGTATTTAAATTACTGCAACCATTTTGTGTCCAAGCCTAGCATGGGTTTTTGGGCCCAAATATGTTTTCACACATTCAAGACCTGTACAAGTCATATTGGACTTGATTCATGGCCTTGGGTCCTGTATTTGATTGGTTCAAATTATATATAGGGACAAAATACGCAGATAATTAATTATTTAATTTTAATTGTGTGCAATATTATTTTTAAATTTCTAAAAATACTTTAATTGTTGTTAAAATTCTGGAAAAATAGTATTTAGATACTATATTAATTTAGCTAATTTAGTATAAATTTTATAGTATTTAATTTACAGTTTTGCCAGTAGTTTGGCATATGAAACCAAAACTTATTTTATGTGTACTTAGGAAAACTGATTTTTTTAAAATACTTGTACTGGTTAATAAATTCCAGAAAAATTATAATAAATTTTTATAATTAACAAGGATCTTTATGGTAGTTTATTTTATGTAAAAATAAGCTTTTTGTCTATCTCAAAAATTGTTGAAACATAATGATCATTTGATTTGTTTATTGATTAATTACGATTTGCAACTTTTGTGCTATTTTGAGTTTTAGTCGTATTGAACCTCACCCCTCACTAGTGAAAAGACCCTAGAACGTAGTTATAGTAGTGTGTCACCCCACATGGGTCTCCTATGCTAAAGTCATCATTTTGGCTAGGTGCCCAGTCACAAGTCGTGTTGCACCAATTAGTGTCTTAGTATTTTAGCTTAGTATAAAAACTAAGTTTATGTATTTATTTCTACAGTGACGAGTTACCAAAAATCTATAGCACTTTTATCGCAGCTTGCTTTGCTTTGCTAGAGGCAAGTACTCTCTACAAACTTTACATACTGTTACATAATGAACTGCGATTTACCAACCATATTAAATGCTGATCCTTGGGTAGTGTAGAAGCATAGAAAATATTAAAGAAAATGACCCATGCGGCCAGGGAACCCCATGCGGCTCAAACAGCCCATGCGGCACAGAAAGACTATGCGGCTCAGGAACTATGCGGTCTAAAATATTTTATGCGGCTCAGAAGACACGTGGCGTAACAGCGCTCCCCTTCGACCCATGCTGCATTAATTACTGTGACGGCTGATAATTCTAAAAAAAGTGACAGCTCTGATACAAAAGAAGTAATCATGACTCTGTCATAATGACAGCCCCGTAGCGAAAAAAAAAGATCTCTGACACAAATCCCCCGAGATCCATAAAATGCCACGTGGCCTTGATCACGTGGACGATCATATGCGGCTCGAGCGAAGACTTTCCATGCGGTTCAGAATAAAGCCGCGCCATGCGGCTCAGGCCGAGACAGCCTCATGCGGCTCAAGCAGAGGCCTTCCCATGCGGTTCAAGAGGACCATTTCTATGCGGCCTAGGCGGATGCATCCATATACGGCTCGCAATGATCATCTCCATGCGGTTCAGGGGTTCGAAGGGGGGAAGCCACTACCCGAGCAGCCATAACATGTGGCCCTAACCTTATGAGGCCTAAAATCTTATGCGGCTCAATCGTCATGCGGTTCAGATCCTCCAATGGCTCCTAAGACACGTGTTATAAGCCGATCAATCTCCCAGATTTATTGCAATCAGAGATTGGATCAAATCTCAATAATCTGGGACACGTGGCAGAAGAATAAATCAAATTTATTCGCAGACATCAGAAGATCATTATGAGAAAAATTTATTCCAATCAGTATTAATTGCTGATGAGATTTGGTGTAATCTATACTTAATGGTCCGGATTCGTCACAATCAAAACAAATGGCCTAGATTGACCAATCCACAGGCCGCCGCCATCTCCAAGAAGCAATCATTTACAACCCTAATGATCACATCCCATTTCTATAAATAGCAGGGTGTCATTCCCCTACGAAAGAGAGGGAGAGCACCAGAATACTTGGAGAGGAGAAGCAGAGAGAGCAAAGAGAGCATTTCTTCCAATGCCAAGCAATCTTCTGGAGCCAAGGCTGCATACCGATCGTCCAAGGAGTAAGGCAGAGCTGCCGTCGCTTTTCCGAACCTCTATTGTCACCCCCCAGAATCTAAAATAAACAATTGTACTTAGATTGCTGTACCTAGGTTTTCGTCCCTAGGCTTTCTTTGTACAAGCGAGTTTGTAACGTGAAGTAAAAGTCCGGTCCTCCGATAATTGTTCTGTTCTTTTATATTTCATGGCAAACAAGTAGCAAGTTAGATATTCACATGTTGTACTTTCAGTTACTACCATGCTTAGAACAGTCATTATGTATCTCTCACATGATTAGAATCTGGGTTATAGGGAAACTGTTAGTAGCGTACGTGATCATGCCCCCTTACTCGTACGTACGTACCGAACAAGGTTGACATTTTATATGTATATATACCTTGTCGTAGGCACACCAGCTGTATTTGTACGTATGTACATCTATCGCTTGTTTTACTTGTACGGAAGTATATTTTATATACTTGTACCATAGTACATTTTGCACCTATTGACGATCACGTACCTGCTACAGTTTTAAATATTACATATACATCTGTCTCTATGACATATGTGTCCTTGCCATGATAGATTATGTGATGCCATGTTTTTCAGTTATTCCTCTATGTTCATTTCCATGTTTCATATGCTAGTTTGCTAGAATCAGTACTTGCTTCCGTCCTGACAGGATAACATTGTAGGTGTCCTTACCGAGGAGGAGTTACTCTGCGACTCATATTATGGTGATACTGCCGAGGACCCGGCTTTGCTTTACGAGGATGTTCCTGCGGGGAACCTCGCCTAGTTGTCTTTTTGCTTTAGACTTTTGAGTGTAGTCATGTATTAGACTACGTGTTTTGTAACTGGACATGTATCCATTTTTACATTTCAGACTTGTACTTTGGATATTTTACTATATGAGACAATTTTTATGTTTGGAGCATTTATGACTTTTATTCACTTATAGAACTGTTAGCACATTTAGTCTTATCTTGTTATTTCTAGAACAGTTTACTATATTTTATCTCAAGCACAGGCTGGACATGACTCGGCCCGGCCCAACAATTTGGGTCACGGGTCGTGACATGTTTTTAGTGGTGGCCCATGCAGATCCTGACTAAATTGTTTGGTTACGTTATTGTACCAAGCATGCCTGCAATTAGAAACTTAAGGTAATTAGACAATATTAGGAATAACGCTTAGAACACCTAGAGGAATACTAGGATTGCAACATAGGAAATACATCACATGCTTGCTATTATAATTAGATTTTCTTGTCTATGATTGCTTACTTTAACAAGTCCTTTTTATTGTAATTAGATGGTGCTTACTCGTTCAACCCAGTCTGTTACACCTGAGAATGGCGCACTCCATATCCAGTCAGCTGACCAGTTGACTGATACACCCCCACCTCCACCTACCATATTCCTCTACTCCACAGATCCACAAACCCAGATGCCTCCACCACCTTCCACATCATATGTCCAGCAAGACCTAATACTTCTACCACCCCCTATCACTATACCTACCCAGGATTCCGTCACACTCGATGGGAACCAGCTGCTCACTCTGATCCAGGGGTTCCTAACAACCCATCAGGAGCAGACTACCCTACTCTGCCAGAGCATGGAGCGTTCTGAGGAACGTCCCGTGGTCCCCCCACCTGTAGAGCTACGGCAGAGAGCGGGGACGATCAAGGACTTCATGGGTCTGAATTTCAAGGAGTTCTCAGGGACTGAGGGTATAGTAGTAGTAGATGACTGGCTAGACTCGGTAGAGAGGAAGCTCCTTGGAGTTAGGATGCTGGGTGACCTCCAGGTCGAGGCAGCGGTATTTCTGCTGATAGACTTGGCAGGAGTCTGGTTCCAGAATGAGCCGTTATTTGCGAGAGGGAGGGCCACTTGGGATCAGTTCAAGACCCAGTTCAATAAAAAATTCTTCTCGACCACTGCTAGAGTAGCCATGGGGCTACGATTCCATCCAGCAGGGGAACCGTTCTGTTGATAAGTATGCGGCAGAGTTTAGTCGCCTGAGCCATTTTGCTCCTAGTCTGGTTGCAGATCCAGAGGAGATGACCCGTAGGTTTTGCCATGGTCTAGTTCCAGACATCGGCATTCTTATAGTGGCGAACGGTACGACTGACTACTACCAGAGCCTAGAGTTAGCCCGGAGCATCGAGGAGCGTCTTCTGTCTAGCAAGAGGCCAGCTTCTGTACATCATGAGGGACCGTCTAAGCGTCAGGCTTTCCAGCAGAGAGCACCGATGCCGCACCAGCAGACTTACCGTCCTCCTACACCACATCACCCGACCCCGCCAGTTAGAGCCCCGGGACCCCGACATCAGCAGCAGCAGCAGCAGAAGGGAGCAATATGTTCTTTCTGCGGAAGACCAGGGCATGATTGCTCCATCTGTAGGAAGAGGTTGAAGCAGTGCTTAGTTTGTGGGTCTGCCACCCACATGATACGAGAATGCCCAGTAGCCAAGGGACCTAGAGGGCCGCTTCCAACTCAGCAGCAGAGGTTTGGGCAGCATCTGCAGCAGCAGAAGGGACCTCAGGGGAAGGTTTATAGTCTAGCTCTCGAGCCGGAGCCGGAGCAGGTTTCGGAGCCAGATTACTTAGCTGACGTCATCACAGGTCATATTTATTTGCATACTTTTCTAGCTCTATGCTTGTTTGATTCTGGTGCATCTCATAGCTTCCTATCATTAGAGTTTATGCATAAACACCATCTAGTAGCTACACCTACTACGGAGATTAGTAGAGTGATGACGGGAGGAGGACCAGTGCCTATTAGAGCTATCTATAGATGTTCTATTTTATAGCCGGAAGAGAGTTCAGGGGATAATTCTTTGTGATGCCACTCCCCGGTTATGATATCATATTGGGGATGGACTGGCTTAGCTATGCCCATGCATCTATAGATTGTCATGAGGGTAGTATTTTGTTCAGTCCCCCAGACACAGCACCATTCAGTGTCAGGAGGACAGGGCCGGAGATCAGCCTAGAGCCGAACTGTTGTACGACAGTTGGGGACGTAGCACCGCCACACCCTATCATCAGAGAGTTTATGGATGTATTCCCAGAGGATCTTCCAGGGCTTCTGCCTGACAGAGATGTGGAGTTCACCATAGATTTAGTGCCGGGTTCATCACCAGTATCCCGGGCTTGCTATAGAGTGAATCCCAAAGAGGCCATAGAGATGAAAGTGCAGATTGATGATCTGTTGAAAAAGGATTTCATTCGATCCAGTACTTCTCCATGGGGAGCACTAGTGCTCTTTGTGCCTAAGAAGGATGGTACAGTCCGGTTGTGTATTGACTACCGGGCCTTGAATGCCATCACCATCAAGAACAAATATCCTCTGCCCAGGATAGATGATTTGTTTGACCAGTTGAGCGGGGCGAAGGTGTTTTCCAGGATAGACTTGAGATCCGGGGACCACCAGATGAAGGTTAGAGCAGCAGACATCCAGAAGACGGCATTCAACACGAAGTACGGGCAGTACGAGTTTCTGGTGATGCCATTTGGTCTCACAAATGCGCCAGCTGTCTTTATGAATTTGATGAATAAGACATTCCACCAGTATCTGGATAAGTTCGTCGTAGTGTTTATCGACGACATCCTGATATACTCGAAGACGCCGGAGGAGCATGCAGAGCACTTGCAGATAGTTTTGGGGATTCTGAGATAGGAGAGATTGTTTGCCAAATTGCCGAAGTGCGAGTTCTTTTTAGACCGAGTGGAGTTTCTCGGCCACATATTTACTGGAGATGGAATCTCGGTGGATCCCAGGAAGATTGCTGCAGTTGAGACATGGAAGGCTCCGACGTCAGTTTCAGAGATCAAGAGCTTTCTGGGTTTAGCAGGTTATTATAGAAAGTTCGTCCAGGACTTTGCTAGGATAGCTGAACCAATGACGAAGTTGACGCGGAAGGATACAGAGTACATCTGGTCAGAGGACTGCCAGGCAGCATTTGAGAAGCTGAAGAGGAGGCTGACGACCGCTCCAGTTCTGACATTACCTTCAGGTTCTGGAGGTTTCACCATATATAGCGATGCTTCTGGAAAAGGGCTTAGATGTGTCCTACAGCAGCATGGGAAAGTGATTGCTTATGCATCTAGGCAATTGCGGGCTCATGAGCAGAATTATCCTACCCATGACCTAGAGTTAGGTGCGGTGATCTTTGCACTCAAGTTATGGAAACATTACTTATACGGAGAGCGTGTGAAAATCTTTACTGACCATAAAATCTTGAAGTATATGTTCACGCAGAAAGAGCTGAACATGAGGCAAAGACGATGGTTGGAGTTGATGAAAGACTTCGACATCGATTTACAGTATCACCCGAAAAGGCAAATGTGGTGGCGGATGCACTGAGCAGGCATCCGATGGCATGGTATCTGATGATAGATCGGCATTTGCAGGAAGACCTAGAGAAGCTCGGTATCGAGCTAGTTCGGCAGGATCAGTGATACAGATGATGGCGCTTGACATTCAGTCAGGTTTGATAGAGCAGATCCGGGAGACACAGTCTACAGATGAGAGCCTTCGCAGACTTCGAGCCCAGGCTTTAGCTGGATTGCTGGATGACTTCACTATAGCAGAGGATGGATTCTTGAGACATGGCAGCCGATTGTGCGTGCCGAAGGGAGAGCTGGTAGAGGCAGTCTTGCAGGAGGCGCACCGATTGAGATATTCTATTCACCCTGGTACTAACAAGATGTACCGTGACTTGGGGAACATCTTTGGTGGCACGGGATGAAGAGGGATGTATCATATTTCATCTTGAGATGTCTAGTTTGCCAGTAGGTCAAGGCGGAACGCCAGAGGCCAGCTGGTTTGTTGCAGCCGTTACCCATTCCCGAGTGAAAGTGGGAATATATTACGATGGACTTCGTCTCAGGGCTTCCTCGTTTCCAAGGAGGGAAGGATGCCATTTGGGTTATCGTGGACAGGCTGACGAGCGCACTTCATACCCTTCAAGGTGGAGCTTTCCACCGAGAAGTTGGCGGAGCTATACATACAGCAGATAGTTCGCCTACACGGAGTGTCGGTGAGCATCGTGTCGGACAGAGATAGCAGATTCACATCCTACTACTGGAGGAGCTTACAGGAGGAGTTGGGCAGTAGGCTCAAGTTCAGTACGAAGTACCACCCGCAGACAGATGGGCAGTCCGAGAGGACGATACAGACACTGGAGGATATGCTGAGGACCTGCGTGCTGGACTTTGGAGGATCATGGGAGAGCCATATGCACTTGGTAGAGTTTTCATACAACAACAGCTACCAAGCCAGTATCGGTATGTCTCCTTTCGAGGCGCTTTATGGACGACGATGCCGCACACCGCTCTTTTGGGATGTTGTTGGAGACAGAGTTATGCTTAGGCCAGAGATGATCACGGATGCAGCAGAGAAAGTCGGGATGATCAGAGACAGGCTAAGAGTAGCTCAGGACAGGCAGAAACACTGGGCTGATGCTAGTCGCAGACCGATGGAGTTCGCAGACGGTGATATGGTGCTAGTGAAAATATCACCTACTAGAGGGACGATCCGATTCGGAAGAGGAGGGAAGCTGAGCCCCAGATAC
This sequence comes from Iris pallida, assembly GCA_029216955.1. Classification (NCBI taxonomy): domain Eukaryota; kingdom Viridiplantae; phylum Streptophyta; class Magnoliopsida; order Asparagales; family Iridaceae; genus Iris; species Iris pallida. The sequence goes on along the minus strand of JANAVB010039538.1, from coordinate 20,508 downwards.
ATCGGGCCGTTCGAGATACTTGGCAGGATCGGAGAGGTAGCTTACAGGGTTGCACTTCCATCCAACCTAGCAGGAGTTCACGAGGTCTTTCACGTATCTCAGCTGAGAAGATATGTTCCAGACCCAGTCATGTGCTAGATCATTCAGAGTTGGAGGTCGGACCGAGCCTTACAGTTTCTGAGCAGCCAGTGGAGATATTAGACAGGAGGGAGAAGAGGCTGAGGAACAAGGTTATACCTTTAGTACGAGTAGCTTGGAGCCGTCACTCTCCGGGTAAATCTACTTGGGAGAGGGAGACGGACATGAGGGAGAGATACCCTTATTTGTTCGATCCAACCGCTGCGAGGGAACCACCCGTTCCCGCTTGATACCGTAGAGGTTAATTTCGATCATAGCCTTAGTCATTTATTGTATTGCTTGCTATGTTAGATTATTGTAGGGTCTTCAATCCATGTGAATTTCGAGGACGAAATTTTTCAAGGAGGAAAGACTTGTAAGCCCCTGTTTT